>CAJQZP010000738.1:4552500-5152500 GCA_907164705.1 Parnassius apollo | reverse complement strand
ATTAATCTGTGCTATATGTATGTAAATTAAAACGACAACATAAAACAATTACTTTTATTTTTTTTGTTTATTATAATGTAGTGAAGCGGCATACAGCTAGTACACTAATGTACAATGGCGAAGGCGTGGCTCTGAACAAATGTATATTTAATAATTGAAATCATTATAACATAATTAACCGAAACGCGCTTATTGCAAATTACTGCATGTAATTATATGGCAACACTTGGAACATTCGTATACACTAGCGCCACAATTTTGAAAATGCAAAGTAAGTAGCTAAAATCATAGTTATTTAAATATTTAAAATAAAACCAAATAATCTTGTTTTTACTTTTATAATAATTTGAGATACGCTGTATTAACATATTGAAAACAAAACATTTCAAGAGTAAAGATCAACAAATCAACCGTGTTTCAAATCAACTAACACTACTTGCTTACAAGATGCTTTCTGTAAAAAGTTGTGCCCTATTTTAGAATGCTATCCTTTTTATGTATATATTTTGTATTGTAAAATGAGTACAAAGAACCGTCGGCAATAACTTCAAGTAGGTATGCATACACTGAAAACGAAAATTCGAACTTTTATCATGTTGTATTTTTTTAAATTAAACACACACAAATAATTGCAGTTTTTAAAGATTAATAGCTTTCATAAGCATCAATCGTATGCATAGCCCACCAAACCGTCGAAACGCCAAAGTTCCTTGTTAACTTGTCGTGAATGAATACATAAATTTAAAAATATAAATACACCTTGCAGTAAGTCGTTCCTCGAAAGAAGCTTAATTTCACTATAATTGCATAAATTAAGTTAATCAGGAATATAGTAGCATTAGATGTGTATAAATAATTACATTTCTTTAAAACATAAAAGTTATTAAAAATTTGTGCATTCTATTGTACTACAAACCTACCCGTTAAACGGTAAGGGCACTCAGTAATATATATTAGGTTTTATAATACAAATATCTTTCGAGGAACTTGAACATTAAAGACGAATATTATTTTAATGAGTACAAGAACAGCTAATGAGGTAAAGTAGTAAAATTAAAAATAAAGAAAAACACTAATATCGAACTTCCGAAGTTCACAAGGTAACTAAATGTAGTTTTTACACAATACGAAGAGCATAATTATTAATAATCGACTTAAAGTCCTAATTATTATATTTTCACTGGTATATAATATTTCAAGTATCCTCAACAACGCTGCAATGCGCAGAGTTACATCGACGTGTTTGCCAAATAAAGAACAAAATTATTTATTTTAACAAATTAACCTTTTAGAAAAGAAACATTCTTTTCTTGAACAGATTTACCAAAGTACATCTCTAAACATTAATTTAAAAATCTTTATCATTTACAAGTAGCCTCAAATATTATAACAGCAATTATTTTGGAAATTCGTCGATGTAGCTCTCGAAAATACGCACAATATTCAACTTGTAGCATGCAAAAGTGTATTTGAAAAAATATATGGTTATTTGCTTAAATATATCATTCTGGTAACTGTCTATTTTAAAGTGTAGCGTGCGTTAACACCTATTTAAATAATCCTTTTGATAATATCGCTGAATATTTATTTCTAAATAAAAACATCATTCCATAACATAATCGTGGATTAAGCACACCGTCCTCTAAACAATCAAACTTATTTATATACAGTCAAAAATAATTACTCACTATGGCAACACTGTTAACTGTCAACAAGGTTATTGTATTCGCAAACCATGACGTAATTTGTCATTTCTCATTAACACACTAAACAAAATAAAATTCAATCAACCCGTAGCACTTATCATAGATGCTAAAATATTATTTATTTATTCTCCGTACACTTACGAATACCTAACTAACAACTGTCAAAATTGACAGTCTTGAGAGCGGCAAAGTGTGGCAACTCAATTAATTCACAAACGTACCATTATTTTCATACAAAAGATTAAATGCTTCACCTATTGCTCTAAATTCTTAAATAACGTGTTTTCTAATCGGGAAGTAAATATTTTTGTGACTCGCTTACAATTTACTCTTACCACATACTAAATAACTATAACATTGTACTCTAAAAAATATGTATAAGTATCGAAGGCTAATATGAGATTGTGATCACAGTAATTGTTATTCAAGTAACGAGCCCACATCATTACTACACAAAATAAACTTTCTTGCTTCTAGTACAAGGTTCACTATCCAGTGACCGATAATCAGATAACTACCCACATTATATATATACACGAATTCGAAGGCAACATCAGGGTATACTTTATTTATTGCTTTTGTTTATTATTATGTACTTTACATATCACCACATTATATACATTGCAATATTAAGTCATAAGTATTGCGTAATAACAATTTTTGAACTTTCACGAATTGTTCTAAAATATGGAGATGAAGAACAAGTTCAGTCTCAAGACAGTTGTAATAATATTTAGATAATTTGCACGATGCGTTTGTATAATATTTTCTTTATAAATCGATTTTTATGTTTTGATGACACAACATGTAAATAGTATTAATAAGTTTTTTGTTTAAGCTCTGTTATTTGTTCGTATACAAGTTTTTTTTTTTAATATAAGAGTGCTCATCCGATATAAGAGTTAATGTTATTACTCGCTACGGTTGTGACGCAGTCTAATATGTTCCTCTAGTGAGTGCGTATTCTATACAAATAATAAAACACGTATTCTACGGGCATCACTAACAATCACCTAATGACTTGCATAATATTTTACCTACAATATACTCTATATAGTATATATAAATGCAATCTGCAATATGCATAAAACAACAGTTTATTATACCTATAAATTGTATAAAATATTAAATAAAATCTATTGAAGTGAGGTAGATGGATGGAATTTCACAATTTGTGTGGATTTTTTTTAATAATAACGTCGCCGCATTGGCCCAAATGCTGAGGTAGTTGGATGGAATTACTATGTAAGAGGTCCTGCTATGTGACTTGGGACCTTTACATATACGATAAAAAATCACTACTCACTAGTTTTTATCTACTAAATCAATCTCACAAGTGGCGAGTCTGAAATAAAGTGTGATTGCGGGTTACTCTAGTGGATTATACTTCCATGGCATCACAAGGGACAAGCGTAATCTCTCTTTTCATTATTTTATGAGCGTGTATTTGCCACTCTACGAAAGAAACCTTCTCGTATTTAATGAAGCCGTTACCAATTTATTCCTCTTACCAAACATTTGTCAAACATTTCGCTTATGACAATAGTGGGGGAGGGGATGTTTCGATATGGAAGTGCATATAATGATGCAGATACAAAGAGTTAATGTTCTATAAAATAAAGTGTTTCACATTATTCCGACATGGTTACGAGGCTCAGTCGACAACAGCTGGACTATTATACGGGCCCAACCCGTTCAATCTTAATAATATATATTACATGGTTAATGGCACCAACGACATTCCACGGGTCAACAATGAAACCGTTAAAACGAATCAGCTAATGACATAACATAACACTCAAGCACCGTTTGTAAACCATCAACAAAACATTGTCCTTGTCAGTGTTTCGCGCTTTTCTTAATAATGCATCACGCCCGTTATACCATTTCATGAAGAAGCGGTTTTGTTCTCGTCCTCGGAGTAGTCTCCTTCCTCCTGGCCGCTGTGCTCCTGGTCTTGTTCAGTGCTATTAACCCTGTTCCTCTCGTCGTCATTGTATCCTTTGTTGTAATAATCTTTATTTAATTCTTTCTCCATCTCTTGTTTGTCGCCGTCTGCATCGCTGATACTGTCATTCCTTTGTCTCTCTTTTCCAAGATCTAAAGGTTCTTCTGAATCGCGCATAATGTCGGGCTTGCTCATGTTTTCCGTGTACTGTCGCTGCATTTGCTTCAAAAAGCGCTGGTGTGCCAAAGTGGTAGGTGGTGGAGGGAGTGAGCCCATTTGTGGTGAAGGCTCTTCATACGTCTTCCTTTCCATGTGCAATGCGTTCATTTGTGCCAGTTTCGCCGCGTTGATACCTGAAATAAAAGTTAGCATTGAAATTAAGCAAATATTTATAATACTTGCGACCAGCCCTGGGTTGCTATAAGCAGTTACTATTAATGTGGCGTTATATATATTTAAGACAGTTTAAGACCATTTATTTCATAACATTTTCTTTAAAATGTTCAATAAAAAATCTTCTATAAAAAAGTTTTTAGAAGAGAATATAGCCTATATCACTTCCGGTATTGATCACTAACTGTTCTTAAAATGTCATTTTAATCGGTTAAGCCATTCCGAAGTATCAGACAGACAGACACACAGACAAAATGTTTAAAAATGATGGTTTATGTGTTCATGGCATGCAAATGCCTATATACAACATGTAACAAAAACCCTGTGGTTCCCGTTAACTGCGTGATCAGAATCAGTATCCAAGCATATACTTAGTAATAATTATTTTCAAAAAAAAAACATTTAAAAAAATAATTTGCAAATTGTATGTGGTTTTATTATCTCTGCATTGGCAATAAGAGGGTTGTCAAAGACCCCGCATTACCGATACTCGTGTGAGTTAGAAGAAATAAAACCACAATTTGCAAAAATTTTTTTTTCATTAAAATAAATTTTTTTAAATGTGTTTTTTGAAAAAAAAAAATATTTCTATACGCTTGGATACTGATTCTGTTAACACACGGAAGCACAGGGTTTTTGTTACATATTGTATATACCATCAACATATAGGATCACGCTCCCACAGAATACCAGCGTAAAATAGCCGCATAACGCTGCTGTATTTCGTATGGTAAGTGTAGAGAACCGGAGACCCTTTTGCTGGAAACAAGGCATTCCATCTTAGTCCTCACGGGTGACAACGCATCTGCATTTTGATTCGTATTTGAGGATAGATACCATCAGGTGGACGGTGTGCTTTGTCACCCGAACCTATAAAAAATGTACTTACCAACTTAATACTCTTTGCATGCAAATAACCCCTTGTGTTTAATAGAATCCAGTTATTTTAATATATCAGACAGACACTTTAATTTTATTTTTGATTTGGGATTGTTTAAAAATGTTGAATATTTTACAAAATGTTAACTCACCGAACACGTTCTCATTTATGTACTGTAAGTATGTGTCTAGTATAGCTGAGCCACCGCCGAAACCCGGCGGATATTCATCGTGTTTCATAACGCCGCCTATTCCATGCGGAAGATTTTCAACCGTTTTCGCGGTCACAGCTCTGACAGCAGGTACTTTTGTTATTGTGGTGTTGGTCAGATTGTTAATATCTGTAAGAGATGGTTTCACAAGTGTTAATTGCACATCAGAATTTGTAGAAGCATTTTTTGAATGAAACACGTAAATAAATTTTCTACGTTGGGCATTTGATGGTGACAAATGCGGTCATGTTGTCCTGGTATCGCGACTGTGGCTGAGGTATAGACTGAAAAGCGAATAAAAGTTAGCGAGAAGTTAGACTCACGAGGTGGCGACATGGCCATGCTGTCCTGGTAGCGCGACTGGCTGAGGTCGTCATGGTCTGGGTCGCCGCACATCGAACTGGTCTCAGACGCGGCCGACTTGGCGTCCAGCTTGATGTCGGACCGCCGCGGCCCGGTGGGCGATGCTCTTGCTCGGAGTTGTTCCGGGGATACTTTCACCCCGGCTTTCGCGAGCAATCTGGAAGTTACATGTTTGTTTTTATTTAAAATAAAAAGTCGTTGCCTCCACAGCAGGATTTTCTCCTCTATCGTGAGCGTGGTTTGTGTACACATAAATTGCATTAGGCCACATCCATACTCGAAACAATTATTTACATACCATATAAATACTTGTTACGAACCACTGTAAACGCTAAGCCATTGCACTATAGTTTTCAAATTTAAAAAGATTTATATACAAAAAAAAACACATTTTAGCTAAATCTTTTTTAAACCATGCTATATTGGAGAAATATCTCACGTAATATGGAGAAATTTTTCATATATACCTATTAATAGTCTGATACGATAATTCAGTGACTAACATCACTTTTCAAATCAGCAGATATTGAAATGTCAACCTAAAGGATTCATTTAATGTAATAATATCTATGTTAAGGAGATATTTAATTAAATTATTTCCGCACATATTAAGTCTTTAAAAAGTAAAGTAAAACGACATACTATAAATTCCACCGGTGCGTAATTTTAAATGTGGTGACTGTGACTCTTTGGCGACATTTGATGTCATCTATTATTATTTGTATATTATTTAGTATCTATACGTGGTAGAGCCATGCTGCAGTTATATTAGTAGTACAGTTGTAGCACGAGTGGGTCGGCTCGACCGGGGAAGTATCATGTTCTTACAGAATACCAGCAGAAAATAATAGCTTAATGTTGCTGTGTTTCGTATAATGAGTGTAGAGAAACGGAGACCCTTTTTACTGCATTCCATCTTAGTCCTCACGGGTGACAACGCATATGCATTATGATTCACATTATGAGAGGATAGATGTACTTAGATGTCTATGGGCCACAGCAACAACTTACCATCAGGTGGATTGTGTGCTCGTTTGTCAGCCTATCCTATAAAAAAATTCTGCTATCAAATAGCAGTGCTGGCATTACTGTGTTACGATGTGAAGGGTGCACATGGCTAGTATAATTAAAGGCTACGTGACATTCTAACTTAACGCCGTAATCGTATTTATTTGAAGTTAGTTGCAGGTGTCCAAAGTTGCAGTAGTCACCGACCAGCAGGTGGACCATAAGTTCTTTTGTCTCTTCGGTTTAAAAAAAAAGAAAATTGTGTATCATCAATCGTCAATCTGTTTAATAATATAACAATACATTTGATCTAGAATTCTATCGCTCCTTCTTATTCATTCATCATCATCATTATCATCAGTTCGTAACTTTTACTGTTTTGTGAAGAGTTGCTGTATAGCCATGCTTGCATGCATGCATGGCTATTCAGTGAATATAAGGTGTATTGGCTGTTGACGATGCCCCATAATGCTGATCTAGGTATTTTACACCATGAGATCATTGTGGCACTTTATTTTGGATAAGCTATCTAGCCATAACTGCAGCAGCATCGTTTGGACAAGATATGCTATGAACTCTTATGCCGCTGCCGATACAAACATCATTGTATAAAAGTGTAAATATTTAAAAAAAATACCTCCACACCAAATTTCGGTCATGGCGGTAAGTCTTAAGGAAGACTAGTCTTCTGCGCAGGGCAGGTTTATAGTGCACGAGTGTGTGCGCAAGCACAGGTGCATTCTTTATTCTCTCACTCTCATAATCCGATGGGATGGCAAACCGACCGGAGAGAGATGAAGCGTAGGACCAATGGCTTTGGCTTTACTTGCTTTCCGAGGTTGGAGTTAAAACATCACATACTTCCTCACTCCTGGCTACTACTGAAAATTTATTGACAAAAAAACCCAACAACAGATTTTGGCCCGATCCGGGATTCGAGCCCGGGACGGGCCAAAATCTGTTGTTGGGACGGGATTGCGGGATGATCAGCAATTCCGCTTCCGCCCACTTATGAAGCAGTGGACTAAAAAGTGTTAATATAGTGTCGGTCCCTCGCAAGTTTCCGCCGTGGTCCGGCGCAGGTGTGGAAATCAAACTTTGTGAAGACTCACTGGCTGGCGAGCTCGGGGTCGAAGCGCGTGGGCATCTGCAGCACGGGCAGGTCCTTGGTGGAGATGCCGCGGTGCTGGCGCGACATGTGCGAGTGCAGCGAGTTGCGCGACTTGGCCACCGTGCCGCACAGCACGCACCTGCCACACAACCGCTTTAGTATTAATTTATTTCTTTCTTATTAAACAATATGTGCTAGAACCACCCGCCCTGCAGCTATATTATGCTTGTAGAACGAATCACGCTCTTACAGAATACCAGCGTAAAATAGCAGCTTAATGCTGCTGTATCGTATGGCAAGTATAGAGAACCGGATACTCTTTTTATTGGTAAAGAGGCTTCCATCTTATTCCTCAGGGGTGACAATGCACCCATTCTAACAAGTGTCAGGTAATTTAAACCAAAACAGAAGTACTATTTCTAATAACTCGATTATCAAGATGCACTATATATATATATATATATATATATGAATGTTGTATTTATTCTATTGTCCTAAAACGTAGACTAGGATAGACTGGAGAGATGTAGATGGATGATGAAAAACACTCTCAACTCTAAACTGATTAAACCACTTACCGTTTTAATCATGTGTAGTGTTCGCGTAAATATAAGAAATCATTGCACTGCCAATTTTTTAAGGAAAATTAAATACGGTTAGAGAATAAATTTAATAACTTTTTATGAATAATTATTAAAAACTTTTTTGCACATCATACACATTGCACTTGAAGTAAGTGCGTATTGTAAAACGAAATGTGAGTTATGAAATTAATATCTCTAATTCATGTGCAGCAAAAACGATATGACCTATTTATATTATACATAAAATAACATAATACCATTATTTAAGGATATACGAGGACGGCACTGAAAATTTCGGGAATCAAGGAAGTGACACATTACTATTTAAAAATGTATTTATTGCTTTTCGAAGTATTCTCCGCGAAAATTGACACATTTTTCCATACGATGGAACCAATCATTGAAGCAACCATTCCATTCGGAAGTTGGGGTCTCCAAAATGGCCGTTTTGTAGGCGTCCACAGCTTCTTCAGGTGACGAAAATCTCTGTCCACGCAATTTATTCTTTATTTTAGGGAAAGTATAGAAATAATTAGGTCGGTGCTGTACGGCGGATGGTCTAATAATTCTATGTTTTCTTGCTCTAAAAACTCTTTTGTTCGGTGTGCGGTGTGAGAACTCGCATTGTTGTGATGGAGGATGATGCGGCGGTTGCAGTTTTCTTTACGGAGTTCAGAAACGACCTGTGGCAAACAAATGCTAGCATACCATTCTGCATTAACCATTCTTTGTCCCTCAAGAGGAATAGTCGTAACATGGCTGGTTTTGGGAGACAAACGTGGCCACCATTTTTTTTGCAACACTCCGTGAACGAACAATTTTTGTTGGCTTTAACTCATTTCCGAACACCCAAACTCGTGACTGGTTTTTTGTTTCGGGTTCGTACGCGTATATCCAGGATTCGTCACCTGGAACGATGTTGTATACAGCATTTGAGGATCCTGCGTGGAATCTTTCGAGAGTTCTGACGCACCAAGTAACGCGAGCCGCTTTTTGCTCTTCACGGAGCAAATGGGGTATCCATCGGGAAAACAACTTTTTTACAGCTGATTGTTCATGCAAGATTATTTGTATTTGACTCATGCCAATGTCTAAAGTTGCCTGAATTTCGCGGTATGTCACATGTCGATCTTCCTCAATCATCTTACGCACAGCATCAACGTTTTCATGGGTGACTGCAGTTTTTGGACCACCTCGACGGGGATCATCACAGAAATTCAGCAAACCAGCGATAAATTGTGGTTTTGGATGAGGCTTCATCACCAAATGCAGAAATTATCCGGTCAACACACTGTTTTTGTGTTAAACCACTTCGAAAGTCATAATAAATCATCGCTCTGGAATTTTCTCGAGTCAATTCCATTTTCTCAACGACTAAACAAGTTTGACAAAACCTTGTGACAAGACCGAGAATCTTTTTTTTAAATAAATAAATGGTATTCGATTTTTAAAACCAAGGCGTTAAAAAGATTTTAATATGACAGGAACAGTGGAAATATTCCATTCCCGATACTTTTAGCTTTTAGTGCAGCCCTCGTAAGTAATGTAATTATAAATTGAATATAATTATTTATTACATCCTTATTTATACAAGGTTAAGCAAAATATGATAAATTTATATCCTAATTTAATATCCACTGTGTGGATATTAGTGACAGCCAACTTATTAACTTGCATGCATAAAGCAAAATATGCATGGATAAAGAGCACAGAGAGAGAGAGTGAGAGAGGTTTTTTTACCAAAAGAATTATTCGAATAGAAGGATTATCTGATTATTAAATCATGGTTCGGTACTACATTTGTCAAGCACTATGTGTGCAATGTACACGTTTAAATTACAAACTAACATTAGTGAAGGTTCCGTTAAACTGTGACTATTATAGGCAATGAAAATGAGATCAGTACCTAGTGTGGTTGAACAAAAAAAAATTGTGCTTTTTAATAATAAATGTGTGTTTTTTTCACTGACCGATATCCAGGGCAGACAGTGTGCTTATCTTCTAAATGTGTTCGCAGAGTGTGAGCTGAGCGGTAAATTTTGCCGCACTTAGGGCACGGTCGCGGGTCTGTTGCACGTACACGCAGTAGGTCTTGAGTCCGTCGACAGCCTCCTGCCCAACATAAATGTATAGATTACAATATTATGTTATTAAAGTCTATTTATTCAAAATAGATTTCTTACCTTTTGTAACATTCAGAATAGTGTTTAGTATGGTTAGTGGAGTCAGTTAGTGTCGGTAGCGCTTCAATAATTCGGTAAGAAAAACGCAACAATTTTCTACTTTGTAGTTTTATTATGTGTTTATATAAGCAGACATTTCCCTCGGATAAAAATTAAATTATTACGTATATATCGTATCACTAATACAAATCGCAACTAGAATCGTTTACTCACATTGAACATTTGGTTAATTGAGATGCCTAAATTTACAATGTTTTACACTTAAAAATATTTTTATATTTATTATAATCAATAAGATATACGACTTTGCCTCACAGGCGGTCAGGAACAATTTCATCTACTCGCTAATTTTTACCAATATTTTTTATCGTATCGTCATAGAGATCTATGGTAACACTTTCTATCGCATATATTTTTATAAAAGAAGGCGTTATGGTGGGCGATGCAGTCATAGCTACCTATTTCAGTCTTCTTGACATTTAGAATTTAATACAGCGGCACATTATTTTTCATCTGTGTATATAGATTAAAATTGTTTATTTATTATCTGTAAAATCATTTAACAGATAATAAATAAAAAAATTGTTATCTTTTTAGGAGGTATTTCAATTATTTCGGATTTAATTGTTCACGAAAAAGATTTTGGAACTGCCAAGTAATTCTGCTTGTGTTAATAAAATACATAAAAGATAAAAATGGTACAACTTCTCTATTCTACTTAAAACTAATTTGATGGAAGCGCTTTAACATTTAAATCTTAATTACATTACGTGACACATACTTGGTGTCACTCCGTTGCCTGAATAGGAAAAAATATATGCGATGGAAACTTGCTTATTTTATATACATGCCTAAATAAATCCATCATGTATCTCGTACGTTCTTCTACAATGACTAGATATGTGTTATATTGTGCACTTTTGCTTACAGGCCGTCACGATTGAACATGTACAAAAAATAATACTCTATAAATGGAAGTAAACGTATGCTTAACTATTGCGTTTAAAGGCATTCGACTTTTTTTTTAAATCTATTTTGTATTGTCTTATCTATGGTCGAAAATATAAAGGTCGGTACACACAGGTGTCTGTACATAGAAACAAGCGGCGGTATGGCTGTCAGATCAAATTGTCACATTAGGAACTATCGTCAGGTCTAATTCTTTTGTCTAAGTCTTTAAATTTAAAAAATAATTATGAAGTTATTCTTATATCGAATAGGCTGTTTTAAGAACTAAAAAGCAATATGGTGCAAAATGTAATAAGTATCTATTTCTATCATATTTGACATACCGCTGATGCTTTGAAACGATAGTAATGAAAAATGCCCCGATTAATCTTGTAGGTGTTAAAACCAAGAAGTGAAAATTGAGAAGAATAATATGAGCATAAAATCAATAATCAAATAAAATATTCGGGACATCTTTACAGTTATACAGATGTAAGAATAACAATGTATATAAGTACTGTTGAAGCAACAATGGAAGTTACAGACGCATTCAAGAAGTCCTAGAATGATCACACCTTCAGTTGCATTTCATAACCTACCAATGGCACCAGTCATCACAAGTTATAATGCGCTTATAATAACTATAGCTAAAATACACTGGAACAACTGCCGACTCATATTTATAATATGACGCGTTCTTTAAACGTTTTTTTAATCATTTTACGTTAGTTATATAAAAATATATTATGTTTGTTAAACTTTCTAATATTTAAGGTTATATGGTTACATAAAAGTAGATATTATATACAGTCGCGCAGATGTGTGATGCGAACATAAAAAAATATTATCCAGCCTGAACAATAAAAATTCTACAGGGCATTTTGTGCCGTCGACTGTACAACGGGTAAATGATCGTGTATATGTCACCTATTGTTCATTAAGCCGTCAAACTGCCACAGTGTATCTAAGCCGTACTTAAACAATATCAGTCTATTCTACTACAAAAATAATTTTCAGTCGATTTACTCTACCGCTATATACGTCGTAAACGCGAATAAATCACTGTATGAAAATGCATGATGGAGATCGTTCACCATCTCGTAACTTTCGGAATCGCACTTTTAAGTCGTTTTCACGGTCGCGTCTGTGAATCGGGGTTCGCCGGGGGGCAACGCTAGTCGGCCCAGCCGCAGCTCCACTTAAGGGTTTTCATGCGCTCCCACTGGCGGCGGTGCTTTATCCTCATGTGATTGCGGACCGAGGTGGGGTGCGCGAAGTGGCGCGCGCACGCTGCCACCGGGCACACAGGGCTGTCGCGCGGGTAGTGCGCCGCCAGGTGTCGCCGCGCCAGCCCTGGCGAGCCCAGACGCGCGCCGCACAGCGGGCACACGGCCCCGCCCCCCGCCCTACCCCGCGCGCCCCACACGCCACACACGCCTCGCCCACCATCTGCAACGCCGACACTCAGTTACACGATGCGCACGCAACCGTGGCCGAGCGCGACCCTACCCGTTCGTTCCTAACGACGGACTTTAAACTATCGCAGTATACGCGGTCACCAATGGAAGGCGAGCGGGTCGGCCGGCACCGGGAGCTCGGCGTCGCTCCGCTTCTAAGAGTTCTGCCGCTGGCGGATCCCGTGTGCTTGTAGCTGGTGGTTGATCAGGTAGTGCTTCGTTTTGCACCGCTTGCCGCAGTGCTGGCACGGGAACCACTGGTCGCGGTCGGTCTGCGAGTGCACATTGAGCATATGCTGGCGCAGGTTCGACGTCGAGGAGTACACGCGGCCGCAGAGCGGACACTGCGGCCGGTAGCCCATCGCCGCCCCGCCCGCGAGGGCCGCCCCTGTAACACAGAGGCGGCGGTTAGAAGTGGCCGAGGTGGGAGGGGCGCTAGTGCGCGGGGGTGGGGGGTCGCGGACGGGGCGGTCGCGCTCTCTGGCGGAGGCCATGGATGGAGTTCATGTGTATCTGCATGTACTGGCGCGTCCTGAAGGGCTTGCCGCAGGCTGGGCAGCGGTGCTCGCCGCCGGGCGAGTGCACGTTGAGCAGGTGCTGCTTGAGGTTGCTGGCGTTGCTGTAGCGCTTGCCGCACGCCGGGCACGCGGGCTTGCCAGCGCCTGCGCACACGGACTCGCTTCAGTGCTTCCGTCCCTCTCCCGCGCACGCTACGCATCTCCCGTCCCTCTCCCGCGCACGCTACGCAAGTCACCCGTCCCTCTCGACGCGACCTACGTACCGACGCAGTGCCGTTCCTGTTTCTCCGCGGTGACGGATCGTTACGTAACTTCCATCGTTGCTTGATATTACTATTGCCCTAATCTAATACGAATCGCAAGAGGGACGTTTATCTAACGTTTTTAATAGCGCATTTAATTTGTGTTAAAATTGTTATTCGATCGTTAGTAAGTACATGCAATACATGACTCGATAATGTGCAATTAATGATGTAGTTGATTTCTTTTCTGTCCTCAATATCGTTACCTTGTTAATTACTTACTTTATAGATGTCCATCGTATTTAATAATTTTCCAAATTGTTGTAATTGTTCTTCACTTTAATATAACACGAATTCATAATGCGTCATTTTCGAGCCATATAGTAAAAAAAAGTTAAGTAAATAAAAAGTTACTCACCGAAATTATCAGGTATCCCCGATGGCCCTGGAAGGCCGGGAAAACCTGCAGACAAATAAGTAACTGAATGTTTATTAGGTAAATATTTGTGAATAAAAATAATATCTGATTTAATTATAATAATCTGACTTGTACGTCTATCTAGTAAAATTTTTTACAGTCAAATTTAAGAAATTAACAGTAAAAATAGTCGGTTTACAGATTGAAAACGAAGTTAATAAAACAGTAGCAATGGGGCTGAATATCTCTCTGAATTTGACAACTGTTGTATGAAACACTTGTACCAATAAATTGCGCTAAGATGTAGCTTCAACCTGGTGGGAACGTGCCAGGTCAATAACATAGATTTTTGGTTAAGGTTCGACTAGGGTGGTTGACGTGCCACTTTAACCGACTGCCGCTGGTATTACTTGATAATGCTTTGCTTTCATATTTTTGACAAATTTAACAGAGTCCATAGTTATTATATTATTCGGACTTAGCCCAACAAAATATCATCTAGCGATCCATGTAGAATTCGGAGCTGGATGCTGGTGGTCTGTGTTTACAGAGCATCATCATTCAATACGTGCTTGTATGAATTACCATGCTCTTTAATGCATGTATGCTTGTATAGTGCATATAAAATGTAGGTATGTATTGTTTAATTTACCTATATTTTAAGAGGTAATCCTAGTGTGGGGGTAATATACATACATACATAAACACTCACGCCTGTCACCCAGAGGGGTAGGTAGAGACTACAGACTTCCATTTGGCACGATCCTGACACACTTCTCTCGCCCACCTCCACATCCATATACCTACGCATACATGCTCGTCGGTTAAGGGTACTCTTAATTTGGCCCATTTTCAATATATCGCCAATTTGGTCGATAAACTTTCGCCTAGGACGTCCCTTTCCGACTCTGCCGTTCACTTCTGCAACATAAATTTGCTTTGTCACTTTTTCCTCATTCATTCTTTCTACATGACCAAACCAATGAAGCATTCCTTTCTTAATCCTCCTCACAACATCATCTTGCATCTTGTGGGGGTAAAGTTAAAAAAAAAGAAATTAAACAGCTAAGCGTGTTGTAAGCTGCCTGCTGTGAGTAATTTTACTTATTCTGGGCTAAGCACGTAGTTTCCCAGACGTGTCTTACGTTTGAGACGCATTAAGGGTCCATAATGAGTAAGGTTGTGCGGAGGTGTTTCTTCGAGTAGAGTATCGGCACATCCTTGAGTTGCTTAGTCCCAAAATGGGCATGTATGTAATTTTGAGATGAGATCTTGGTCAGCTCAGCCCCATTTTTTCATAAAATATATTCAAAGCTTATTAATTGGAGCTCTAATATTTCTCATCATAATTCCCGTACTTAATTGTATCTACTACCCGTGCGGATAAAAAATGGGATTGAAAATGACGTCCCGACTATTCACCTCTCGCTCGCACACTATCACTATCTATACTCACACCCGTCGGTAAAGACTGCAAAAAAAAATACGTAGCGATATACGTTTTCTGTGCGTTCTTTAACTTCAACTTGTCAGTGATAACAAAATACCATAAACTACAAAAAATTCAATACAGTTTTGCTAATATGTAAGCTACGACCTGTTCCGAGAGTTTTCTTCATAATAATTATTGTTGATTTTGTTAGTTAATATTTTTGTATAAAATATTTACAAGCCATAGAGATATTTTGAATCGAAAAATTTAGAGATTTTATTAAAATAGAAATATTGATAAGATAAAATAAATGATGTATAATGATTATCTTAAGCCATCAATTGGATCACACCCAAGCGCTTCTCCTCACATGCGTATACAATTCATTTTAAATATTGTTACATTAACAGAAAATTTACGAGCAGTCGAATGATATCACGTTATAACGTTATATCGTTATTAGCGTATCACGATATTATTTTATATTGTTATTATCGGGTTTTTGATATTGGTACTTTTTGTATCTTATTGTACGGGCTCGATGAGCCGCCATTTCAAAGCCATTCTTTATCCGTACAGACTAAAGCATATCTATTCTTAACTGTCATCATCTTATGTTTTTAGTTTTGTTTATTGTTTCCGTTTACTTGTCTAAATTAAGTACACCTTGTACAACTTCGGGTAAGGGTCAGGTTGTCATAGAATACAGGTTTAAAATATGTTTCGTTTAGTGAGTGTAGAGAATGCCGTTTGAGTAAAAAATATGAAAGTGGCATTCCGTTTTAGTCCTCAGGAATGACAATGCTTCTGCATTTTGTTTTTTAAACTAGGAGAAATATAGATGTGTATGGGCCTCAGCATCGCTTAAGGTGGGTCTACGTTAGAGGAGCTGAGCACGAGCTGAGCCGCTCTACTAGCGGTGTCAAATGTGGACGTACAACGCAACGAGCTTACAACATGCAATTTAATGCATGCGATCCTTTTGTGACTGTCAAAAAACCGATAATAGGCGGAGCACAGTCGAGCACGAACCAAACGCTCGAAGCGCGCGCGTTCGAGGCTTGTAAGTCGGTCCACATTACACGAATTCGTGCTCAGCTCATGCTCCGCTCGTGCTCGGCTCGACTAGCGTAGACCCACCTTTAGCATCAGGTGGAGTGTGCAGTCGTTGGCCGCTGTTACTGTATAACAACAAGAGGTTACCCGGCAGGTTGAGCAGCGCGGGGAAGCCATGCGGCAGCGTGCCGTTGGCGTGCAGCGCGGCGCCGGCGCCGGCCTCCTCGTAGTCCGGCTGCTCGGGCTTGGCGCGCGTCTCCTCCGCGTCGCTGGCGCCCGCGTCAGACGACGACTCCTCGCCCTCGCCCTCCCCCTCGCCCGACCCAGACCCGCACTGCGGAACAATACACTCTGTATTCATACATGTACAACTAACTCTACTGCCGTTATATTATTATGCTATGTATACTTCTTTGAATTGTAGTTTACTTTTACTTTACTTTTAAAATAAGAATATTAACAATGCTATAAACATTACTAATATTTCCCTTAACCACTCATGGTAACCTTAAATTGCTTGTGTTACGAGTGGTTCACGCCAGTAGTCGAATGGTGGATTCGACTACTGGCGAATTACCCACGACCTTTGTGAGTTCGCGGTCCGCGCCCTGCCATTAGGCTACTGTCGCTTATGATCTGTTTAGATCATCACAATTATACTTTTATATATAAATAATACATTGCAATCATTTTTTTTATCTGCATCGCGGAGTCAATCTACGTACAAAAATTTCACAAGGACAAACATCTAAACACGGTACAATAATTCGTAGGCCCGCATAAACTAAATCTTGTTCCGGGCGCGATTCAAACCCGCAGCTCTCAGCGCTGCAACTCGTTGCTACTTGCTAAGCCACTGCGTCACGGAGTCGTCAAAATTTTTCTATTGCTTTATTGATCATGGAAAGTCATGTTGGCTAACCACGCTGATTTAAAATTCATCATTTTTACCTCAAACCCTGACAATGTAGAAAGCGAATTAACTCACCAAGTTATTAGAGATGGCAGTTAGATGTGGGTTTTGGGTGTTGTCAAGTGCGTGCGTGAAGAGGCCCAGGTCGTGTCCGTTGGTGTGCAGACCCTCGGGGCTGGCACCCTGTGCCGCAAGCAGTTGCTCCGTCCTACACCCGTAAATCGTACATCTTATAAGCAAACGACTTTTTACCATCAGTCAAGTATATTGTTTATGCAGCAGTGTACTTGATTGTGAATGTGTGTCTCTCTTAAATAAGACAAACAAAGAAATTAATAAAAACTCACGTTAAGGGACACATAGCTGATGTAAAGATTCGACCCACCGGGAAATCTGCACTCTGTGAGCAGCAGCATCTTTCTGTTAACTACTCAAAACTTTTTCAGTTAACTGCCCAGTGTGGCAACCATGGCGAAACCCCTATGAGGTAATCTATGGGGAAGGCTTTTGTTCAGCAGTGGACTTCAGGCTATAATGGATAGATGGACGATAAAATAAGGGCAACGAACGAACACACAGACCACGTGATGGTGAGTGGATGCTGTAGCCCATAGATATCTATCCTCCAAATGCAATTAATCAAAATGCAAATGCGTTGTGACCCTTGAGTACTAAGATGAAATACCTTGTTTCTGGTAAAAAGGGTCTCCGGTCTTCTTCTCCGGTCTACTCACCATACGAAACCCAGCTGTCCTTTCCCGGTTGAGCCGAGCCATTCGTGCTACAACCATAATATAGCTGCAGCATAGTTCTATCAGTGTTCCACGGAACACCGGTAAAAGCACCTATTATAGGACTACCCCCGTACTTTAGTATCGATATAAAAATATAGGCACGGCAGTGTATCTTTATGATATATTTAATCTTTCTGGCACGTTCGACAAATAAAGTTATATGGGATATCTAAATGTTGGTTGTGTCACATTCGACAAATGAAACTAATGGCCAAATACTCAAATGCTCCTCAATTTAAAGTGATAGAGACGGCACGAAACTTAACTGTATCTGAGCATAAATCGGTTCCGTAAAATATTGTCAGGTGAGACATATCCAACAAAATTGTAATATTTCATTCAATATATTAAACAATGTCGGTTGTGGCACAACCGACGTAACAAAGTTGGAGTGTTGAATAATAATGTCAGATCTGCCTGAACCAACATTTATAACATCATAATATGTAATTTTTTTGTTAAAATTACATGTATACTGATGAATGATGCTATTATAATAGAATCGACGTGGAAAACAGATAGCAGACGTATTACATAAAGCCAATCGATTATATCCGCATGACATTGCGAATATGACGAAAATGCAATGAATTTTTACGACCCGCGAACGAGGATGAGTTTTGCATATTTAAACGCTCCGGGGCCGATCTCTACCCGACGCTCACCGGAGAACATTTGTAAGCACGTGTAATATAATATATTCCGTTCAACTGCCTAAAATGATAATGTATGGCTTTATGATTAATGTTTCATATGTGTTTGTATCGTTGTAGGGAAAGACTACGTTTAGTGGTTATTTGTAATGTTTGTAAGGATCTTAAAGTATTTACGACAAATCCGTATGTCGCGGTTTAGGTTATTAGAGCTTAGTGATGCGTTTGGGATTATCAGTGTTTAGTGAGGCTTGAATTATAGACCTAATTTATAATAAGGGCCTTTGTACACATATATATATAATCAAAGACAGGTATATAATCAAAGGTTGGTACTTATTAAACTCTTGCTTATTTCTGTAGCCCAAGTAGCAGGTCTACCGTCTATGGTTTGAAGGATAAGATAACCAGCATAATTATAGACGAAATTATTTCATATTAGTCCTTAGGGGTGAAAACGAATCTGCGGTCTTCATTGTAAAAAGGTGATCACAGGTGTCCGGGGACAGTAGCTATTTAACATCAAATGGAGCTCGTTTATCATTCATTCATATATTATAAAAGAAGAACAATTTTACTCTTTCTTATTATGGTTGTAGAACGAATGGGTCGGCTCGACCGGCGTATTACCACGCTCAGAATACCAGCGTGAAAAAGCAGCTTAATGCTGTTGTGTTTCGTATGGTGAGTGCAGAGAACCGGCGACCCTTTTTACTGGAAACGAGGCATTCCATCTTAGTCATTAGTTGCATCTGCATTTTGATTCTTAATTAAGGATAAATGTAGAAGTCTATGGGCCATAGTATCAACTTACCATCAGGTGGACTGTGTGCTCGTTCGTCATCCTTACTTTTTTTCATACTTTATTTAAATAATGCAAAATATTTATATACAACGTTACTTACTAGGTTAATTAATAGTAGGACTTTTACTGCCTAGGATTCCGACTGTATCCTATTCAGTGTTGCCGTTTCAGAGCATTTGGCTCTAGGTCTAGTGCAATGCTAGGGTCTACAGCGCTTTTTTAAACATCTACACGCTAAAAGTATCTAATCTACTGGTCTACTAGATATTTTCAGCATGTGGATATTTAAAAAAAGTGCTATAGACCCTAAAATAGCACGAGAACAGTCAAATGCGCTGAAAAGGCAACACTGATCCTATTACCAATTTCTGCCGCCAGATAGCAGTGCTTGCACTACCGTGTTCCGGTCTAAGCGAGTCAGTACAATTACGCACCAGTAGCGTTCTTTGTTTGGAGTTGAAGGTGTCCGTTGACCGCAACAGTGATTGAGTTGTTTATCATCAGGTGGACGGTTAATACATGTTTGTCACTTCAGTTTTATAACAAGTGGTAAAATAAAAAAAATGTACAACCGACTTCAACATGACCGAATTCAATGTCTTCGAAGTCAATTAAATACACATTATTAAAGATAACTCAAGAACTACTGGTAAGATCTTGATTAAATTTATATGGAACCACACGAGAAGCACCATCTTTCAAGAATAGTCGGTAGTCCTACACTCAGAGAATAGTTAAGAGGTAACACACACATAAAAAAATTGGTTGACCCTGCAGGCCATCCCTGAAACTTCCTGTTAATTTCAAATGCAAAGCGCTCCAAATTTCCCCAAATTATGTTGCGAAACCTTGAAGTAATGTTTAAAAAAAAACGTTTTTTTTTCAATTTTTTCTCTTTCGATATCACACGAACGAATGAACCGTTTTTTTATTTTCCAAACGGCATTCGACGTTATTTTTTGAGGTTAAGAGCTGATTAGTTTTTGAAATCGATCGGTAAAGCCGCTTAAAAGTTATTCCAAAAAAAAACAGTTTTTCAAAATTTTTTATTTTTAAGATTTCTCAAAATCTATTCGTCCGTATCGGTTCATATTATCACTAAATCTATTCCACATTGATATATTTAGAACGCCGCAAATCAATTGATCAAGACGTTCAAAAGTTATGAAAGGTTTACATACTTACACGCACACATATACATGCATACATCCGTATGGACGTCCACGTGAAATTAGTCAGAATAGCTTCCTGGGATCTGAAAACGTCTAGATCTGATGAAAACTCGATTTTCGGAAATCGGGAAATTTGAAACCAATAACTTCCCCACTTTTTAAAAAATTTCAATTTTCTTAGCGGGAAGTTAAAAAAAACATACAGTTGAATTGAATACGTCCTCTTTTTTGAAGTCTGTAAAAATAATCTAAACGCAAAATTTATTTCTATTCTTCCTTGAGCTCTCGTCTAGTTGTTAGGCAGTGACCCGTGTATCAAGCGGTCACCGCTCAGGTCAGGGCCGCGTGATCAATTCGCGGTTAGCGTGGAAAATGGAGGAATAATGATAAGCCATAGACGCATAGAGTTGTTGCTGAAGTAGTTAAAGCCGCGAAAGAAGACGCACTTTATGTTCCTGATGCGCATTACTTGAGTACAAAAAGGGGAGAAGTTCTTCACCGAGGACGGACTGCCAATGGCGGCCGGCGCCGGTGGGACAGCGAATGTGTGCGAAAGCACTATGCAGCCAATATGGAAAAGCGGCTGAGATGGAAAACCATGGGGTTTTAGTCGGCGAGACTCTGACATAATCCGTCTTTATTTCACGTAGAAAAAAAAAATGGTACGCACCTGGTCTTCATCTGCGCCTGGTAGAGGTCCGAGGAGCGAGCGCGTTTTGGTGGTGGGGTGCTGGCCGCGCCCTCTTCTGGACGTCGGGCCCTCCGGCCCTCCCGTGCCTGACCTTCCCGCCCCTCTCGTCCCTCTCGTCCTTCACGCGACGCGCTGCCCTCCGTCCACGACGACGCGGACTGTCGGGTTATAGATAGGTTTACTTAAATTGCAAAAGAATTCTCTTATCATTAAAGTATATTTGACCAATCTTTGTACTACACTACTACTAGTACTAGTTCTAGTTCGACGTACTAGAAGAGACGCCGAGACTTGGTTGTGTGCAACACACGTTTGAGCCCATGGGCTCAAACTTATCTAGTCTGTGTCATAAAAATTTCGTACAGATTTGGCCGCGGTGTCTGTTCTGGTAAGTAATATGATAATTACTTCAATCAATCTTATAACGAAATAATAAACAGCGTATTAAGTAGTTATATCTCCTAGTGTTGGAGCGTTATCGATTTGAATCCGAAATAGTTTTTGGAAAAACTTATTGTTATTCCGATTGAGGGAGTAGTAGATTTACAATTTTGTAATAAAATGAACTGTATCAATGCTGTTAGTGTTCCGAATAAAATAAATAAATAAAATTTCTGTATTTGTAAAGGTTAATAGAAAACAATAAACAAAGTTAAACGTTAGGATCGATAGGGTGACAAACGAGCACACAGTCTACCTGATGGTAAGTGCTTGCTGTGGCACATAGACACCTGCATGTATCCTCGATTACGAATCAAAATGCAGATGCGTTGTCACGCGTGAGGACTAAGATGGAATGCCTCGTTTCCAGTAAAAAGGGTCTCCGGTCTCTACACTCACCATACGAAACACAGCAGCATTAAGCTAGTATTTGACGCTGGTATTCTGTGAGAGCGTGTTCCTTCCCCGGTCGAGCTGACCCATTCGTGCTACACCTATACTACTAATATAACTGCAGCATGGCTCTACCACGTATAAACGGCAATGTAGCGTAATATATTCTAAGAATTTGTCGGACAGGTAAATTATCTTCAATGAGATCATTCATAATTGTACGGCAAAGAGAAAGTCTGTGTTTTACGCGGACACGGAGTCCAGCCATGAGTCATTGATAGGTGAAATTTACGTAGATCTTATACGCACATAAGTCTTGATTTCGTAAGCCGTTTGCGGTATACCGTCACTTGTAATCCTTATGCGGCCATTTAATTGGATTGTTTCATTCTCGTAGTATTAGAAGAAACTATTACTTATTTATGTAGGTGCATATTATTGATCGTCCTTTTTATACGATTCAGTATTAAGGAAAGAAGAGCGAATGAAAATGTGTAGTGGATTAGTCAATCTGCATCCTGATGGGCGGAAAGAATATCATTAAAAAATTGAAATTTTTAATGTAACTATTTATACAAGCGGTAAAATTAAAAAGTTTGTACCACCGACTTCAATATAAATAAAATAAGAACAACATCAATGTATTCCAAGTCAAAAGATAACTCAAAAAGTACTGGTCAGATCTTGATCAATTTATGTGGGACCACATGAGAAGCGCCAGCTTTCAAATAAAAATAGAATCATCACAATCGGTTTACCTAGAAAAAAGATCTCAAGTAACACACATTAAAAATATAGCCGAGTTGAGAACCTACTCCTTTTTTGAAATCGGTTGAAAAAAAAAGCAAGTAGAAGAAAGAAGTTAGCAAATATAAAAATAAACAATCCTCACATCTACGTGTTTCATTTAATATTTTGATTTTTATAAAAGCAAAAATTTATTTTATAAATTGTGACTGTGATTCACAAACATGTAAAAGTCAATGACACTCATTATAAGGCACTTGCGGAGGTGGCTCTATCTGTTTGGTGCTTGTGCTATATTTTCCATAAAAATATTTATATAATAATAGAAAATATTATTTATGGAAATATAGCAAGGAGCACAAGATAATATAATTTAAAATATACGTTGATTTGTGTTAGGATTACACTAAGTGATGGGCCACTCAAGGATTTTCGCCTGTGTAAGTTTTTAAGATATATCTTCCGTTAGGACCTTTCCTGATTTGTCGGTAGGATAGCGATACAACATGGATCAGGGCATGGATCGAGTAATGTATTAATAACTACCCTGACCTCCTAAAAGACATAATATATGACTCACGGAACAATGAAATGGTTAAGGATCATACGCTAGGCATCTCTCGCATTCGTCTCCTAAACATCAGTTATTTGTGTTGCGAATTATACTCATATTTATGCGTGTAGACGTCTGCCAGCACCAATACAAATCGTTTTGCGGTTTATTGGTGCTGTAACTATGTACTCTGGTAATAAGTTTTATGTATAATTCAAATAAATTAAAAAAATCTAAGTAATCAATTAGCGATTGCGTTAACATAGTTCCACAGTTAACAAGTTTCGACGGCTCCGCGGTGCAGTATGTTAGCAATGATTGGAGCGCTAAGGGCCGCGAGTACGAATCCCGCACGGAACAACTATTTGTTTGGCCTACAAATAATTTTCCCGGGTCTGGATGTTTATGTCCTTGTAAAATGTACATGTATCTAAACTGCCTCCACGATACAGGAAAAATCCTAGTGTGGATATGTAACGTTTAAACAAGCAAGTTTAACTAAGTTACCGGGGATGCTTTCTGGTCCAGTGTGGGCAGCGGCGCTGGAGGCGGGACGTCGGTGAGGCCGCGCACCTGCAGCAGTTGCGCCGCGCGCAGGAACTCTTTCAGCTGTTCCTGCCCGATGTGTACCTCGCCTTGGTACATGAACCTGGTGGGTGAGGGTCACTCGATTGTCACAGAAGGTAACTACGGAACGATGTTCCGAATGATTTCGACCACGCTACTTCCGATAATTATAGATAACAACCTAAAGGATACATGTAAACAAAGATATTTATAACCTTCAATAGCTCTTAGACAACTACATCTATCCTCGTTTATAAATCGAAATGCAGATGCGTTGTTACCCTTAAGAAATAAGACGGAATTCCCCGTTTTCAGTAATAAAAGGCATCCATAAAAGGCATTCTCTTTACTCACTATAAGAAACACCAACAAGCTGCTACTTTATGCCTGTATTCTGTGAGAGCGTGGTCCTTCACCGGTCGAGCCGACCCATTTGGTCATTTATGTTACAACTATAATATAGATGCAGCATGACTCTACCACGTAAATCCTTGTATTATATATAATTCTAGTGTATATTATTTTATTTTATAATTTCATTCGTTTTTTTTCCATATCGTTTAAGTACCCCACATACGATTATTCGATATTTCGATAAAACAATGATGCCTTGTATATATATCAATTAATACTTTTTCTTAATGTTTCGATAAAATTCGAACCCAAATTAATAGAAAACTATCGTCCAAGTTTTAAAGAAGATAAGTATACGTAACGTTCTTGGTGTTCAAATTCATTTTATAGTGTTGCATGGTGCTTGTTGCAATCAAATATTTTCTATATTTTCATTATAAAACATAAGAAATAGTAAATAGCCGCGATGTTTCTAATGATTCATTAAAATAAATAGATATAGATATAAAATAGTATATGGACATGAAACTAATTTTACGGTTAATATTATTTATAACTTATTTTGAATTCTTGACGTTTTGAAATTGTGCAACATCTGTGGTCACCAGGGCTGATAAAAACCATAAAATTAGTTTTATTTAATTGGACGTTTTATATTTTCATTGGATGTTTTAAATAAAACTAACATTTATATACTAGAACGATTAACTAATAAAGCGAAGTGCTCATGGAAAGACTGACTCATCTTAGCTTTTTTTAAAATGGTTTTTATTTCAGTTTTTAAATGTAACTTTTAATCTCTCGCGTAAACTCACCTGAGTAAACTCTCCATATCTTTATCGTGCACATCTCGGAGGATCACGATGGGATGCTGGCAAGGATTTGCTTTGAGTAACCGCCGGAAGTATGGACTGCAAGCTGATAGCACCACCTGTAGATTTTATATTCTTAATGCAATTTGATCGATTGCTCGAAAGAGATGAAGAATTATTGTTAGCCTAAACCTAAAAATTGGTAATCTTTATATTTTCCTAACAATTAAACTTCCCCTCTATGAATTCTGTCAAATTTTTCACCTCATTCATAAGTGTATCATGTGTCATGGGTATCTACAATTTTTCTGCCACCTTTCTTCAATCCAGGTAAGACACATCATTGTATTTAATAAGGCTGATGGTTGCGAATTAAATTTTAATATCTTTACCCTCATGGGTGTTTCTCTCGTAAGCTTTCCCTCTGCTGGTACAGATAAAGTCGTATGCGAGAAGCGATGGTACATGTCACAATTTCTGAACAAGTAGGTACTACCACGATAGTTTTTATGTAGTGCAAATCTTGATTCAGAATGTATTACGTGATTTCTTATGAGTTATCTAGAAGTATTTTTTTAAGTTACTGCCTCAAGTTTCAACTTTCAAATAAATGAAAGGACATATCAATTTGAATAATTTTCTGTGATTCCCAAATATTAGACCTTCGAAACATAAATGTTATTAAGCGCCATGACATCATCGCCATCGCCATGAACTTGGTTAAGTACCTACTTGTGCCTTAAAAGAAATAGCTGAACTTGCGCGCACAGAACATAGGTTTTTAGAAAATAGGTATTTGCCTTAAGTTTCAACTTTCAAATAAATGAAAGGACATATCAATTTGAATAATTTTCTGTGATTCCCAAATATTACACCTTCGAAACATAAATGTTATTAAGCGCCATGGCATCATCGCCATCGCCATGAATTTGGTTAAGTACCTATGCCTTAAAAGAAATAGCTGAACTTGCGCGCACAGAACATAGGTATTTACCAGATAAGAAATATTTAGAGTACTTCGTTTTATTAGTGTAACCAAAAACGACATTAACACCAAAATTACGTAGTACTATTATTTATTCTGTGCCAAAATGTCTATACACTGGGTTGACTATTTCTCTAAGCTTTTAACGAATGACTGAATTTGACGACTCCGTGGCGCAGTGGCTTAGCAATGAATGGCTGCGCTGGGGGTTGCGGGTTCGAATCCCGCACGGAATAAGTATTTGTATGGCCTACAAATGATTGTTCCGGGTCTGGATGTTTGTCCTTGTGCAATTTATGTATGTAAACTGCCCCCACGATACAGGAGAAAATCCTAATGTAGGGGTAACGTTTTAAAAAAATAAATAAAAAAAAAAGAATAAAAATAACACATGATAAAACTCTGTACAGTAACGAAATATACATATAAATGCTTTCTTTTTTTTCGGCCGGTTAAAGTTCACTGTTGTACATGGGCCTTTTCAGTTGTAGGACACCAGCACACAGACACCAGCTTAATATATCAGCATAATGCTGTTGTCTTTAGTATGGCGACTGGAGATTACCGTAGACACTTTGAATTTTACTTCATAATTAAGCATAGATATAGTAATCTATAGGCCACAACATCCAGTAATCGTAAGGCTTCTCTTTATAAATACTTTTTAATTATTTGTATTAACTACTAATCAAGTTCTATAGAAACATAATACACTAGAGAAAAAACTTAATTTCGTCCTGTGTGTGCCGTAAACGTAAATGACCGATATCGATTCCGATAGAAAACGGTATAGTAATATCATATATATAAGATTTGCCTTAATTACCAGACATGTCTCACCTTTGACGCTGCATGTTACCGGTCTAGGTATTTTCGGCTTTACTCGTAAAATTGATGTCAAATTAAGTAATGTATAAAGTTGCTCTGTCTCTCTTTTCATTAAATGATGATAGAAAGAGACAGGTGTAGAGATAATTAATACTTAATTTTAGTAAGTTAAAATCAACGATTATAAGTAAGGCTGTTTACATCTAAAGTTAATGGGAAGGTATACCGCCATCTATCGGAAGCCATAATATTTTTCTGAACCCACTGTCTGAGATGGGGTAATCTCAGATGAAGTAAAAAAAGGTAGATATCGCACTTAGAACAAGCAACTGTAACCAATTTTATAACTTTGTGTGAGTCAGAGAAGTGTTGCCACTTTTTTTTTAAAGTCCCTGAAAATCGAGATACAATACTACAAATATAAGAGTAATGTGCGATGCGAATGCGAATGCGAAAGTATTCTATCTGTATATCTGTCTGTTTTAATAAATTTCAACAATTTGAAAGTTCAAAAGAAGATGAAGCACGTAGGAGGCGTCCGCAGATCATTTAAAAATCTTCTTGATAGATTTTCCAGTGAGCATGTAAGCATCGATAAAATATACAACATATGTAATGTAAAACATGTTTATTATAAAAAATAACTTAGTACTAAAAAAAACTAGTTGGAATAAAAAATAAATTTCCATGGAATTAAAAATATAGGCTTTTCCAAATTAAAAAAAAGTATATTTTAGTAAATGCAAAATAGAACAAACTCCAGGAGGGCACAAAGCAGTGTTCTAATTTGTGCCCCGGGTATGAGAGATATGAAGTACAAGCCGGAAAGGACACCTGAGTTTCGGTTAAAAAGAGCAAGGCCGGCTTCGCCGTCTCCGGGTGGTAGTGGACACAGCATTAAGATTGGAATGAAGTGTCCTGATGTTGCAAAAATTCACGGATAGCGTGACAGGGGTCGCCTTGGTCTTATTGCTCCGCTTGCCTCTAGCAGTTTTAGTCACGAGCAGAATTCCCCCCCCCCTTCTCCCAGATACGTGGAGCAGCCTAAGCACCCACGCTCAAGAAGAGTAAAGTAGCTTGGCCGTGGTGTCAGCGAGGGATTCTCCGCCACCAGGAATGAGGTTACCCCCCTTGGGTTAGTTTTTATTTGATTCCGCTACGATGTTAAGGGAGAGCGGGAATTGGGCCTCCAGCTCAAGTGAAAGGCAGAGGTAAACCTCTACTTCACGCAGGTATTCTGTGAGGTCGTACGGTACCACACCGATTCAAGCTGGCCCATCCATGCGACATCAATAGTAGCTGCGTGGCTCTACCACTGTCAAATCAAGAGGATGGCTGCCATTTTGGTTCATTTGAGCTCAGTCTTATAGCAGCTACCCTTTTTTTATAGGATAGGGTGACAAACAAGCATACAGTCCACCCGATAGTAAGTGGTTGCTGTGGTCCATAGACATCTACAAATATCCTCGAATACGAATCAAAATGCAGATGCGTTGTCACCCGCGGGGACTAAGATGGAATGCCTCGTTTCCAGTAAAAAGAGTCTCCGGTTCGCTACACTCACCATACGAAACAGCAGCATTAAGCTACTATTTTACGCTGGTATTCTGTGAGAGACTTATAAATTACATTACAACATTTAATTACACAGGCCGGCATTTTGTAGGCAAATTTACTGCACGACGCCCCGGGAAGTACTGAGCGAAAATGAGCGTAGTTTGAGGCTTTGCGTGAATGCGTGTGCTTACAATAAGGAGCGGAGTTTTTTGGCTTCACCAATAACAAAGGCCGCGCTGTATCTACCTTTTTTTACTTCATCTGGGGGGGTAATATATTATTTGATTATTTATTCGACTTCGATTTACTCTTTTTATGATATTTTTTTACTCACAAAGCGCAAACATTTCTCTACTATCATTATATTTATCGCTAATGATGAGCTTAAGTGGGTGAGTAATAAAGAAATTATTTGTTACGAAAAAAAAAACACTGAATGGAATGGTTGACGACAGATTCATATATTATGGCATTAAATAAGTTATAAGTAAGCCAGAAACAAAAGTTTGGTATATTCCTCAGCCTACGCTTTTAATGAAGGAAAATTGAATTATGATAGAAAAAGGCGGTAGTTGTTTCGTCCAGAAATTTGTATAATATGTAGAATCTTAGTCAAAAAAACCCTCCTTCCCTGTTTTTGTAGCCAAATAATCACTAAATACAGCTGTATTCCGGTATAAACACTGAAACAGTAATAATAAGAAAATAGAAAGGAATTAGCGCTCGATTACTTCCGAAACCGATGTCGCCACATTTTAACACATACACATTAAGCGACCAGCCTGCAGCCGTATTACAAACATACGCAATGCACAATGATATCTAATGTTTACATTACATTGCTTGGAGAGTTTGTCAATGTCGCGTGCGTCGCGTATTACGGTAGAACAAAACCAGCAATGGTAATTGTACAGTACGAAAAGTAATAAATGAAAGTTTACAAAGGTAAATATCACAGTAAAGTATTCATCTAGATGTAAATTAGTTAAAATAATGATAATTAGTAAATAATTACCTTACCGATGAAATATTATGCATTTATTAGTTGAATTACACGTCCTTGACGAGTTTTTACTACTGATTATGCTGCAGTTCACCATTATAATAACATAAATTCACGTACGACGTTCCCCGCGCAATTAAATCACAAAATGGTGAATGATATTCGTCAACACATCATAGCGGCGACAAGGTCACGCGTCTATGCCACTTCTATTTTCTTATTATTACGATTTCTGTGGGTATAAAGGATATGAAAAGCAGGTATAATTACAGGTTATAGGGCATTTAGGAGTGACAACACATTAATAGCTTTCTTTATTTGGAGTTGTTTACAGGTACAGTTAGCTCCCAACCACCCATTTACATTCTGCAGGTTTGTCTCTAATATTAAAAATAGGCCTCAACTAAATTAGTACATATCTTTATATTCGCAATAGATACTATAGCTAGAGTTAATTCTATCCTATAAATCTACTTATAAGAAAATGACTCTTCTGCACTGTGCTTTCGCTTTGTTTAGTAACTCCACAGAAGGTGAACTGAAATCAAAGTCTGTAATGAAAATATAACACGCACTTCCACGCAAGAAGACTTTGTCTTTTAAAAGCGAAAGTGACCCGTATATCAATCGGTCGTTGTGGAGTTCAGAGAAATACAAAAATTTTTATTACAAAGATTTGGACAACTATTTCGATAGCCCTCATGTAGGCTATCGAAATATACGTGTCCATTATTTAACCATTCTTTTGTAATACGGATTATTCGCACTCAATTAATAAAACTAATTAAACAGCGTTTTCGTCGCTTTCTTTTAACAATATCATAGTGAAAAACGGTATATTTTAGGTGAACTGTTATTACCTGAAATATATACCTATTATATGTAGCCACGGTGCAGCTATATTATACCACAGAATACCAGCGTTTTATATAGCGAGTGTAAAGAACATGGGACCATTCTTATTGGAAACGAGGCATTCTACCTTAGGCGACATCGCATCTGCATTTTGGATACATTAAAGATACGAGGGGACATTTTAAAATTCGCGGAATGGGGGATAAGGAGTGGAAATAAAAATCCATTTTTTTTTCTTTTTCAATATATTCACCTGCTACCCTAATCATTTTTCGGATCTTTCATCAACTGATCTCAATTAACTTATGTATACCGTCAACAATGATTTGTCTTTATCTAAAAAATATGCCGAAACTGCTCCCTTCACTTCTTTATCACTTAAAAACTTTCTCTCACGAAGTTTTTTTTTAAGTTTGGGAATACATAATAATCACTGTGGGCCAGGTCAGGTCAGGACAGGTTGAGCGTGGCAAAATTTCAAAGCCCACCTTCCGCAGGGCAGGCTGTGGCACTTGTGAACAAACGCGTTGTCGTGCAGAAGAAGGATTCCTTTGGTAAATTTTCACCTTCTTTTGTCCTTTATAGCTTCTTTCAATTATTCTACAATTGAAGCTTAGTAACTTCCGGTTATGGAGACACCTTTATCTTTATAATTAATGAATAGGATTCCTTCTGAGTCCCAAAAGACTGCCGCCATGATTTTCCCAGCCGATTGTGCCACCTTCAATTTCTTGAGTGGTAGTGTGTCTTTTTTGTGCCACTGCATAGAGTCCTGTTTGGACTCAGCTTCATAATGGTGAACCCAAGTTTCGTCACCAGTAACATTCGAGCCAACACTCCATCTTTGTCTTCCATACAGAGATCCAAAATGCATGAGAACACTTCACGCGCTGTTGCTTTTGACGGCCTGAGCATCTTAGGTACCCATGTTGCGCTGACTTTAGTCATGCCAAGAAGGTCAGGAAGACTAGCTCGCGGCCTGCAAGTCCGCGAGCCCAGAGTCAGATAAAGCTGTAAGAGTCGCATAGACTAACAGTGAAAACATCCCGAAAATAGACTAGAAGAACTTTCTCTAATATTCGTACCATTTCTGCGAGCAGTTTTTCCTTTAGGCGTATTAATTCATCTTCTAATATTAATTTTTCGACTTTTTGAATTATTTCCGAAGTGGTCACCTCGACCGGCCTTCCTGGCCGTGGGTCGTCTTCAAGTGACTCTCTGCCTTGTTTAAAAAGGGGTATGCCACTTGTAAACCATAGTTTTACTTGGACAAGAGTCTCTGTAAACGGATGACATCTCTTCCAGTATAGTCTGAACTGATTTTTCGCGCTTGGTAAGGAACTTTATAACGGCACGGAACTCGATTTTCTCCATATTTCACAATTTCTTCCCGATTGACTCGTTTGGTTGACGATAAATCAAAGACTAGTGATCTAATTACAATAAAACCCGGTATTTATACTAATAATGAGTTGCTCAATTAGTACGTAATTCAGCGACGTCCACATTTATTACCTACCTGCATATTCCACGAACTTAAAAACGCACCTGCGTACATGTAGATGCCTATGGGCCACAGCATCCATTTAGCATCAAGTGGACTGTGTGCTCGTTTGTCATTTCTTTTCTATAGAAATGTGGCTATTGCAGCGTATGGAAATCTACGACCAACTTAAAAGAAAGAACCGCAAAATGTGTTGCAGACTGTTCTGTGTGTAAACAATACCTAATAGAATGTGTATACATATACAATCAAAATAATTATTAATAGTTTTGCAATAATATTGTAATTTGTTCAAAGCATACAAAATTAGTTTAAATTGTAATTGTACTTGGTTATTATTTTCTTATTTATGTTGTAGATAGTTGTTAGATATTCAATAAATATATATACGTCAACAAATTTAGCATTTGTTGTATAGCAAACATTTCACGAATATTTTGATTTCGAAATAATCATTCTTAATATTGATAACGATATATTAAAACGTGTGCAAATTTATATATGGCCATAAGAGTGCCTTCTATTAGATTATTTAAGAAAAAACTTATATTAAATTTAAAACTTACCATTCAACTAAAAGGCACAACAAATTATTCAAATCCAAAAAATATCAATAAAATATTCAGCATCTTGTAAAAAAAAAAATTAATATCATCCTGCTGCACAACCTTACCAAAATAGGTAAAAACTTTTAGAAGCTTTGCCTCTGTACGGTTTCTTTACTCGTGTGCTTTCGGGAAAAGAAACTCTAGGTAGCAGATGCAGAAAAACTACTTGAAAATTAGGATAGCATAAAAGTGTGCTGACTGTAACTGGCTTACTTTTAGGAAGTAGAGTAAGTCAGCAGATGCAGAAAGACTTAAAATACCAAGGCGGCATAAAAGTGTAGTGTGGTAACCTTTTGCGTAGAGGTGCCGCCGGCGCACGCGAGCGTGACGTCGACAAAGTCCTCCTCGGCGCGCAAGACACTGGCCGATTGGAAGTTGATTTTGCTCTTTTTCCACAGTCTTTACTCTCTTTTTAATTTTTCTACCTTTAGAAATATCCGTATGGTTTATCCGTTTCTAATGTAATTAATATAAATTATAACTAATATTTCAAAAAGTAATATTAACTTTTTCCTAACAAATTAACTACTCCACCGCCATGAAACATTTTCGTGGCAGAAATGAGGGTGGTTCCAATCCCAACCGACTTGGAAGAAGAGAAACGATACCAGCAGATAGAAAATACTTGAAAATACCAGGGCGGCATAAAAGTGAAGTGTGCTAACCTTGTGCGCCGTGAAGGTGGCGCCGGCGCACGCGAGCGTGACGTCGACGAAGTCCTCCTCGTCGCGCAGACGACGGAACGAGGACACCATGGCCGAGTGGAAGTCGTTCCATCGCAGCGAGTACTGCTGCTCGCCGGCCGCGGCGCCGCCTGCGCACACACGGTCACTTGCACTGTAATATGCGACACTTGCTGTGCGGACAAAGTGCAATATTTTAGAAACATTATCACGGTAAGTACACAGAAGCATTGTATTATATAATAATTTAGATTAAACTAGTTTTTACGGATTTTATTACGTATATCAACTTATTTTACATTCCTGACGTTTCGAGTACATTACAGCTAGGGCTGCCATCCGTCTGGGTTTCCCCGGATTTGTCCTAGTCCGGGGAGCGTCTGGGCGGGGTTTAAATTGTAGTCCGGGTGCAACCCGGACTAAATAAAAGTTTTTCGATCAGATTCCATTTAATTTTATTAACTGAGTAACTAATATTGGGTTTGTTTATCTCTTATTTAATACCGAAGAAGGTTGAAAAATAAAACAAAATTAGGTACTCACTTGTCGTCACAAGAACGATTAAACACACTATTTCATGCAACAAAAGAGGCGGTAAAAGGTACGGAGTAAAATATATTTTAATCAAGATGTAAGTAAATGAAAAAAGTATTGAAATGTCCGGGATGAAAGCTCCAAAATCCAGGGAACTTACGTTTCCGGTCCTGGGGGCAGGTTTTAGAGATGGCAGCCCTAATTACAGCATCCATGGTCACGGAGGGGACTGAGGTGTTAGACGTCACACGATGTCTTAATCACGGTTGACATCCATTTTCATTTTACATTCGCGTAAACATAACAAATCATTATAATAATTTCTTATATTTCACGTATACTACACAAGGAATAAAACTGGTTTTACAGATTTTATCGAGTTTATTTTTAGCTTTTAATTCCCGATGTTTTGGGTACTTTAATGTCCCATGGTCACGGATAGATACCATGATACGTCAAAATGCCAAAAGGCATTATATTTGTCCTCTATATCCCTTGAGTATAAATAGTACAATAAAGATTAAATCAATTAAAAAAATTTTTTTTTTTTTTTAATTTTTTTTTTTTTTTTTTTTTATTAAAAAAAAAAATTTTTTTTTTTTTTTTTTTTTTTATTTTTTTTTTTTTTTTGGGGGGGGTTTTTTTTAAAAAAAAATTTGGGGGTATTTTTTTTTTTTTTTACTTTTGGGGAGGGGATGTAATTACGTCTAATGGATAAGTCGGCAATTAAAAAAGTTAAAAACTTTTTTTCAATTGTAAATTTAGTTTTATTCAATTGTATAATATATTATTGAAATGACAGTCACCACCTAATTAAACACTAAATAACGTGGGTTCGAGTCCGGATTTTGATTACTGTCGTGCACTATGCCAAGCACAAACTTTAGCTTAGTTGGTGTGGTTAACGAAAGTGTTTAAAGTGTTTGACAATATTGTTAGTGAACTTTAAAATGGAAGGATGGATGGTTTTTGACTTAGTTGCCAGTTGCCACGTTTGGCAAGCGTGTCGGATACCGCAGTATTTTGTTATTTTTAGTTGTTATAAGAGCGATGCTGCTCCCAAACTCTTGATTCAGTTTCCCTCTGTCGCTTCATCCGACACCCACGGGACGATATGGGAGTGGATGCTTTCACCGTCACTATACGGCTACACAACATATAAAATGCAAAATACGTGGTAGTTACAACATTAAACTGTTAAAAAAAAATCAAAATCCTAAATATATTGTTTTGCGCCTTTTTGTAATTTTCTTGAACGTGTGCTTAGTTATATTTTTATTCATAAAGTGCAATACAGAAAAGTAACAATGAAAAATTATAAATTTCGCATTATTTGTCCTAGTAGAGTTAATTAAGCCATAGTTTTCAGTTCTCGATACTAGATGGAGTTAGACAATACTTCAACAACTAAATTTGTAAAATGTTTTCCGAATCGTTTGTTGTTTGTTTAGATTTTTAGCGGCAAAAAATTTTAAGTTAAAATATTTTATTTGACATATGTATCTCACAAGTCTCGGATTGATTGATTGATAAATAAATAAATACCTACCTAAATTAATTTTACCAACCACCACCAATTTTATACTTTAAAAATAAGAACTAGGTTGCCGATGAGGTTTTATAGTCTTACAAAAGATGTCGCTAGTTGGGGAATAAGGTAAACTTATATGTATATGTCTTCTACCTTTATAATAACTAATATTTTAGTATGAAACATTCATTTCTACACTTTTCTAACAAATTAACTTCCCCTTATGGAGTGTAGAGGTAATTTCATATTTCCCCGTTTTGAAATCTGTCAAATCAAATATTTCACCTCATCTTAAGTTGCGCCGCCCTGGTGGCAGAAAAAATTGATGCACTCATTCGAATGTTATGCATGCTACGCGATATCTTCGCCAGGTAGAGTCGAGGCAATGTTACTTTAGATATACATATATGATAAATATTTATTTTTATAGCAAACATTTAAAGTATTTTTTGATATTGAAATATGTAAAACAAACTTCTAGACACTTCTGCTCGCATATTAATAACATACGGTAAAACGGGACATTGGCATACCGCACATATTATAGACAATATTATTACTATTTCTGTAGCTAAAGCACAGTTTAGATCTTACAATGGTGAAACGCCTTTGATGTCAGGCGATGCTGTCGCCTGTACAGGTATTTACGCGACGAGCGTGTAGTATGCTAGGGCTATTATTTCTTTTTTTATTAATTATTACGCGACCAGCGTGTACCTATGCTAGGGCAATTATTTCTTTTTTTATTAATTATTACGCGACCAGCGTGTATGCGAATGCTAGGTTGTCACAAAAATGGAAATAAAATCATTTTGGATATTACAATACTCATTATCATTAATAACATTATGTACATACTTATAAGTAAAGATTTATCGAACAAGATAATTTTTTATTACTATAGTATGCGAGGGTAATATTGTAATCCAGTTAATATGGTCACTTCCTTATAACACAAAAACGACAGCCTTGTTTGCATAGATGGGTTTGTGATACGATAGCTCTTCATCGGTCAATCAAATAATAAAGGGTCAAAAGTATGGAGTGTAGAAGTAAGGAGTACCAACTCCCATAGTAGTATAGTTGAAAAAGTGACCATCTGTAAGCGTAAATAACAGTTCAAAAACTCTCCACAACAGCGCTGGAGTAGCTACTGGGATGAAATGAACTTAGCAGTTGTCGAGGGTTTGAAGTGTGCTGCTAAACTGCTCAGTAGCTCTAAAATCTAAAATAATTTCATTTAGTAAATATAACCTCGAAAAAGTAGTCTATCGCACTAATATTTTTAGGCACGTTCTTTAAAATTTAACCCGTAACTATAGTGGTGCCACCCTTATCTAAAGGTTTTCTATGGACACTTTTTAATACACAGTCTGTACTCCTTACTTTTACACTCCATAGTCAAAAGGGCGCTGATTTATCGACGCCATTTTGACAGTTGACACCTTAGTACTATTTTTATTCTATGACAATAGTAAATATTTTAGTTGATTTTAGTATAGTGTAGGGTAGTGAGTTTTTTTAAGTCAATTTTCGAAGTATTTATAATTATTGCCAAAGCTTGTTTTTGTTTGTAAATATGTTAGTTACAGTATACGACTTTGTGTGTGATCTCTGTCCTCCTCCTGGTTTTGGTTTTATAGGTCGACACAGCTTAAGGTGACCATATTACCACATATCACAAGAAAAAACACATTTACAAGCACTGCTAAATATTTTCGTGACACTTTATTTTTATAGATGTTTTCAGTTTTCGATTGTTAAATTTAATTATGTAGTGTATTCGCTTTCGGATAAAAATCTTATCAAAAAAATTGAGCGCGACAAGCATGGCCGTCATTTGAGTTTAATTTTACTTAGGAACTCATATAACTGTACCAGTAATGGTAATAGTAAATTCTAAGTAATATATTTTTCGGAACCATCACTTAAAATTAGTTGAATCAGTACTATAAAACACGCTCTACATGGTAGAGCCACGCTGCAGCTATTATACTATGGTTGTAGCACGAATGGGTTGGCCCGACCGGGGTAGGGACACGCTCTCACAGAATACCGGCGTTAAATATCAGCTCAATACTGCTGTGTTTCGTATGATGAGTGTAGAGATCCGGAGACCCTTTTTTACTGGATACGAGTCATTTAGTCTTCAGGGGTGACAACGCATTTGCATTTTGATTCTTAATCGAGGATAAATGTAGATGTCTATGGGCCACAGCAAACACTTGCCATCAGGTGGACTGTGTGCTCGTTTGACAACCATATTCTATAAAAAAAACGCTCGTGCCAACCGCATTTATTGTCTATCAGACTCGGTGAAGTGCGATAGCCCAAGGTAGCCAGCCCCTGTCCCGCAGTACCCCCATCGTTGCTTTGTGAAAGTACATTCGTTACCCAACTGTAAGGTCTTAAAAACTGTTGATGAGGCTCTAGAAACGAGACGTCCCGGCTCTCGCGGGGTAAGCACCTTTTTTGTATAACCTTTTTATATAATAAGGATGAAGGGTGACAAGTACTAACTCGACCTGTTACAAGTATATGTTGTGACTTACTGACATCTAAATCCAAATATTGTCAAAGTTTAGATAAGAAAGACATAATATGGTGGAAGCAAGAAGAACAATCATAGTGTACTTGTAGTTTGACGGATCCGCGGCGCAGTGGGCCGCCAGTTCGAATCTCTTATGGAACAAGTATTTGTATGGCCTACAGTAATTGTTTCGGGTGTGGATATTTGCCCTTGTGCAACTTATGTTTGTAAACACCCCTGAGGACTAAGATGGAAAGCCTCGTTACCAGTAAAAAGGGTCTCCGGTTTTCTACACTCACCATACGAAACATATCAGTGAGAACTTGATCCTTATAAAATATCAGTCTTTGATAACAACGGGTAATAACGTTCTAAGTTTTCTTTATATTACGTACAGTTGACCTGCTACTATAGAGTAACAAATCACTACGTTTTACCAGGCTTTACCTGTTACAATTTTAAAATATAGCGACAGGTACATTAACAAATAAGAAAGTTTCTATTATCCGGTGTGAATTGCAATTTAATTTTGCGTTAATATTTCTTATTTGATTCAATTTCCGTTTTCATCGTGATTACCATTTTTAAGTAATATATCAAATACCTTAACAATTAATATTAAAACTTAAAAAAAATTTGGTTGTGTTAAAATAAAAATAAAATAATTTTTATATAATATCGCAATGAGTAACGAGAGTAATCATTTTAATATAGGATCCAGATTTAGAATTGTTAAATAATTCCGTTACCATTACAACAGGGTGCAAACCCTGTAATTCGTATTGCGTTTCCGAACACAGACCGGATGTCCGCTATAGCGTGGTCCCAACAAAAACGAAAGTCTTCCCGCCGCCGCGCCGCAGCGCGTTTACACGTCACGAAATGGCTGGATTTTTCATTCAAACAGCGCACCGTTCACCGATCATTCAACAAGCGATGACGCCTGCCGTCATGTCATCAATTAATCATTAATTAGAGTTGTCAGTGCTACCACTACAAAGAAGGCGCTTTAGAGCTTCTTGTTGTGTTTAACTATTTTTTTTTTACAAATAATTTATTTGTTAAGTTTACGATATTAATGCAGCTGTGTTTCGTATGGTGAGTATATAGAACCGGAGACCCTATTTCCTGGAAAACAAGCATTCCATCTTAATCCTTCCGGGGTGACAACGCATCTGTATTTTGATTCGTAATCGAGGATAGATGTAGATGTCTATGGGCCACAGCATTCACTTACCATCAGGTGGATTGTGTGCTCGTTTGTCACTCATATTCTATAAAAAGAACGACAAAAAGATGGAGGTATTCAATTCGACTGTATATTTTTTTATGTGTGTTATCTCATAACTTTACTCTGAGTGAACCGAATTTAATGATCCTTTTTTTTTTCTGAAAGCTGGTGCTTTTCTTTATAAATTTAAACAAAATCAGACCAGTAGTTTTTGGGTTATCTTTAATAATGCGTATTTAATTCGAATTATTTCGAATACATTAATTCGGTCGTATTGAAGTCGGTTGAACAAAAGTTTAATTTGTTAATGTAACTATTTAAACGATAGGCTTGTGATATTATTAGTACACTCAAAAGGATAAAAAATCGAAAGTAGAAAGAAGTAAAAGGAATAAAATTATTTCATATACCGAAGCCTGTATTAAACACCATGTATAGAAATATAGAGCACCGAATTGAGAATGTGATATTATTTTATTACTTATGCAAGTTAATAAGTCTTACGTTGTAGAGCCAAGCTACAGCTATGTTATAGCACGTTGTAGTACGAAAATGTAGCATGGGTCGGCTCAACCGGAGTAGGACCGCGCTCCCACAGAATACCAGCGTAAAATAGCAGCTTAATACTGCTGTGCTTCGTATGGAGAGTGTAGAGATCCGGAGACCATTTTTACTGGAAACGTGGCAATCCATCTTAGTCCTCAGGGGTGACAACGCATCTGCATTTGGAATCGTAATCGAGGATAAATGTGGAGCTATGGCCACCCACTCCTCAGGTGGACTGTGTGCTCGTTTGTCGTCCTTCTATAAAAAAAAATTAAAAGTGATCATTTAAATTTGTTTAGTATGGCTTAATAGAGGGATTTCTTTGATGTGTTGTTGGGTTGCTTAATATTAAAGCTCTGTCAGTTATAACATTGTAGATTCTTGTTTCGAAAGTGAAATTTATTTTGATATTTTGTATAAAAACTCGGAATTCATAATATTAATAACAACTCAATTAGGTATTCATCAGAATCTTAAGACGTGTTGCATAAACTTAGTTTTGAGAAGATACTATCATTTCTCCTTCTAATATTATGATTATGTTTTCCTGGTAGATATAGATACTCCAACTCGACGAATTTTAAATAGTATAACAATATAATATATAATAAATCAATTTATTTTTCTCTTCACAAAGGTATATAATTTCACATTATTTCTTAAATAATACGATTGTAGATAATTTTGACTTTTGTGAGAGACTGGTGTCCATACTAGGAATATATATATAGTGGAGGAATAACATATAGTGAAGCTAACACGAGGAACACTTCAGTAATAAATGTCCGCGCTAACATACATGGCGTTTATTGTATTTTATTCTATTCTGTATTTTTAATTCTATTCTATTATTAAAAAAACCGTATCTTATTTCTCATGTAATTGTAAAGAAGAAACGTGGTAGAGTCGGAGCTAAGCGCTTGAAGTTAAATTTACAGTACGCGAGCAAACCCCGTTTGTTCCCACATCACCGATAAAATTGTTATTTGTAATTTTAACTCTTAATTTACCAAGTATTTGGCGATGGAGGAAAACATCGTGAGATATCGAAAAATTTTGAAGACATTTCAAGTACGTCTACAGGTATATAACAGCGCGACGAACTTTGCTTTGTAACCCTCTCGCTTCTGAATCCCGAGTCCACTAGTAGGCACTAGGTCGCCTATACGCGGTATCATACTTAACTTTTTTATTTAAATAAGTTGGTAACATTAAAAATGTTGTACCCGACTGCAAAATAAATAAAATGAGAACATCATCAATGTAGTCGAAATCAATTAAATATACATTATTAAGGATAACTCAAAAACTACGGGTCATATCTTGATCAAATTTATATGGGACCACAGGAGAAGCACTAGATTTTGAATAAAAATCATTAAAATCGGTTCACCAAAAAAAATAAGTTCCGAGGTAACATGTAAAAAAATACGGTCAAATTGAGAACCTCCTCCTTTTTTTGAATTCGGTTGAAAAATAGTTCAAGATATAAAGATATATAGAATAAGTATAGGCTAAAATAAAACGAAAATACATAAAAACAGGCGTGTAGATTTCTATATTCAAGAAACTTTTTGTTCTCCGTCATGATCCGATTTATTACATATAATGTGCATGTAATAACAGTTTAAATTACGAACTGTTCATTCAACAATTGGGGATGACTTAAAATAAAAATAAAAAAAATAAAAAACAAAACGATTTATAAATATTTGACTTGCTATTTTGTTTTAAAAAGGGGGTTTCATGTTATTAATGTACTTACTGCAAAACGACTCTGAAAAGAAAACGACGCATTTTAAATATAGACACCCAGTCAACGCGGCGTACTATTTGATGAAATTTAAAAATAATGCTAAATAACCTTCAAATATGTTTATAAATTGGCAATAAAATTATTGTTTGACAATTTACCTCTTCCTTACATTGAGGTAAAATTAATTATTCACTCTTAGTTTATAAAAATTCAGAATCCGACATTTCAAACAAAATACTTAGAATAATGTTTCGCAAATCGTGTATTTTACTTTTAATTAATCTTTATTATTCAGTCGACAATGACAAATATTTTAAATGTCTTGTTTAACATAATGATTTCTTATGTTTATGCGAATACTACACATGGAATAAATCTAGTTTTACCGATTTTAGTGAGTTTCATTTAAAGTTTTTTAATTCTGGATGTTATAGGCACTTTACAGCATCTACGGTCAGGGGGAATCCCCCTGATACAAGAGGTTAGTGATCGTCGTAAATTTTTAACTACATGACCGATTGAGGTTATGTTTGCATAATGTAGCTCTGCGATGTAAGGATATCCACTAGCTACCCTGTATCATCCCGTAGATGTCGGAGGCGACAAAGGGAAAAGGTGAAATAGGAGATGGGCAGTAGCGTCTTCCTACAAATTAAAACAAACTGCGGATGACAGCTCGCCTGCCAAGGGTGGCAACTATGGCAAATATATACAGTTTAGGATCAGTGAACTTTTGTTAGGCTGTAACGTTAAATATTAGATTGTTGATGCGGCTGACTGATCGCGTAACATATAAACGACTTCACCGATTAAGGTATTTGTTTTGATAGGTGGCGCTAGTCGAGCTATTAATAAATTCTATATTTTTGGATCAAAATGACTACACGTGGTAGAGCCATGCTGCAGCTTTATTATGGTTGTAGCACGAATGAGTCCGCTCGATCGGGCCAGGACTGCCTAATACTGCCGTGTTCCGTATTAAGAAGCATTCCATCTTAGTCCTCAGGGATGACAACGCATCTGCATTTTGAGTCTTAATCGAAGATAAATGTAGATGTCTTTGGGCAGCACTATACACTTGCTATCGGGTGGCCTGTGTGTGCTCGTTTTTCAACCATATTTTATTTAAAAAAAATCCTGAGAATCCTGCATAAAATACTAAAATATTCTAGAACATGTGAAGTCTGTCAAGAATCATTGGGGCAGCGCCTCGGGTTCTTCTTTTAAACTCCACCTCTCTATTATCTTGATGTTAATGCTGTTAGTCATGACTCTTACAGCTTCATCTTGCAGCTAATTAAAAGGGAAAGGCAATGAGGTGAAAATGATGATGAATGATTTATGATTTGATATTGTTACTCTAGGTTGGTGTGACCGTTCTGCTTCAAAACTCCACCCAGAAAGGTTACTTGTAGCAGCGGGACTTTATATATATTATGTTGTTTACTATATTTATTGGAGTTAATAATCTGCATACGTCCTTAGCAAACCACACGAAAAATAGCATTATTAAGCTGCTATTTTAAACTAGTATTCCGTGAGAGGGTTGGTCCTATTTCAGTCAAGCCAACACATTTTTTCTGCAGCCATAATGTTGCTGCAGCGTGGGGTTTTTCTTCACCGATGAGCAGGTAGTAAATCGCCACTCAAATTTTCAATTAAGAAATCTGTTGGGCATATATGCAGGTGCTATAAAGTTTAAGGCGATTGAGACCTTTAATTACATTCGAAATAATGTTTTTTATAAAACCCGAATACGATTGACAAAGTGAGTTATTTTTTTTAGTAGTGTGTAGATTACTCTATATATCGCTATATTATCGGACGGCTATATTAGTTGTCAGCCGCCATAGAGTCTACATCTCCTGAAGATACCTCGTGTAGAGGCGAAACACGGTCGTATTATCGTCGATGGTGTGTCTTTCCTGGAATAGTAGTGGTGGAAGTAGTGGTGCCGGGAGTAGTGGTGTTGGGAGTAGTGGTGCTGAGACTAGTAACAGGTAACGGGATTAGTGCACGCAATTGAGGGAGGACGGGAGGTGCTCTTCAATCCAGGTAAGACACATCATTGTATTTCATTAGGTTGCGGATTAGACATTAACTTTTATAATAACTCATAATGTATATGCCCATTTTGCAGTCCATACTTAATACCTTATGGAAAACTAACCAGAAGATGGTCAGCACCGTCTCCCTAATAAAACTAGAAATTAAAGAACTGTGGTTGCCAATCCACCTGAAAAACGTGCCAACTAAGGCAAATACATATTACTCTTATGAAGCAATCTGTGGGGAGGCCTGTTTTCAGCAGTGGACTTGATGATGATGATGACGAATATCTAATTATTGTTCTTATGTAGAATTTTTTTATAGGATAGGGTGACAAACGAGCACACAGTTCACCTGATGGTAAGTGGCTGCTGTGGCTCATAGACATCTACATCTATCCTCGATTACGAATCAAAATGCAGATGCGTTGTCACCCGTGAGGACTAAGATGGAATGCCTCGTTTTCAGTTAAAAGGGTGTCCGGTTCTCTACACTCACCATACGAAACGCAGCAGCATTAAGCTGCTATTTTACGCTGGTATTCTGTGAGAGCGTGGTCCTTCTCCGGTCGAGCCGACCCATTCGTGCTACAACTATACTACTAATATAACTGCAGCATGGCTCTACCACGTAGAATTCATTATAGCCGATTAAATTTCAAAATCGGATCTCTTTACAGTACATTGAAATAAATTTCCAGACGATGAATATAAGTACAGTTGGTACAGCGAAATGCAGACAAGGGCATTAACGTGTTTAGAGTGTGTGCACGCGGTTTCACGTCTGTCTCGATCCGGTAGCCCTCCGCCCCCTACTCTGTCCTCACCCCACGCTGGGGTGAAGCCGCGTATAGATTGACAAAGAGATAGGCTATCATCTTTTGATTTAAATTGTCTGTATCCAAGCCGTTATGATAAATTTAAGTTGAATCACAGAGCGTGATTTATTTTACTTTTACGTATAATTTGAAATCGCTTAGTTTTCCTATTAAGTGGTTTTTACTAAAGAATTTAAATACGATTTTTACTAAGATTTGACCCTAAAAGAAGTTTATACCACAAATAAAAACTAATCAATGATTTGCTGAGTACCATGCGATGGGATATACATTCTTCATAGCAAGTTGCATTGCATTTTCAATGGTAAAATTTCAATTTCTTATGGACGACACACGGTCAGTTCAACTGATCATTACAACTGATCAGTTCAAACTAAAACTGTTGATATTTTTTTAAATATCGGATTTTCGATATATCGATAAATAAACTTATACATAAAACTCCGATATTGATATATTTATAAATATCGATATATCGAAAATATATTTTATTAAAATTTATTTATTAAAATATATTATTTTAAAAAATATCAACGGTCCTAGTTTGAACTGATTAGTTGAAATGATCAGTTGAACTGACCGTGCCTTGTGATACCTATTTTAATATCTATTACGTAAGTACGCATTTTTACATTAGGAGTTCGACATTCACTACAGATTTAATTTATTTCCCTTTGTTAAAAGAATATTATTTTAACGTTGAACGTATATAACATAACAAGGGTAAAGTTGCATGATAACATTCAGATGATACAAAATAACAGCGATAAAGTTTAATTACTAAATAGGTAATTACGTAGAGGAAAAACAAAACAAAAACGTAATTAAGAATGGAGACCGTCGAAATTGTTACAAGATTGGTTTGTGGAGTCGAGTTGAAAATGGGCGTACTTTAAACACTGAATATTCGATTATTATACGTTTTATTTTTGTTTACCGTCAATTAAAATCGTTAAAGTAACTATTACTGAATCAAGTTTGAACAACACTTTCTTTTGTGGTATGTATAGTAAGAAAACGTTATTTATTAATGAGTTTTTATAAGAGGTCATCACATGCATAAATCTTTTTTCAGTAAAGTTAAAACGAAAATGGCAATAAAAGTTTATAAAAAGACTTTTATTGCCATTTTCGTTTTTAGTGATTTTATTCAAAATAAGAAACAAAATTTATGTATTATAAAGAATAAGAGAATGGAACGCAGAAAACTCCATCCATTAGCCGTCCAGTCTAAAGAAAAATAAGATCGCACCCTCCGATCTCCAGTAAACGAAAGCAACGTCATTAAACAAGTACGCGCTCACCCCCCGATCCTGCGGGATGATCCCCTAAGGGTGGGGGCAGGAAAAAGAGGGTGGGTGGAATATCAACGAACTCATGTAACGTACGAGTGACGGGTGGACGCTTACGCTCGTCATATAGATTTTGTTGGTAAACAATTGCGTTTGCAATGCGTAAATTTTAAACATCAAGGATTTTATTCGGTTTTTTAATGTTAAAATCTATTGCGATCATTCTTCATCCACGCTACAATTTTTCACCTATGATATGTCGTAAATGTTCTTTAACGTGGAGAAGAAATGAGTGTCCCACTCAACTGATGCGTGTGTTATTATGAGTTGCGTAGTTACATTTTTGGCATTGCATTTTGGTTTAAAGCCTATGAGCAACGTATTTATTTTTTAAACAACAAGCAGTTTCTGTTGAGTTTTTTAATATTTAGAAGACAATAAATAATGCGATCGTATTCGTAGCTAAATAAAGTTATTACAATAAAATTATTTTAATTGCACTACGCTCAAGATTTACAAATCGGTAATTATTGGATTAGTGTCTTGTTTACATTTTACTTCTTTTAGCAAAAAAAAAAACCGTAGGTACAGATTGTAATGTCAAATGTACTCACCGGTCTCGGTCGCCATGGCCGGTAGTTCTGAGGGCGGCACGGCGGAGTCTGGGCGTGCTCGAGAGCTATACGAATCCACTCCCGCGCATTCCACGCGTGCGCTTGCCGCCGCCACTGTCAACGATTCTCACTTGTTCTATTAAAATGCGGACTTCGCGGCTTTTTTTAACGCGCCGCGGATTGGAGCGTTGTTTGCGTATTCCTCTTTTGATTTGGTTTAGTAGTATTTTAATGCGCGTACGTGTTTTGATTTCCTGAAAAGATTTACTCCTTTAATTTTTTTTGTTCGTACGTTCGAAATTTGATTGTGTTTTTTTTGAAAATTGAGAGCAGGGTAAAAAGCGATTTTATTGCATACGCGTCCTTAGGTGTATTGACCAAGTTTGAAAACACTTATTAGGTATCAATTAATTGGATTAATCTTTTTTATTTAGTGTAATATTCAATTTGCATTAAACATTTATTTACAATAAATTATTGATAAACAATATTTAAGTATTCTTTTATTTTTAAATTTTAATTAAATGTTACGTTACTTTTGTTATAAAGTAAGACACAAATCTGAAATAATTTCGGTTAGGAAATTAACAATTCTACAAAACATCCAACGTAGGTACCTAATTAACGTCTACAGTAAAAATGAAAAACAATCAACTCCACTTAATTTCATGACACTACACTGCATTTACGAGATAGGTATGTTATAAAACTATTACGCGACGAATTTAATTGTAATTAAGGTAATCGCTCAATTCCAAAGCAATTAATAAATAATTATAGTATCGAATTATTTGTCGTCCGGTAAAATTGAGCGTCTTTACCTAGAATATCCGTGTTTAATACTTGCATCCACGTGACGCAATCAAAAACAACTGGCCACTTAACACGCACTAGAGCGAAAATCTGGCTTCAGCGAGTAGAGGCGATCGCGAGGGGTGTTAATTCAGGGCCGGTGCAACGATCGATGGCGCGCCCTGCATCGCCACAATAAGGGAGGCGCGGGCAGATAGAAATCAATACGATGTCCATCATCGCTTGCACCCTCCCCTCGGTCCGTGCCGCCTGCGCCATGCACTCGGGAAATGCATTTTCCGCGACACCGCTTTTCACCCTGCCCGCGGACGATTCGACACGTACCGAACTGAACCTGCGACCGTGATTTGGAGTGTGCGTACTTTTTATTCCGTTCGATAATGAATGCACCTTTCGAAGACCGTGATTTTGTGGTGACGACGCGCGTTCGTATTGTAGCGCGTCACGCGGGCGACTGTCGCCCCGCCACTCGGCCGAGAATAAACAGCGGGGGTGCGGGGGGTTGCCGGCAGGGGGGAGCGGCGGGGCGGTGCAGCCTGCACGCCCACCAGCCGCCCTGTGCCGGGTGCCGGACACTTGCATGAAAGCGCGCGAGTTCCGAGTTGCCATTTGTCTCGCGCCCTCGGCGATAAAGCTTGCGCACATGAAGAATGTTCCACGGCGAAGCGGATTCAGCAGAGTTCCGCTTTATTGGCGTCAGCTGCTGTAATGAACGTTTTGAAAATCAAAATAATTACGTCTAATAGGTTATTTCACCACTATTAGTGCCTGCAGGGTGCAGGTATTACTACGTATTTTCTGATATTAGACATTGTTGTTGTTTAGCATGGGTTTAGACTATAAGTTATGCGTTAAAATTGCTTTCAAGTCGTAAAATTAACAAAAGGTCAAGGTCACAATTTTCAATTTCTCTCTGATAAAAAAAACCTTTTGTAAAGAAACGAACATACAGTCAGTCATACGGTAAAAATGAAAATTGGAATTAGAGTCGTAAAGAACTCAATTACAAAGGATGTATTCAATATTGAATACTCAGATTAAAGAATATAATAATATTACCTATATAAATGAGTAATTTAAATGTAACATGAAGAGCCTAACTTCCTATCCACTCACTACGGTTATACTAACAGTTCTTGTTAATAAATTTTATATGTCAACTTTAATAGTTTTATTGTTATTAAAATTAGTATCTATTAATTTTATTTACCGAGATATTGACTTATTTTTTAAGTCAAGTATTTATTCGACATTTTATAAATGTATAGTGTAATGTAATACGTGGTAGAGCCACGCTGCAGCTTTAGCACGAATAGCACGAATGGGTCGGCTTGACCAGGGGAACGACCACGCTTACACAGAATACCAGCGTAAAATAGCAGCTTGATGCTGCTGTGTTTCGTATGGTGAGTGTAGAGATCCGGAGATCCATTTTTACTGGAAACGAGGCATTCCATCTTAGTCCTCAGGGGTGACAACGCATCTGCGTTTTGATTCTTAATCGAGGATAAATGTAGATGTCTATGGGCCACAGCATCCACTTACCATCAGATGGACTGTGTTCTTGTTTGTCACCCTTATTCTATAAAAAAAAAACGTTAAATGCTGGTTACTTTAGAGAAGGAGCTGAACCGGAAGCATAGGGATGTAAGTTGGAGGATATTTTACTTTTCATACTTTTCGTTTTCATTTATTTTGCAGCATTTTTTTTTATAGAACAGGGCGCAAACGAGCATGCAGCTCACATGATAGAAAGTGACTACCCTGCCCATGAACAACTGCAACACCAGGGGAATTACAGGTGTGTTGCCAGCCTTTAAGTAGTAGTAGAATAAGTTATTTTCTTAAAGGTCCCTTTGTCATACCGGTCCGGAAAAATCGCTGGTGGTAAACGATTCCACAGAGAGGTCTTACGCGGAAGAAAACTCCTAGTAAAACGTACAGTGATGGACCGCCAAGCATCCAGATGGTAGGGATGGTATCGTGAGTTTTGTCCCGATGTGCGTTCGTGAAATTTGGCGGCTGGAATTAATCCGAACAATTCCTCAGAGCACTCCCCATGGTAGATGCGATAGAAAATGCAAAGAGATGCAACAGGCCCCCGGGCCAGAGATAAGAACAGTATTCCATGTGTGGCCGAACCTGCGCCTTGTAAATTTGCAGGCGGTGTGCAAACATGAATACTGTCCCGGACTGCTGAGCTTGCCAAGCTTTTTAGAGGCCTTCTCTTATAGAAGACCACGAAACTGCACATCACTCGATAAGACGATGCCAAGGATTCCGGTAGTAGCTAAGGTAACAAGGGGAGTGTTTTGAAACTGAAGAGATACGACAACGGGGTTCTTTTTAGCGGTAAACGTGCACACTTGTGTCTTCTGGGGATTTTTTTTTATTTTTTTTTTTGCACAACGCCATCTAGTCCCAAGCTAAGCAGAGCTTGTGTTATGGGTTACTAGACAACTGATAAAAATACTTATATATTTTTAAATACATAAATATTATAGATAAATTACACCCAGACACAGAACAAATGATCGTGCTCATCACACAAACATTTGTCCTGGGTGGGATTCGAACCCACGACCTCCGGCTTAGCAGTCAGGGTCACTAACCACTAGACCAACAGGCCTGTGATTGAATTGGACTTGATTTAATCGCCCCCAATCCGAGACTTTGTTTAACAATGTCTCAACTTCAGACATAATTTTGCTCCGGTACGGTGTAAATATTGGCACGGCCGGTGTATAAAGCATCACCAGTGCTGTCGTCCGCATAGCAATGAATGCCGACGACAGTACTGGTGTAAAAAAGTATAAAACTTACAGATTTTCAGTGGATCATTTTTATATCATCTGCATGCAAATGAAGGGTGCAAATTTTTTTCTCGACTTTTCATATTAAGTGTGATTATTAGAATGAATCTGTATCAATTATTAGAGTTCCAAAAGGACTTAAGCTTTATTTTTCAAATACCAAGCTATAAGTAGACTAATAGTAAAGACTGGGAGGATGCCCCTCGTAACTTCAACTTTTTAAATGATGCTATTAAAATTATATTAAATCAAAAACAGCGGGGTAATTACATAAGACGATAAATATACTTTTTAAGACCCATCAAAACAAAAATTTCTATATAAACTGCATGAGAATTTAGTGAAATAGGTGATACGCCTATAGCCTATACCTTAGGATGCACGAGAATTATAGTATTCTATTGCCTATACGAACGTGGTAGAGCCACGCTGCATCTATATTTTAGTTGTAGTACGAATGTTTCGGCTTGACTGGGGCAGGACCACGCTCTCAGAAAATACCAGCCTAAAATAGCAGCGTAATATTGCTGCGTTTTGTATGATGAGTGTAGAGAACCCAAAGACTATATAACCACGTGGTTATATTCTCTATGAGATAACCGGAGATCCTTTTTAATAGAATCGAGGCATTCCATCTTAATCCTCAAGGGTGATAACACATATGCATTTTGATTCTTAATTGAGGATACTGATACGACTTAGGGACATTGAAGAAAAGAGCCTACTCCTTTTTAAAAGGCCGGCAACACATCTGCAATTCTCCTGGATGGTTGGTTCGTGCAGTTGTCCATGGGCGGCGGTAATCACTTACCATCAGATGAGCTGTATGCTCGTTTGCCCCCTCTCCTATAAAAAAAGGATAAATGTGGATGACTATGGACCCACTTAGTCCTCAGGAGTGAAACGCTCTCACAGAATACCAGCGTAAAATAGCAGGTTATTGCTACTGTGTTTCGTAGGGTGAGTGTAGAGAAACGAAGACCCTTTTTTAAAGAAATGGGTATTTCATAATGATTTCTTATATTTACGCGAACACTGTCTTCTCTTTGTACTGTTGTTCTTAACTTTGACATCGGGACGTCAGTCATCTCAGTCCCTCGTGACCATGGGTGCTGGAAAGCACCCGAAACGTCGGGTATTAAAATTAATATAAATAAAACGCGATAAAATCCGTAAAAGTAGTTTTAATAAATGGGTATTTCATCTTAGTCCTCAGGAGTGATACGCAACATTTTGATTTTTAATCGAGGGTAGATAGATCGTGCACTCGTTTGTCTCCCTTATTCTATTTAAAAATAGTGTCTATCGCCATGTAGTGGCGCCGTAAGGAAATTCGCAGAGCATCAGAGTAAAATGAAACGAATAATGGGTATCAGCATTTACATATCAATTTAAAAAAAACTGCGGTTGTGAATCTATCTTTTTTTCTAATCGTGGCAATTTTTTTAATAGATGAAATGTGATAAACAAGCACACAGTCCACCTGATGGTAATCGAATGCTGTGGCCCATAGACATCTACATCTATCCTCGATTAAGAATCAAAACGCAGATGCGTTGTCGCCCCTGAGAACTAAGATGGAATGCCTCGTTTCCAGTAAAAAATGTCTCCGGTTCTCTACACTCACCATACGAAACACAGCAGTATTAAGCTGCTATTTTACGCTGGAATTCTGTGAGAGTGTGGTCCTTCCCCGGTCGAGCCGACCCGTCCGTGCTACAACCATAATATAGCTGCAGCGTGGCTCTACTCTATGAGACAATCTAAAGGATAGCCTATGTTCAGCAGAGGACTTTGAATAGACTGTAACGGTACCTAATAGTATATAGTACTGCGTCAAACATCACATTAATGTTTGAGTATACATAACTATAAATTCACTTTTTAGTGGTATTTAAGCTCTAAGTCCAATGTTGAACATAGACTCCCCCCAAGGAACCATATAGCACGATCCTGAGCTACCTGCATCCATCGATTTCCGGCTTGTTTTTCTAGGTCATCACTATCTATTGGAAGATCACCCTACACTAACCTTTCTTATATCATCCAAAATATTAAACACTAAAAATTTAATATTTGCATGTCTAGGATTTAGGCGGAACATATATGGAACAATGTACCATATTCCATTGTATAATTACTGCCTGTGTCCAGCGGATAAACTATTTCATTTCATTTTATCATCACCGCGAAATGGTTGTTAATGATTCTACCACGCAGAGAAATGTTTGAGCCTTGTTCTCTAAATGGTTTCTAATCAACTTTAAGCATATACATACGGCCAGCATCAAACGACTACGTCTCCGTTCCATGTGTCATTAATTAATGGCAACACGCAATCAAACGTAACCGGGGACACTTTTCCTCACACGAATTCTTTGTGAAATCGATTACCACTAGCTATTTTTCCGTTAAGTACGTCTTTGGGACCTTCAATAAAAGAGCCTTAACATTTTAAAAGGCCGGAAACGCTCCTGCAATTTTCCTGGTGTGAAGTTATTCATGTGCAAAGGTAGTTATCTACTTGTGATCAGTTGAATCGCATGCTTGTTTGCCCCATATTCTGAAAAAAAAAATCTTAGCGAAACTAATTTGTTTTTAACTAACATTTATTTTTTTCAAATTTGCCTTTTTACGATGAACGTTTACTAGAAACAAAATAAGCACTTTCCTATACAGTTACCCGTTAGTTAAGCCTAGTTGAGCAATATCCAGTCGGTCATTTGGCCTTTGACCTCTCAAGTAACGTGTTGTAGGAACGACCGCCGCCCGTTTAATGTTCTTTTTATCGCACGAAAGTTCTCAAAAATTTTAATTGAAATTCTCACACAATTAGTATTTCCCATGTGTACACACAACGCATATTTCACTAATCAATTATTAATATTCTACAATAAATATTACCGTGTGACATTATGATTACGCGCAAAACATTTTTATCTATCCGACCGTTTTCAAATAGCGCCATTTACATACATGAGCTTTCACGCCCGAGAAAGAAATGCGTCGAGCGCGCCCTTGACGCGTACGTCACTATTTTATCGATACGCCATTAGTTTTGCTTTATTCTAAACGGTTTAAATTGTTACGTTGTTATGATAAAGTTACTACTAGTACATACGTCCCACTGATAACATCGACAGGTTTTACATGGTAGAGCTACACCGCAGCTATAAATTACACTATACCTTACTATACATTAATATAGTAAGATATACATTAATAGCTGCGGCCGGGGTAGGACAACTCTCTCAATAAATACCAGCGTGAAATAGCAGATGTTGCTGTGTTTCGTATGGTGAGTATAGCGAACTGGATACTCTTTTTAGTGGTAATGAGGCATTCTACCTTAGTCCTCGCGGGTGACAACGGATCCGTATCATCTGATAAAAATGAAGATGTCTTTGGCCATAGCATACACTTACCGTCAATCGACTATGTACTCCTTTGTAACGTTATTATACTATAAAGGAAAACAGAGTAACCAACGACGAGCAACGAGATATAACTCGAAAAACCGACAACCGATGGGAAAAATGTTCTCGAATGGTACCTCGTACCGGTAAATGAAGAGTAGGGCGGCCCCTCACTAGATGGAGTGACGACCTAGTAAGACATGTTGGAAGTCGATCGATGCGAAGCTGGCCTATGTTCAGCAGTGGACTTGTTACAATAAAGCATGTTAGCGAACTTCACATGTCATCGAAATATTCTTCCAACTTGCAGATTTCCTCACGTAATTCCTCATCGCCGAGCACGTGGTAAATTAGTACTGAGAATTCCAATAAGCAATATTATTCGTAACGGCGGGGCTCGAACCAGAGTTGTGCGTGTACAGTGAAATTACCGACAAGTGCTTTACCTCTGAGCTAGGACGGCTTTATCCGAATTGACCCAGACAAACTTGTCCTAGATATCATACCTATAGGCTCGTTAAACATAAAAGACTCTGTCTATATGTGTGTGAAAATATACATATAATTAAATACCTAAATAATCAAAATTATTTAGCGGAATATTAAGAAACATTTTTAAAATTGGTTATAAACTAAAAGCTTTTATGACCTAAAATATTTTTTCATAGTATATATTAATTGTGTCAGCCTCTGTGCGAGTCAAAGAGTGGTTATATTCTCTATGGTGCGAGTGCATAACATACGAGTACAGAGTAGTCGCGTGCATTAGGCACAGAAGGCGCACTAGCCACCCACGACCAGCACGTTGTTAAACAATGTTAAATAATATATTTATTGTTCAATAATAGTTTTATTCAACGTTGTTAAAGTTAGATTTTGCGTTATTGTATTATTTTCATGTTAAAAATTAAAAATTACAGTCTATACATAGGTTCCACTGCTGGGCACAGGCCTCCTCTCATTTATGAGAGGGTTTACCCTACTCTATGTCACTTCCACACATAAGATGAATGTGTAACGATACCCTGTATGATAAAGTCTCAGACCGCCTAAGAACATACGATTACATACGTAATTTCATATTCCGGCGCCGGGCCATGCCGGGCCTGTCTTGTGACGTTGTCGATTCTCTTGATTATTGCGATATATAGAAAAACTATGTGGTGTCATTTAGGTTTAAGAAAATACGGTTGACCCTACAGGCCTTCCCAGCAACTTCCCGCTAATTTCAAAACGTTTTCAGGCACACGCACGCGAAAAATTTCACCTGTTACGACGTTTTTGAGGTCTTCGAGCTTTTCCGAGATTTTTTGATTTTCATTCGATTTGCGGCATTCGACACAATTTTTTCAGCTTAACCAAAAAGGCCTATTACAATAAATTGATTTCGTGGAAAGTTTGCAAGTTATTTTGAAACAACACTTTTTTAAGATTTCTTTCGTCCACGATATCTTTCGAACGAATTAACCGATTTTGATATAGTTCCTGGCAATCGAAGAGCTGATTAGATCATAGAATTAATCAAAACAAGGGTGTCGAAGTAATTCAAAGAAAACTACTATTTGAAAAATTAAACATACTCGATTTTTGAGGTTTTCTGCCAACGACCATGACGATTCAGTCTAAATTCACAGAAAATCTAAGTTCAGCAAGGCTCTTTCAAAAGGCGCAAACCGCTTTTCGATCGGTTACATCTCCATGTAAACATCTCTCATATAAACATTTCTCTCATCTCTCTAACACTCTGTTACCAAGTTAGGAGATTTTTACATGTTTACATACACACACTCACATACCTACAGACATGCGGACGTCATCGCAAAAACAGCCAGAATATCTCGTCGTCGAGATCCGATGAGAACTCGATTTTCAAAAACCGGCGTGAAAACAATAACTTCTCGATTTTTTGAAATTCATTTGTTTTCCTAGCGGGAATTTAATAATCATCCAAGACCATTAATTTTACCAATTTTTAAATTTCTCAAAAAATCTCCAAGCTTCTTTGAATAAAATTTAGCCTAGATTGCTCCTGGCATATCTGTCTCATCTCATCATCATTTCGTCCATTCCATTCATAACCTAAAATAAAATGTACTGTACGAAAACTTCCCCCATAGATGCTCTCATAGGTGCTGGGCAGGAGGATTGACAACCGCAGTTTTCTGTTATTTTGAGTTGTTGTCAGGAAGATGCTGCCGCCCATCTTCTGTTTTAGTTTCCCTCTGCCGCCTCTTACGACACCCACGGGATGATAAGGATTAGTGCATATTTCTACACCGCCACAACACGGTCACTTAATCAACATAAATCGATAGTGTAATGATGTCAAGTCGAAAACATTGGAATATTTTTTATGTTGGCAAAAAGACCCCCCAGTCGCGACATACCCAGACAAGTGACGGGGAGCAGTGTCAAAGGTACGAAACGTCTGGTACTACAATCGGAAATCCGCGATTATTGAGCTATTATGTACTATGATTATACGTACTAGAGGCGACACTACATTAAGCTACTCTGTTCCACTCAACTGCGGTGCATACACTGCACTGTAATCAGTCTCTCGCTAGGCTCTTGTAGAGTTGTCACGTGTTAAAAAAATCTCTTGATAAAAATATGCCGTCGTGTGTACTTAGATATTGTACAAATAATTCAAGAAATGTCAGTAAAAACCAAGGAATTACTTTTCATCGGTTAATAAGATACTTAATCAATAAAAAAAGTATTATAGATTATAATAAAACAAATTATTCCTAAGACGCCATCTCGTGTCATGGAATATAGATTATGAAATTAATATGTTCAGATGCGACATTTCTGTGGGCACTTAAGTATAGGACGAATATATTATTACACATGTTTTTTTGTAGAAACATATATAAGTTATTATAATTAGGCTAAATTTTTCATGTTTAAATCTGCTTATTATTATTTTATCTTATTTTTAGGTTTCCACATCAAAGTCAAAGTGGAATAAATTCGTCCATTTTAACAGCATTTATGAACGACTCTTATTCTAATTTAAATAAATATATTTGTAATTTAAATGTTATGTTTATAAGTTTTGTTAAACATACATTCACTATGTTTTTTATATTTGACATAGATACCTTTTAAAATATTCGGATAAAAATATCTTTAAAATGTAATTGTGATAGAGTAAAAAAGTAAAGTAATCTATGTAAATCTATGATAAAAAAACCAACCGCGCGAACGCTGAGTAGCGCACATTTCTTGTTTGAGATAGTTGTTAGTACGTAAGTACATATTACTTCAATGTCCGCGATAATTAAAATAAATTCACTCAACAATGGGAGAGGTTCATGTCCAATTGTGAATCTACACTGGGTGATTTTTTTCCGTCTGGAAAAAGTAGGATGTAACATGTGAATGGAATAGAATTGGGTGCGTATCATTTTAATTTCGATAACTTTTAAATGATATTTATTTTGTTTATTTTTTTGTTTTTGTTATTTTATTACCGAAAGTTTATTTCAAATTAGTGTTATTTTTGATAGTTCAATTTGTTATGTTAATGTAAAAGCCAAAAAAATATTGTAATATATCAGTGCCATAGACTTCTATTCCGTTCACCTGTTACACCCTATTTTTTCCAGACGGTAAAAAATCATCCAGTATAAGCTTTAGTTTTCTAATGACAGTGGTAGTTTTTACTTTAGCGATAATGATTACATCATCACCATCATCATTACCTCTCATTTAAAGTTCACTGCTAAACATAGGTCTTCTTCAAAGATTGTTTCATATTTTTGTCAAAGTTGCAGTTTTATTGATTATTATGAGTTGTTAGCAGGAAGATGCTGACGAACATCTTATGCGTCATTTGCTTCTATCGCCTCTTACTACACCCACGGGATGATATGAGGTTGTGGATACAATAATAACATATAACTTAAAACAAACACCGTAAACTGTACAGTTATGGACAACAATGCCTGAAATAAAACACCCCAACAGTAATCCCCGAAAGCCTTTTGGAGCGGGCAAACGGTCGGCCAATCATTCGTCAAACGGCCCGCTCGGCTGTAAATCTTCGGGCTTGGGCGGGCGGGGTATGGTAGGGGCGGGCGTACTTACGTAACATCCGGAAGTGCGGATTAGGAATCAATAGTGGGCCGTAATGATAGTTGTAGAGTAATAGATGTAACTGCGCTGTTTCTGTGCGCGAAAACCATTTGAGTCATACGGGAAAAATATAGACGGTTACTATTGTTCGATTCAAATGAAAATGTAATAGGTTTTTGTCTTGGTGTAACTTTACGTTTATAATTTTTAAGCGCATTACAACTATTATCCTTCTTTTTATTTTATTTCAAAATTAAAATGTGTTTTGGGCAAATTTTTTGAGAAGTAAGCGTAGCAAACGTTTTATTTTAACTTTTATTTTAATAAGGATGGATTACGGAATATTATCATTTATAATATTCTGTAATAAATAATTCATCGGATATATTATAATCATCAAAATCGGTGCAAATAGAAAAAAGTTCTCAGGTAAAACTCATAAATTCCTCCTTTTTTTGAAGTCGGTTGAAAAAAAAGAAAATTCTCGTGACTCGTCTCATAAAACATGTTATGTTTTAACGCTGTAGCGCTATGCTGCTTTTTCACACCGGTGTTTTGTGCAGTAACAGCAGCAGTCATAATACGCTGCCAAGAAAAAAAGATACATCGCTTTCAAATATGAAAATCATGTAATATTTGTCTTCAAATTTTCCAGATCGCAACGGTACACGGAGGTGATTTATTGTTTTTTTTTCTTAAGTGTCCAGAGTATGATTTACGCGTTGACAGAAGTTTTGTTTGTTTTTAGTTCTTAAAACCAAATATTTTTGGCGATCAATGATTTAGATTTTTACAGGTTTTCAAAGATTTACTTAAGTATTACGGCCCGTTCTCACTAGTCGGATGTGTTCCAATGGCATATACATTTTGTATTTTTTAATAGAATAAGGGTGACAAACGAGTATACAGTCCACCTTATGGTAGTGGCTCGTGGATGCTGTGGCCGATAGACATCTACATCCTCGATTAAAAATCTAAATGTGGATGCGTTGTCAACCCCGAGTATCGAATTATACCAGTAAAAACGACCGACGAAAAAACGGAACTACTATCTAATTAAATTAAGGAAAACAAATGATTATTACAATTTTTTTTTGTTTTGTATAAGGGTGACAAACGAGCACACAGTCCTCTGATGACAAGTGGTTGCTGCGGCACATAGACATCTACATCTATCCCTGATAACGAATCAAAATGCGGATGCGCTGTCACCGTCGTCACTCGTGACGACTTAGATGCAATGCCTCGTTTCCAGGGAGATTTTCGTTTCTAAGGATCTCCGGTTCTTAGCACGCACCATACGAAGCAGCCATAAACTGCTACTTTACGCTGGTATTCTGTGAGAGCGTAGTCCTACCCAGGATGAGCCGACCCATTCGTGGCACAGCTAATATAGCTGTAGCGTGTCTCTACTACGTTGTAGGAAGTTCAGGATAATCAGATATCTATTTTTTGCTACCTACCAGTTTCATCGAAAGAAATATTATAAAATCCACCAACTCACATTAGTGCAGTATGGCGGTCTCTTTTCTGTCGAATAAACCCTCTCGGAAATGAAAGGGTGTCCACGTTAGAGGAGCCGTGGGACGTGTGTAGTCTATTTTTAATCCTCTCTTTTACCATGTATTGTTTTCAAAGATATATATTTAAAAAATGTCTGCAATTAAATTGATCTGAGTCACGGAATTTCAAATGGATGAATTTCGCAGAAGCTGTGAATCATCGGTGGCGAGAAGCACGAGGAAAAGTAATAGAAGCCTTAATCAATATTTGTACTTGCAGTAAGCGTACGGTGTACGTATTAAGATACATAAATAATAATATAAAATTTTATTTTAGTACATAACAAAAATCGTACAGTTTTAACCGTGTTCGAAATCTAATTTAAAGTAAAACGACGTATGTGGACGCGTGTGCGTTAGCGTGTGCGTGTGTGTGTGCGTGTGTGTGTGTGTGTGTGTGTGTGTGCGTGCGTGCGTGCTGTGTGTGTGTGTGTGTGTGTGTGTGTGTGTGTGTGTGTGTGTGTGTGTGTTTGAGTGAGCGTGTGGTAGTGCGTGCATGCGTCTTTTATTACGCACAGAATTTGAAAATGAGGAGTTTGAAATATTAAAGATATTATTTTTCAATTTAGGGATTGGCTTAAAACCGATATTATAACGGTTTAGTAACGCTAACGCAAAGTTGTTTACTCGAGTTTACTCCTAATTGAAGTATTTATGTCATCCTCACTACTCTGGGCAAAAGGCTTGTGGTGAGTGTTAAGCCAATACCTTCGGACTGGTGTTGTATCCCAATTTTTTTAGATTTGAGAGAATTTTCATCCGTTGTCTATAGGAAGTCTGAAACTAAGCCTGACCAGAAGAAAAAATCCCGACCGGCGACGGGAAACACCATCAAAGGTGCAAGAGGACTGATAGGTGTTGCGATCTTCAAAGTACTCGCCAGGCGTGGCGATTAAGGTAAATCGTACAGCGGGAGAGACCATTGTGCATCACTGGAATTTTACGAGCTGCTACAGTAAAAGATATTGAAATGTATATTATATACTTTACTCATGTCTAGGGCCTTGTTCTTGATTGGCAGCGAGTTTCGAGTCTGTCATCGTTCATTCATTAGAGACTAACAAAAAATCCCTACTAAAGATAGATCTCATTGAATATAGATTTTTTATAGTTGCCTCGCTTAGTTGGCTGTTTTGCAGTCAAGAAATTTTCAGTGGTACCCCGTTTAGTCAGGAAGTTGAAAGTATTTCATAGCCATGCCTTGGATAGCTTTTAAATCCGTTGGTACTGCGCCTGATATCTCCCCGGTGTCGGATTGCCGTCCCATTGGACCATGGGAGTGAGGATAGAGAGAGTCCACTTATGCTTGCGAGCACGTTCGTACACTCTAATCCTGTTTGCTTTAGAGATTATGTTTTTATAATATAGAATTTAAAGGTGACAAACGAGCACATAACCCACCTGATGGTAAGTGGATGCTGTGGCCCATAGACATTTATCCTCGATTAAGAATCAAAACGCAGATGTGTTGTCACCCCTGAGGACTAAGATGGAATGCCTCGTTTCCAGTAAAAAAGGGTCTCCGGATCTTTACACTCACCATACGTGAAACACAGCAGTATTAAGCTGTTATTTTATAAGAATACGCTGGTATATTCTGTAAAAGCTTCCTTCCCCGGTCGAGCCGACCTATTCGTACTACAATAGCTGCAGCGTGGCTCTACGACGTAAAAAAGTTACGTAAAAAAATATTGCAAAATATTCAAAAGAGTGTGTTCCACAGCCAAGTATTTATTTAAGAAACAAAATTAAGAATGCCTCTAATGAAATTAAAATGACTTTGAGTATAATCATTAATGAAACCGGCAAGATGAAATTACACAACTCAAACTTGCAATAAAATTTTAACAATAATTTAACGAAATCAAATGAAGATGTTGTAATGGCTTTTGAACATTTTGTCAAGATCGAAATGTTGATGTGACAAAGTCACTCAATTCCTCCACTACTATCGCCGAGTCATTACTTAAACAAAATGTAAATATCTGAAAAAAAGAATTGGAATTTCATAAAATATTACCAGGTGATATTGTAAAATATTTCAACAGTATTGATATTAAGAAAACAGCAAATCTGTGGTGGATTTCTGTTAAAGTTGTTGCGTCTATAATAGATGCGATTTCATCCCAACTTGCTATTATTTTAATGCAAGTGTCGAATCAGGTGTGTTTTCTGACTTAATGCAACATAATGAAGTTATACCTTTATTTAATCTGGAAATCTGGAAGTACATTGGATCCCACTAATTTTAGACCTATTTCTGTATTGCCAATGCTCAGAAAATTTTTCGAAAATATTATTCGAGATCAATTGTTAAGTTTTTTTTTTGCTGTAAATATATTGTTCCATTAAAATCTTCTCTCTCTGGTTTTACCAGGGGTCGCTCGAAAACTGATGCTGGTATTGAGCTAATCAAACATATTTTCTGTGCGTGGGAGAATTCAAAAGACACTTTGGGTATATTTTGTGATATTTCCAAGGTTTTTGACTGTGTTCACCAAGAGACATTAATCAGGAAGCTATATAATTATGGCGTAAAACTATAGCACTCACACTTATTATATCATATCTAAATAATAGTTGTTATTAATGGGAGCAGTTATTCCGGATCTGAGGTATCTCTTTCTATTCTCTTTTTATGTTAATGACTGGGAATATGCGTATAACCATGATATAGTTTTATTTGCTGATGATACTTCGTTGTTTTTCCGACTTAAAAGGCAATTATTGAACTATGACGAAGTCAATAATGCTATATCCAAAGTAGTACACAGGTTTAACGTCAATAATTTGATTTTGAACGGTAATAAAACAAAATGTATTAAATTCACCACACCTAATGTTGAACAGGTGAAAGCCAGTGTGCTTTTAAATATGGAGGAGCTGAGCCTTGTTGAATCCACTGTTTTTCTCAGAATTACAATTAACGCGATGCTCCATTCGGGCTAAACTAGCTAGCGAACTTAGTTCTGCAGCATATGCTGTAAAAATTAGAGGTCTTACATGTGTTAAAACAGCTAGATTTGTTTATTTTAGTTATTTCCATAGCACAATGTCATATGGAATTTTGCTATGGTGTAATGCAACTGAAATTGAAACTATGTTTGTTTTGCAGAAGAGAGCCTAAGAGCAATTTATAACTAAGGTCCGAAAGAATCTCTGAAAAAAATTAAACAAATAAATATATTTATACTGTGGCTTCCCAATATATTTACGAAAATTTAATCTTTGTACACATAAACGAAAATAGTTTTATTAAAACAGTGATGAACGTTCTGTAAATACTAGGAACAAGCACAAGTTAGTCATACCAGTTACTCGACTCCAAAGAATCAGTAACTCCTTCATGGGGCAATGTATACGCTTTTACCACAAAGTCCCGGAACATACGCAGACCTTATCTATCAAAAGATTTAAAGCAAAAATTGTTTAGTTGTGTCAGTTGTTATAACTACTACTTAAGAGTACATTATTGATAAAACCCCTGGCAATGCGATGATCGCTAATCGCTACCATGCTGTTTCTTAATGTTTTCATTACAATTGTATTAAATATTGTATTGTAAATTATGCTTTTAAAAAAAGTCGCACTGGGGTTCTGGCTGGTTCTTCCAAGGACAGAGTTTTTTTTTTCGAACCGGTGTTAAAGTAAATAAAGACTTTCATAATACAAAAACACTCACGCCTGTCACCTAAAGGGGTAGGCAGAGACTACAGACTTCATTTTGGCACGATCCTGACAGACCTCTCTCGCCTCCTTCACATCCTTATACCTACGCATAGATGCTCGTCGGTTAAGGGTACTCATAATTTGGCCCGTTTTCAATAAATCGCTAATTTGGTCGATAAATTTTCGCCTAGGATTTCCCTTTCCGACTTTGCCATTCACTTCTGCAACATAAATTTTCTTTGTTACTCTTTCCTTATTCATTCGTTCCAGATGACCACTTTCAATAAGAATTACATGTACTCTATATTGAATAAAAATGATTCTATACTATTTTATTCTGTTCTTCGCAGATGGTTAGCCTCTGTAAGATTGGCCACCATGACCAAAATCCGTGTGGAAGTATTGTCGGCATTATTACCACTTTGTTCATTTTTGTCGTGGTAGTGGTACCGTTATATTGGCCACCGTTATAAAATGTAACTGGTGACAGTTTTTGTTTTGTTTTGTCGTTGTTCTTATTGTTAGCCAACAATCGATTAATAGTAACAACACTCGTAAATAAAACCTTCAAATTACGTACTGATACCATCAAATGTTGATTTCTTTTTTAACATATTTCAAAAAGGGTTCTCAATTTGAATGTGTTTGTTTTTGTATGTATGTTACGTGATATCTTCTCAATTGTGGACTGATTTTGATGTTTCCCTTTTTAATATAAATTTGGAAAAAAAATAGCAACCCTAATGTGACATAGTAAGTAATGAAATTTTTAATGAACTATTGAGACGACATTCTAGTTGTTGCCTTGAGCTTATGATAAACCTAAGTCTATTTTGTTAGTCCCATCAAGAAAAAAATAGGTTCATCATCATCATCACCATTACAGCCCTTCACAAATCCACTGCGGAACATAGGCCTCCCCCAAAGAATGCCACAAAGCAAGGTCCTGAGCCACCTGCATCCATCGATTTCCTGCATGTCTTACCAGGTCGTCGCTTCATGAGGGTTCGCCCTACACTACGCCTGCCTTGTACCGGTGTACGAGGCTGCCACTCGAGAACCTTTTTTCCCCATCGATTGCTGGTTCTTCGAGCTATATGGCCGCCCCATTGTTACTTCAGCATACTAATCCGTTGGTCTATGTCAGTTACTCTGGTTCTAGTGCGGATATCCTCATTTCTAAGTTTATGCAGAGAAACCACGAGCATAGCCTTCTCCATAGTTTGCTGAGCGACCTTGAGCGTTCTCATAAGGTCAGTAGTGAAGGACCACGTCTCAAATCCATAATCCATCACTGGCAACACGCACTGGTTGTACAATCTAGTTTTCAGGATTTGAGTTATACCTGAGGAGAAGATGTGTCGTAATTTTCCGAACGTTGCCCAGCCGAGTTGAATCCGTCGATTGATCTCCCGGTCTAAGTTGGACTTACCTAGTTGGACTATTTGGTTAATAAAATATTACAGTGCGCCCAGCGAAGCGAGCAGATATCAGCTCTAGTTCTTCTATATATTATATCTAACCACCAACTTCAGAAATTATTTTTTTCTTTTGAGTTCTTTAAAGTTCACTTTTATTTTCATTGAAAAGTTTAATTTTATACAAACAAACACACAGTCCAGTACTGGCTATACTTATAGAGACTACATACGTGATAAAATTATTTGAAAGTTTTATACGTGGTAGAGCCATGCTGCAGTTATATTAGTAGTATAGTTTTAGCACGAGTGGGTCGGCTCGACCGGGGAAGGACCACGCTCTCACAGAATACCAGCGTGGTAGCTTGATGCTGCTGTGTTTCGTATGGTGAGTGTAGAGAACCGGAGACTCTTTTTACTGGAAACGAGGCATTCCATTTAGTCCTCACGGATGACATCGCATCTGCATTCCAATTTGAAATCGAGGATAGATGTAGATGTCTATGGGCCACAGCAACCACTTACCATCAGGTGGACTGTGTGCTTGTTTGTCACCTTTTCCGATAAAAAAGTTCTCCCAATGATATTTGCACTGATTATCGCACTAACAGGCGGTACAGAGGACAGAATATCTCTATCATTAACTACTTTTACCATTACTAGAACAATCCTTTGTAAATTACTCACTAGAGGGCGCAACTAACAACCTGCGTGGATAATACCACAAAACTATGCTCACATAAAGCTTATGATTACATTGTTTTCATAACTTTTGGAATTTAGTTTTGTAGTTACACGTTGATTAGTCTATTATGTTATTTTTAACATATTATGTTGGTGCTTTTTATAAAAGAGAGGGCTAACGAGCATGCGTCTCACATGATCGTAAGTGATTACCGCCACCATTGAATAACTGCAACACCAAGGGAATTGCAGGTAAGTTACAGGCCTTTTAGAAAGGAGCTCTTTTCTTGAAGCTCCTAAGTCGTATCGGCCCGGAAAAATTGCCGGTGGTAAACGATTCCACAAAGGGGTCGTAAAAGGAAGAAAACTTCTAGTAAAACGTACAGTGGTGGAGCGCCAAGCATCCAATTGGCATGAACGGTAACGTGAGTTTTGTCGCAATGTACGTTCGTAAAATTTTGGCGGTAATTAATCCGAACAATTCCTCAGAGTACTCCCCGTAGTAAATGCGGTAGAAATTAAAAGAGATGCAACATTACTTCGCAGCGCCGGTGTATTGAATCGATCGGAAAGGACTTTAGTCGGAGGATAGTGGACGATTCTAGGCGTTTTGCGCTTCATGCGGTCAAATGGAAGGAGTTGACACTGGAGAGCCACGGCCTAGAGATGGGAGCAGTATTTCGGGTGTGACTAAACCTGCGCCTTATAAGGTTGCTGGCGGTGTGCCGGGATGAAATACTGTCCCGCTGTGCTGAGCACGCCAAATTTTCTGGAGGCCAATTTGGCCTTCTCTTACAGGTGACCACGAAACTGCACATCATTCGATATGTTGACGCCGAGTACTCCGATACTGGCTGAGGCAACAAAGATACAGACAGATACGTCAAAGGGGGTTCTTTTTAGCGGTAAAAGCACAAACTTGTGTCTTCTGGAGATTGAACTGGAGTAGGTGTAATCCCTCCCAATCCAAGACTTTATTCAACAATGTCTCAACTTCAGACACAAGCTAGTTCCGGTACTCGGCGACGTTTTTCGAGAAATATTTATACGGCCGGTGTATAAAGCATCACCATTCTTGTCATCCGTATAACAATGAATGTTACCTGTTTGTAACATATCATTGATATGCAAAAGGAACAGCGTCGGTGATAGCACGCAGCTTTGTGGAACACCAGAGTTAATAAGCTTACAATCGGAGCATGCACCGTCTAATACGACCTTGATGCTTCGATCAGACAGAAAAATGGTGATCCAATTGCACAATTTCTCGGGAAGCCCATAAGATGGAAACTTCGAAAGAAGCGCTTTGTGCCAAATCTGATCGAAAGCCTTCGCTATAGTCCAAACTAATCGCCAAAGGACTCTCACCCTTGGACTTGATCGCCTGCGTCCAACGGTGTGTAGATAAACAAGAAGATCACCAGCTAAGCGACCCCGACGGAAACTGTACTGGCAGTCACTAATCAGTTGGTGCTCCTCAAGTCCATTATTAATAATAGACTTATTTTGGAGAATAAGGAGGTGATGACGATAGGCCTGTAGTTGGGCGGATCGGAGCGGTTACCTATTTGTGGGATTGGGTGCTTGCGAATCGGTAGTGAGCAGGAGTACCGGAAAAGACGCGTTAGAACCGGAGCCAACTCTGGAGCACAGCACAATTGGGGGGACTCCGTCAGACCCACTCGACTTGTACATGCCCAGGGAGATGAGGCTTAAAGCACTCACGACGCGGGATGGCCGGCGGTGTGTTCCCTCCATTATCAAGAGACGAGTTCGACGCCAAAGAAGAGCCTAAAAGTTCGGCTTTCGTTTCTACGGCGTAGGCTAGTAACTCGTCCTCCCTGTGCAGAGATGGTAGTGATGGCTTACAGAAATATCTTTGGCCAGCCTTGGCGAGATACGAGAATGTACGGGTTACCGAAGGAAAGTGAACTAATTTCCCGCCAGTTCTGCCAATGTGCTCATACTTTACCTTGACAATAAGTCTTTTAAAGGACCTGGAGACGAAGTTGTATTTCTTTTTAAGCTTGCCGGTGCTTACATCCCGAGCTGCTAAAGCGTCAGCCCAGGCCTAATAACACTCCTGCTTACTACGTAATGCAGTCTTACAGGAGCGATCAAACCAAGGTTGGGATCTGCCTCAGATGGGTACTACAGATGATGGAACAAATAGTGCCATTCCCTGTAGCACCACATCAGTGACAGAGTCAGCAAGAGCGCTGGGATCACCCAGCGAGAAGCAAACTCGCCGCCATGGGTAGGATGCAAAGAAAGACCGCATTCCGTCCCTATCCAACCGTCCCTATATCGATCTGTAATGCGAAACACGGCGGCAGCGTGCAGAACGTAGCCGCGAAGGGAGCGTGAGTGGTGCCACAATCCGAATCAGACAATGGTCAGAAGAGCCAAGAGGGGAATCGACAGAAACTTGATATCACTTCGGATGAGAATGACCTCTTATCCGGTCGACCAGAAGATCCAACAGGGAAGGTGCATGATTCTCCACATCTGGAATCCGCGTTGGCGAAGTAACCAGTTGTGTCAGGCCATATGCCAAAGCAAAGTCATAAATAGATCTCCCTGCACGATCGGTTAGACGTGAACCGAGCTATTCGGCGTGATGGATGTTAAAATCGCCAAGGATCGCGATCTCTGCGGATGGGATCTGCTGTAGCAAGGAATCTGCAGCCATTTGGATGTGGTCGATAAGTCAGTCTGTTTCGGCATTACCGCTATGGGACCTATAGAGGCTCCTATAGACGCGCGGATGGTAGTCGCTGTCTACACATAGCCAAAAGATGGACAGGTCTGAACCTGACGTCCTCTCTGACGTATACGCAAACTCCAGCCCTAGGCACAAATGAGTATGTATTCCAATTTGTACCCCGGGTAGGAGAGGTACGGAGTTCAGTCTGAGACGATACCTGCGTCTCGTTCAGAAAGAGCAAGGTTGGCTTCGTCATCTCCAGATGGTAGTGGACGCCGTTTAGGTTCGAGTGAAGCCCCCTGATATTGCAGAAATCCACGGATAGTGTAGTCACCTTAGTCATTTTGCCCAGTTTCTCCGAGAAGTCTTTGTTTTGACCGGAATTTGCTCCCCCCCCCTCTTCAACGAGATCTCGCGGGGCAGTCTCTTATTTAAGGAAATTATGTAGTTAATTTAATAATCATATGATGAAATAAAATCGATAGCTTTCTGACACTTCTGTACATAGCCCTAAGAATACACCAACTACGAAACATTACTTGGTAGGCTTACCATGCTGGGCTTGCCTTTTGGTGAACACAGAAAAGAGCTTTTTATTTCCTAATTGTTGTTACGAGGATGCTGCTGTTTATTGATGTTTCCGTCTGTCGCCTCTTGCTACGCATACGAGACGATATGGGGAAAGGAAATTCTCACACTTTGATGTCAGTATGATTTATTTAAAAAAATGTCAGAGAAGAAAGTACTATAATGGTAAGTAACCACTGTGCTATTTAAAAGAAGTTTTCTGCCTCGCACAACTTCTTTGTAGAATCGGCTACTACCAGAGATTTTTCCGGATACCTACGACTTAGGGACCTTCGAGAAAAGAGCCTACTCCTTTTTTAAAAACCTGGCAACACGTCTGCAATTCCCCTGGTGTTGCAGTTGTCCATGGGCGGCGGTAATCAATTACTATCAGGTGAGCCGTATGCTCGTTTGTCCCCTCTCCTATAAAAAAAGCAAATATGGAGGGATTCGTAAGAGGCGACAGGGGAAAACTGATACATTAGATGGGCAGCAGCATCTTCCATGTTACAACTCAAAATTATTAAATCTGCGGCTGCCAAGTGTGGCAACGATGTATGGCGAAATCCCCTCTTAAAGCCAATCTATGGGGATGGCCAATTTTCATCTATGAACTTTTATGGGCTATAATGGAATATTAATAACAGAAAATATGAAACTAGCGTGAATGTCATATAAAACTAACATGGGCTTCAGTGAAAGATATAGGCCATTTGCCAGTACCGTGAATTTATCGCTATGTCCCAAGTGTTATCAATCCGATATATATTTAGGAAGGCTTCGCCAACTTCCTGTGCGTGTTACACCCCGCCTAAATATAGCCCGGTGGTAGGTGGGTGGTCTACAGGGGGGAGATATGTGGGAAAAGGTTAACCGATCTATTGCTTTTATATTTGAAGAACGATACGATTGTAGTGTGTATGCTTTGTTTATATAGTTTTTAAAACATAATGCTAGTTTTAAGGTGCAAAACGATATAAACGTGATTTGTAGCGGCTATTTTTAAAGGGCGACGTTTTGGGAAACATAAGCAGTACTTACTGAATACTTTTGACAATCATTAAATTAAAAAAAATGTAAAAAATGACTTTAAAGTTTTAAAAATAATATAATCGTTGAAATCGGTTGACGTGGTAAATAATAATGCGCCCATATGTCGTGCAGATGTCTTTGCAGATTGTAGAGTTTTTTGATTTTCATACATGCCATCATTAGAACTTGACCAAATTTAAATGAGACCACCCCTGAGATACCCTAGATTTTTACTAAATTTCGATTTTCTCATAACCAATTAAATGAAGGTAATGATGTCTTCAATATTCTATACAAACGTGTAATTTAAAGATGTACAGTCCGTGAGGAGGGATCTAGTGACATATAGAACAGGTATTGTTTAATACCTTTATTAGGCACCAGGCTCTCACAAACTAGGGTTCAACACGTTTATAGTTTAACATGTTTGTTATCAAAAATCCTATATCTGTTTGTGATGAGAAAATAAATGTAATTTCTATTTCTATTCTATCTATTTCTATACCCAATTTTTAACAAAAGTAAAGTAAAAGTAAAGTTACCGCCTATATAAGTGCCACTGTCTATGTATAGGTGTGAGGACGCTCAAAGTCACTCAGCGAGCTATGGAAATGGCTATGTTCTGTGATAAACTTAGAAATGAGGATATCCGCAGTAGAACCAGAGTGACCGATATAGCCCAACAGATTAGTAAGCTGAAGTGGCAATAGTCCGGCCATATAGCTCGAAGAACCGACAACCGTTGGGGAAAAAAGGTTCTCGAGTGGCAGCCTCGTAGTAACATGGAAGATGCTGCTGCCCATCTAATGTATCAGTTTTCCCCTGTCGCCTCTTACGAATCCCTCCATATTTGCTTTTTTATAGGGGAGGGGGCAAACGAGCATACGGCTCACCTGATGGTAAGTGATTACCGCCGCCCATGGACAACTGCAACACCAGGGGAATTGCAGACGCGTTGCCAGGTTTTTAAAAAGGAGTGGGCTCTTTTCTCGAAGGTCCCTAAGTCGTAGGTATCCGGAAAAATCTCTGGTAGTAGTCGATTCTACAAAGAAGTTGTGCGAGGTAGAAAACTTCTTTTAAATAGCACAGTGGTTACTTACCATTACTTTCTTCTCTGACATTTTTTAAAATAAACCATACTAACATCAAAGTGTGAGAATTTCCTTTCCCCATATCGTCTCGTATGCGTAGCAAGAGGCGACAGATGGAAACATCAATAAACAGCAGCATCCTCGTAACAACTTGATTTGAGATTTTGTTGAGAAACTGAAAAATTGGTTAAATTATTGGTCTTTGATAATTATCCTAAACCTAATCTGTTGCCACATTAATATATAGCTAGTTTTTCTATGTATCGCAATATTCAAGAAAATCGATCACTTCACAAGAAAGCACACTGCCCCAATATATGTACATATTTTCTTAGGTGCTCTGTATCTTAAACGACTTGTTAGATTTTATCATATGATGTATCGTTAGATTCACCTTACGTGTGGAAGTGATATAAAGTAGGGTTAAACCCTCTCAGAAATGAGAGGAGGCCTGTGCCCAGCAGTGGGACGTATATAGGCTGTAACTTTAACTAACTTGTACTTCCTGTTTTATTACTATGCACTATGTATTAGAAGAACGGAGGTTAACGTAAGACGCAAGACAGTAATGGGGGTGTAGCCTTGCACTTCGCCTTGCAAGGCGACACCCCCACTACATGGAGTGACGACCTGGTAAGACATGCAGGAAGTCGATGGATGCAGGTGGCTCAGGACCGTCCTTTGTGGTATACCTTGGCGGAGGCCTATGTTCAGCAGTGGACTTGTGAAGGGCTGTAATGACGATAATGATCTCTGAAGAAAGTTGGACCAAAGAGCACACGGTGTGAAAATTTGATTAAAATCGGTTAAGTAGTTTAGGAGTCCATCGCGGACAAACAACGTGACAAGTAATTTATATATATTAAGATGTTAAACTATTGGCTCCGCAACACTAGTCTCACGTCTTACGTTAACCTCCGTTCTTCTAATACATAGAGCATAGTAATAAAACAGGAAGTACAAGTTAGTTAAAGTTACAGCTTATATACGTCCCACTGCTGGACACAGGCCTCCTCTCATTTCTGAGAGGGTTTAACCCTACTTTATATCACTTCCACACGTAAGGTGAATCTAACGATACATCATATGATAAAATCTAACAAGTCGTTTAAGATACAGAGCACCTAAGAAAATATGTACATATATTGGGGCAGTGTGCTTTCCTGTGAAGTGATCGATTTTCTTGAATATTGCGATACATAGAAAAACTAGATATATATTAATGTGGCAACAGATTAGGTTTAGGATAATTATCAAAGACCAATAATTTAACCAATTTTTCAGTTTCTCAACAAAATCTCAAATCAAGGAAGTGTCCGCCGCGCCGCCCCAGTGCTTGTTGGCGAACTTCATATTTTCGTAATATTTTTTTTCTTATTTCTCAGACATCCATTCTTTCATTGCCGAGCATGTGATGAATCAGCACTTAAAATTGCAACTAACAATTTCGTTGGTGTTGGCGGGGATTGCACCCGGGTTGCTAACGTTCTGTGAAATTTACAACGAGCGTTAACCATTTGAGTTACCACGGCAAAACAGGAACTAGTATACCAAAAAGTAAATTATACACTATGTCTTATTTGTCTATAACCATCTATGTCTCGTTCTTTATTACCTTTGCTCGCTTATACTGTACCTATCATCAATTTAACACACCATTTCTTTCATCGTCTCACATTCCGTTCCTACATATGTTCAGCAGGGGAATTTTGGTAGGCTGCATCATTAAGGTGCCGTAGCTTGAACTTCAATACTAATGCGATTTTTAATGCTTTAATACAAATAAATTTATTTTGTGTGATGTACTAAAATATTGGTTTAGTTAATTTTCTTTCCTCTTAATCTGTGTAACATGAACTACCAAGTATCGCAGTTGTATCGTTAGTTAAGGAGTAATTGCAAAGGCATCGCGGCTCACGCACGGACCAATTACACAATTTACGGGCCATAATGCACGGAGTGGGGTGCGTACTCGCCGCGGCTTGGGATCTGTTACACCATTTCTAAGCAAACCGTTATTTTCTTCTCCTAGAAAAGCGGGCAATCGAGCATGCAGTTCACCTGATGGTAAGTATCGACCGCCCCCCATGAACAACTGCAAAATCACGGGAATTGCAGGTGCCTTGCTGGTCTCTTAAAATGAGTAAGATCGTTTCTTGAAGGTCTCCAAGTCGTATTGGTCCGAAAAAATCGCCGGTGGTTAACAATTCCACAGAGAATTCGTGCGAGGACGAAAAATCCTAGTAAATCGCACAGTAGTGAACCGATAAACATCCAGACGATATGGATGGTAACGTGAGTTTGGTAACGATGTGCGTTATTATTTTTTAATTAATTAATTCATAACGTCCTATCGGAATCCTACAGCTGAACATATCTCTCTTATAGATGAGTCTATGTCTCAAAGGGACTATAGGATATTTCATAGTTTTTATAGTTATACCAGCGTAAAATAGTAGCTTAATGCTGCTGTGTTTCGTATGGTGAGTGTAGAGAACCGGAGACCATTTGTACTGGAAACGGGGCATTCTAACTTAGTCCACACGGGTGACAACGCATCTACATTTCGGTTCGTAATCGAGGATAGATGTAGATGTCTATGGGACACAGCAAATACTTACCATCAGGTGGACTGTGTGCTCATTTGTCACCTTATCCTATAAAAAAAGGAAAAAAGTTATCAGGATACTGTCCATCTCCAGTTTTAGTTTCCCTTTGTCGACTTTCACGACACCCGTTAAGGCTTGTATTTAATTAAAAATATTTCTTATAGAGAAATAACACGTAGTAAGTTGATATATCTCAGATTACTACACTGTAGTTATTTAAGCACGTTAACATTCATGGGCCTCTTAGGTCGCAGGATGAATTAGTGGAGTATTTCTGTGTTAATGCTATTTTCTCATTTAAAGGATGAAGGACCAATATCACATTGTTGCTCTGCGTGCCTTCGTTGTCGACTATAGTTAAAAGCCGGTGACTTGGTGTTGGTGGTTTGATAAATTATAATAATGTCCTCCAGACCGAATTTCGGTCACAGCGGCCAGCCTCAATGGAGACTAGCCATCGGCGCAGGACAGGATTATAGTACCCAAGTGTATGTGCAAGTACAGGTGCACTCTCTGTTTCTACACTCTTATAATTTTAACTACCCGCTAAGAAAATTGAAAATTTTGAAAAGTAGGGAAGTTATTGGTTTCATCCCGATTGTGTGTGTGTGTGTGTGTGTGTGTGTGTGTGTGTGTGTGTGTGTGTGTGTGTGTGTGTGTGTGTGTGTGTGTGTGTGTGTGTGTGTGTGTGTGTGTGTGTGCGTGTGTGTGGAATACATTTGGTGATAATATGAACTGATTCGGATGAGTAGATTTTGAGAAATCTTAAAAATAAAAATTTTGAAAAACTGTTTTTTTTTGGAATAACTTTTAAACGGCTTTTACGGCGAAAATAAAAATCGGCACATTCGTTCGTGAGATATCGAAGGAGAAAAATTTGAAAAAGACGTTTTTATAACATAACTTCGAGATTTCGCAACATAAATTGGTGAAATTTGGAGCGCTTTGTATTTGAAATTAGCGGGTAGTCCCAGGGATGGACTGCAGGGTAAACAAATCGTTTTAAATAAATTAACAACAATCTTAAGAGTCAGTGTAACTGGTATGGATACCAAGTAAAATTACATCGCTATTCTCAGGCGTGAATAGTGATTTTACAGCCTTATTTATTTGGTGTCGAATAAGGTGTCCATGAGCTCTAGTGACCACGTATCATCAAGTAGACTTTGCATGAGATTTTTTTTATTGGATAGGGTGACAAACGAACACACAGTCCACCTGTTGGTAAGTGGTTGCCGTGACAATTAGACAACGACATTTATCCTTGATAACGAATCAAAATGTTTTGTCGATCACAAAAATTACAATGCTAAAATTTAAATAGACAGCTTTAGTTGTCACAAAACGACCTGTGATTCAGTTATAGCGGGAAATCCTTATACTCCTGCATTCTGCCGCAACTTTTGCACATTAAACATTCAGGGTTTTATGCAATGATGAAACACACATATCTTAAAATAAAATTAACAACTTTATGCGCGGAAGAGACATGCTGCAGCGATAATATTGTTGCAGCACGAATGAGTCGGCTCGACCAGGGTAGGACCACGTTTTCACAGAATACCAGCTTACCAAACGAAAAACGTTTCGTTTGGTAAGTGTGGAGAACCGGAGACCCCTTTTACTGGAATACTTTTAATTGGGAATAAATGTTGATGTCTATGGGCCACAGCATGCATTATACATGAGATGGATTGTGTGCTCGTTTGTCCCCCTTATTTTATATAAAAAAACTTTATAACTTTAATCGTACGGAACCATTTTAATTATTCTGCGCTCTCGCCAGCCCTATTTCGATTACTTTAGTAACACGGTAGTTGCCCCGTTGTCGCGTGACCCAGGCACGTCGCCTCCGATTGCCTCCGACGCGGCCCCGCGAGCTTCCGCGACTAAATTGCTCACGGAATTACTCGCCCCATACTTCCTTCGCTGCAATTACGTATTGTTTTCTATTGAGGGATGTTTAATATGTGAATATGTACAGATGTTAGTAATGTTTGTAAAGCATAAACTATAACAGGATATTTTTAAAGAACTGTTTCTACTACCCTTTTATTAATTTCATATGTCATAAATAGTTATTTCGATTTAAAGTTTAGTTTACTAACGTTTGTATTTTAAATTAACGATCCCCAGCGACCCCCGGCCACCCTCGGCGATCTCCGGCTTCTTCTGGGTATTTCTCAAAAAATATCCATGTTTTAGTCAGCCATTCTAAAGATTAGCCCGGGTACATAGACGGACAAATTTTAAAAATTGGTTATTCATGTATTTTTGAAGTGCAAATAACCCCCTTAGCTCTAAGAGACATTGATTTCGATATTATAGATAGACGCTTAGGTTTTTTTTTATATTCGTATATAGGGTTGCCAGGTCTTAAAACCGAAAATCCAGGCAGACTAGCGAGCTTAGCCGGACATTTTGGTACAAGGCTGGACACCCTCATTTTTTTGTCTTATTACAAGATTTTTTTAAAAGTAAAACAATGCTTTTTATCATTTACTGTAAAATCTTCTTAAGTTCTAAAGAAATAACAACAATTGTATAAATCGGTCTTCTTTATTATTAATTATTCAATATTCATTACAATATTAATTTCGATAATTGCAATAGTATGTATGTAAGTACATAAAAAATATAAAGAAATGATCAAATTTAAAAGCCTAACAATAGCCGGACACCGTCTAATTTGGCCGGACACGCAACCAAAAAGCCTGACTGTGTCCGGTTTTATCCGTATGTCTGGCAACGCTATTCGTATGTATAGATTGGTCTCATATGTTAGTCTTGATAATAAATGTTATTTGTTTTATTTGAAAACGTTACCTCCACACTAAGATTTTCTCCTGTTAAGTGAAGGTAGTTTACATACATAAATTGTATAAGGACAAACATCCAGAACCGGAACAATGATTTGTAGGCAACACAAATATTGTTCCGTGTGGGATTTCAACCCGCGGGCCTCAGTGTTGCAACTCATTGTTAAGAAAGCGCCACGGAGCCGTCAAAGGTTTTGCGAGAACCTAGTATGTTACAGTAATGAAGATGTAGCTCTAAATAACCTAATAGCGATCATAGACTTCTAGTAAATTTATATCGTGGTGACAATAGAGTGCTATCGAAGGTGTTATTACAAGTAAAGAATGACACAGAACGCTTTCATGTTCTTTCTAAACAATCCTGATTCGAGATAGTAGAAGGTTGGCTTATACTTTCTGCTAAAACTGAGAAAATGATCTCATCATATTAAATGCACCTCGTATTAGAGAGATTACTAGATTAGTGATACCCCAGTTATAAGTCACCCAAGTGTGAGGCAACCTTTGCGGTCGCTAATCTGTCTGCCGTGGATTATGATTCGGAAATTCCCACAAAAAAGACCTACTGAAGGGCGCTCTTCTTTTGTTAAATAAAACCCTTTACATATTTTATATAATCAGTACTATATTTAATAATAGACACAATAAGGAGTTTTGGCCGGATCTTGGCCGTCGACGGACTGTCGCTTCTGTTTTGTCGCTTGAATAATGGTTGGAAGTGGATATTAATTCGTAAAAGTGATGTGATTTTGTGAATTAAGTGTCTGCGCATATGAACTATTAGAGAAAATGACGAAACGAGTGCTATGATGTTGATATAAACTACAAGTTACTTTGATCGCTTGGGCGCCTTATGAACTTGAGTGGCTGTTGTCATCAACAGTCCACTGGGTTGAGCTGTGGTCAAAATCTCCCAAAAACTTCGCAATGTGACGCATCAGCATATTGTGAAGAAAAAATATATAAAATGCAGATTCTGAAAGAAATGATAGGCTCAAAAGGGCTAGAACCCAGATCCATAAGACAGTTAAATAAAAACCCTCTTTACCTCTTTAATTCCCGATTGCCGCAGAAATGGTAATGTTTTTCGAGTGTATGTATGGTATGTATGTGTGAAATGTATGTATGTCTTTTCTTTAGCACACTATGTAGCGTTGCGTGTCGTTCAATTAGTTTTAGTTATAGAAATGACATGAGATATAAATATTTTCTCTTTTCAGTAAACTTTTTTACATAGTCGGGTTCTCCTAAATTATGACATTGGATATTAATGAGATAATGTTATTTATTGTTGCCTAATAAAGTCTAAATATCTATGTAATAATTAGAAATTCGAACTCCCACAAGAAAGCACAAATTATTCGCGAGCATATTAATATATGTAGCTATATTTAAATATTAATCGTAGAATTATTTTCAGTACATAGGTCTTGCATTTCGATTGTCAGTCTACCTACAGTCCTCCAACCCTTTTAAACGTGTTAAACCCACACTGCAACTAAATTATGGTTGTAGCACGGATGGGTTGATCTGGGTCGGGATTGGACCACGCTCACACGGAATACCAACGTAAAATAGCAGATTAATGCTGTCTGTTGTGTTTTGTATGGTTAGTATAGAGAACTGGAGACCATTTTTACTGGAAACTAGGAATTTAGTCTTTAGTGATAACTGCGCGTCCGCATTTTGATTCTTAATCGAGGATACATGTCACCTAGATGTATCCTCTATGGGACACAGCATCCACTTATCATCAGGTGGACTGTGTTCTCGTTTTCCTACAAGAAAAACGAGGGAGGCTCATTTCTAGCAGTGTATGTTTACAGTTCAATAAAGAGTAAGAAAGAAAGAAACGATCTCTTTGCTGAGGTCGATTAAGAGATTACAAAATGTATAGATTATAGATTTTAATATTAACTTGAGAAACGAACTACTAACAGAATATCTATCGTGTTAAGTAGATACTGAAACACATGAAGACCTGCAACAAATTTAAAACAGATTCGTTGCTATCAAGAGGGCTGGTAAGAAAGAAGATGTAGAGGATGTAAGCAAAGACTTAAAGAAAGAAAGGTAGTCGTTACAATTGTCAGGTCGAAAGTGTGAAACGTGTACCCAGTCAATGAGTGACTTACACGTTACCTCAGCATTTTACGTTTGGCATAAATGAGATGGTAATATAATGATGGTAATAAATCTATCGGAAGACATAAGGTCTTTTAGATATATTCCATACTCGCATCTTTCAACACCTATGGGACAGAATGGGTTGAAGTATTTTTTTGGGCTTAACGGGAAGCGATCGTCAATCCGTTCAGCAAAAAGCGGCCAAAATACAGCAGTGGATCGCAATGAAAGCGAAGAGAGGGAAAAAAACAAGTTTATACTTACCTACTTACTGTTACTTACATACTTCCTTTATTCGAAGAAAAACCTGCATTTACTTACGCATTTTCCTGTAGTCGACGAAAATTCTTAGAAATACAGCAGAAGTCATAGAAATTAAATGCGATACGTATATTAAATATGCATTCGAAGCTATATTTTTTAAACAAAAATTTAAAATAGTTTGTTTTTAAATTCACATCATTTTCGTCACTTTTTTGTAGCAGGAAAACGGCAATAAATTTTACAGCCGATAAAGACAACAGGCTACGGCAAAACAATAGCGGTTTAAGTTTTTTGACGAGATTTTCAAACAATTGTATGGCCGATTTTAGCAAATATTAGGTCTCATAGTTCATATCTTTGAATAGTACAAAATTAAAAAAAAACATGTCTTGCCTTTCGTTCAAATCAATACATTACCGTAGGTTTTTTTATTTTTTTGAATATTTCACGTGTCTATCATTATTCGCGTCGTTTTTCTCAGTTTCATCAATGTATGTTAAGTATATCAAAGAATAAAACGGTGCTTTGCTTTTTTTAGCTTTTATTTTTTTAAATTATTTATAGAAATAAGTCTTCGTACAACTTATTTGATTTTATTCTCTCTATTTTTTATCTTTGTTTTTACAATGTTAAATATAATTTATGTTTTAAATATAATGAATTAAGATATTTACTTACTCATTGTAGATTTTACTTCATTTGTTATATATATATATATATATATTTATATTATATATAGGTAATCGGATTCTCGGAAACGGCTCCAACGATTTTCATAACATTTAGTGTTCAGGGAGTTTCGGGGGCAATAATGTAGCTAGGCTAATCTAATCTATCTAGCCAGGATTTATTTTTAGAAAATGTCCATTTGTCCGTGTTTTCAGGCAATAAAAGCACTGCTACAATATAAGAAGGTTAATTTTGACAGATCACTCACATCGTAATAGCTCAGGTGGGATGTCGGAGTTCCGTGGTTCGCGTCCTGTCGCTGGTCTGGCTTTTTTCCTTTTTTTCAAGTTCCCTTCTTTTGTGACAAAATCTATTAACTAAGCCCTTTTTTTAGTATTTTTTAAAAATACGAAAATTTTAATAAAACTAATTACACTCACGATTTTTTATTAAAATAACCAGTTCAGTTTTTTTCTATTCTATCAATAAGATCAAAAAATATTATTTATGTTTCATCAGTATGTAATTTATTAATGTAATTTCAAAAAAAAAAAAAAAAAAAAAAACTCGGTTTTCCGGGTACTATTAATTCACGATTCTGATCTAATACTACGGCATTTTCTTAATAAGTTCTCCTTGTTTTCTTCTGTTAAGAAAGAAAAGATAAATGCAAAGATCTTATCTAATTCTGATATGTGCGTTTGATTTCGCTTTATCTATCATGTCAATGAAGCACTCAGCTGTAATACATCCGCGAAATAGAGTGCGTAATTATAGTAGGTGTCCGCGGGATGAGCCCTGATTAGTGACGGTCAGGTGGGCGCGATAGGGGGCGCTCAATACCTCCACCCCCCAACTACTCCCCCCTGTTTATTGCAGGGGGACGATCGCCTGAACTTAAGTATTGATTCGCGCGAAACGTGATTTGTACGCACTCATCTTGAGGTTTGCTCGGTTTGACGCATCGGAAATGTATCGTTGCATTTCGCTCACCAACGGCGTTAAAGTTCAGCGGTCCGTTTCGCAGGCTGGTTCCGAGGATTAAATGGATATTTTGAAAGTCGATAAGTGTGGGGAGGGTGCTTTGGGTTTGGTGTTTTTGGTGCGAGACGATGTTTACGCGTTCACCGCGGTCAATAGGGCCAGCGCCGCACCTATCTTATGTCTTTGCAGTGCTTAACTCGCGTCCGTCACGACATCTAGCGAGTTATTGCTGGAACTTGATGCTTTTGAAGCTCGGACACGGGGGGTGGCGGGGGGCTAATTGACACCGTGATATTCAAATGTCGTAATATTAATAGCCCTGTCTATAAATTCCCCGATTTTATACCGTTGTTTGCGACTGCACGGAATTGGATATTTTTCTTTTCTTTTAATGTTTTTCGTCGTTGCTTTCGGGCGATGGATTTTACTATATTGTGGGTGTGAAATGTTGTTGTTTGTTCATTTATTGCTTCTCTATATAATTTTGTTTCTTTTGTATGTTTATCGAGCTTCGAACGGTCGTACAGTTGATTTTATTTCAGAACTTGCGACCCGCCCGGGCTTTACCCGGACCTATTAATGTGGCATTTTTAATTTAAGATAATCAAACACTATTTCTTAAATAAATGTTTAACATTTTTGATAATAAAAATCAAGTTTTCGAGATAAAATATAGCTTAGATCCCTCCATGCAATGCTCTCATTCTGTTCGTAAAGCTTAATCACAATCAGTTCAGCCATTCTGTAGGTCGGGCAGACGGACAGGCATTTCTCATTTTTTTAATAGAATGGGGTGACAAACCAGCACACAGTCCACCTGATGGTAAGTGGATGCTGTAGCGCATACACATCTACATTTATCCTCGATTAAGAATCAAAACGCAGATGCGTTGTCACCCCTGAGGACTAAGATGGAATGCCTCGTTTCCAGTAAAAAATGGATCTCCAGATATGGACTCACCATAAGAAACACAGCAGTATTAAGCTGCTATTTGCAGCTGATATTTTGTGAGAGCGTGGTCCCCGGTCGAGCCGAACCGTTCGTGACATAGCTGCACGTATTAATTATGTCTTAATAGCATGTAAACACTTTAATATTACAGACAGACATCTCAATTTCATTTATATGTGTAGATACGTATTATTCAAGATCGAATGCGTCTATTGTGAGAAAAGCCTCGGCTTTTGGGTATTCAACTTGGCAAGTACTGTGGCAATTTAGATGCGCGGTTTCGTTTTTACTTATACGTATCGTCATTAAAAGAATGAATTTGTTTTTGTAAAAACTGAAGTCACGAACAAACTTACAGTCCAACTGATTAGTGGTATTTCTGTACGTTCACACTTTTATACGTGGTAGAGCCACGCTGCAGTTATATTATGGTTGTAGCACGAACGGGTCGGCTCGACCGGGGAAGTACCACGCTCTCACAGAATACCACCGTAAAATAGTAGCTTAATGCTACTGTGTTTCGTGTGGTGAGAATAGAGAACCGTAGACCCTTTTTACTGGAAACGAGGCATTCCATCTTAGTCCTTACGGATGAAAACGCATTCTGCATTTTGATTCGTAATCGAGGATAGATGTAGATGTCCGTGGGCCACAGTATCCACTTACCATCAGGTCGACTGTGTACTCGTTTGTCACCCTTATTCTATAAAAATGTCAGTAATTACACTTGTACACATCTTAAATCCAAAAGCGAAAGCTAAATAGATGCGTAAAGGAAATCTCATAGGCCATCTTCATATCGAAATGGAGATGAAACAAACTGCTCCGCTGCAGAAATGATTATTCATTTAACAGGAACTAAAAATTCAAGCTAAAAATATTACTTTCCCAGAATACCGCTACTGGATATGGAACTCTCTTGTCTGGGTATTTTACGCCTGGCGTTAACTAGATAGTAAACTACAATAGGAAAAAAGTTAAAGTTACAGCCTATATACGGCCCACTGCTGGGCACAGGCCTCCTCTCGTTTCTGAGAGGGTTTTAGGGCAAGGAAGGGTCTGCTGCGTTGCTCCAATGGATGTTGGCGAACTTTACATGTCTTCAAATTTTTTTCTTATTACATACAGGTTTCCACACGACGTTTTCCTTTAACGCCGAGCACGTGGTAAATTAGAACTTAAAATTGCAATTAAAAATTTCGTTGTTGCCGGCGGGGATCGAACCCGGGTTACTCGCGTTCTGTGATATTTACAGCGAGCGCTAACCATCTGAGCTACCACGGCAAACCATATATTTCTGGTGTTTCTCGGATTTGTCTCTTAAGACACCCAAGGGATAGGATAAAATGAGATAACAGATTCTCCTACTCCGCCACAAGTCAAAGTTCTTACCGAACATTTTACTAAACTACGACAGAGTCCAAAAAGCCTATTTTTTACACAAAATGTGTAAAATAATAACAATGTCCTCCGCACCGGATTTCGGTCACGGCGGCCAGTCTTCACGGAGACTAGTTATTTGCGCAAGACAGGATTATAGTGCTGGAGCTTATGTGCGAACAAGTGCACTTTCCGAACAAAACACAAACTGACACAAGCGGTGAGAGATCAGGCGTAGAATCAACGGTTTTACGTAATTTCCGAGGCTAGTGGTAATTTCTTATTAGAAAAACTCTAGATTATTTTTGGGTTTCGAAACCTGTTTCGGTACCTCGCGATCAGTAGTCGTGCAAACTCAATGCTACTTTGTAGCGTTACACCGTACCGTTATAGCCTATTAAAATCCACTTCTGAACATAGGCCTCCCCCATAGGGGGATATTAGGCATTGTTCCTACCGTTGGCAAGCGGGTCGGTGACCGGAGTTTTTAATTTTTAGTCGTTATCAGGAAGCCGCTGCTGCCCATCTCCTCATTTGGTTCCCTCTGCTACGACACCCAGGAGACGATATGGGATAGTGGATATCCTTACACCGCCACGCCGCCGCTAGGCGGTAAAAATTGTTCTCTAATACATAAATTGTATAGACATAATACTATGATGCGGAGAAATAAAATGTGTAGACATATCTAAATACAAAACAACTTAATTAAGATTATCGAATTGGTACAGATAATCGCTCGATGTAACAACCATTTGAATTATTCAAACAGAGTAATAATCGAACGTTTATAGCCAAAGTGGATCATTGCCCCTTCTGGCATCTAAGAGTTTCTCCGGTCTATCGAATACCGGAAACATAACGCGACGTTATGTCCTCGTCTAATTAGAGATCGGTACCGCTTTAAGTTACTTATTGCGTTCCAGGATGCGCTCTACTGTGTGATCTGGTAATCTTATTTTTAGCACTTTTAATTTTGTATATGTATGTTTTTTATTTTTTTTCCAAAATCTTTTTATGTTCTGTAGTTCAGTCTCAAGGTAGAATTTTTGTAATATTAGAGTAAAAAACAACTTATAGCTCACCTGATGGTAAGAACCCCATACGTGGTAGAGTCACGCTGCAACTATATTAAGGTTGTAGCACGAATGGGTCGGCTCGAACAGCGCAGGACCACGCTCTCACAGAATACCAGTTTTAAAATAGCAGCTTAATACTGTTGTGTTTCTTATGGTGAGTGTAGAGATCCGGAGACCCCTTCTACTGGAATCGATGCATTCCATATTAGTCCTCAAGAGTGACAACGCATCTGCATTTTGATTCGTAATCGAGGATAAATGTAGATGTCTATGGGCCACAGCAAAAAAAAAACACCTGCATCCAATTTCAAATACAGAAGACTACCTCCACAGATTCGTTGTCACCTCTGAAGACTAAGAATAGAATACCTCACAGCCTGCAGTTATACTGGTTCTTTATACCCTTTAGATCAGAACACAGTAGTAAATGTCCTGCTATTTAGTGGCAGAAATTGATAATAGGGAGTGGGGGGTGGAGACACCTGGGATATGAGACGACCCTACCAAAAAAGAAAAATAGTACTACCGCATTTACAGCAGTGCACGCAATACTATATTACGAATATATTATTTCCTGCGAAAACTTTTTAATTCCTTTTTAAGCATATTGCTAGCACGGAGGAGTGTCAGATTTGGCATAGTTAGTTTATATGGAGAAAGATAAAATTTATGAATAATTAAATAAAACATATAGTACATGAGGGTAACATGGTCATCCGGTTTAAGATGGTCACATTCTTATAACTCAAAAACTACAGCCTTGTTTGTATAGCGCTATATATTATATATTATATACGCTAGCTTTTCATCCGTCAATCAAATGATAAAGGATCTAAAGGGCGCTGCTTTATCGACGCCATTTAAACAGTTGACATTACGGTAAATATTTTAGTCGATTTTAGTACCCATAATGTAGTGTAGTTAGTTATTTTAAGTAGATTTTTCGAAGTGTTATTATTGTCAAAACTTGCTTAGTATTTTTTGTCTTAATATATTATTTATATTATACGACTTTGTGTTTTTGTCTCTGCTCTTCTCTGTTTTGATTTTATAAGAAGGCAAGGATAAGATGACCATATTACCCTCACGTACCTTACATTATTTATGCTCATACTGCTAATGTCTCAGAGTAAGCACCAAAGAGTATATAATCACAACGTTTTAGACAAAAATGTGTTTATTTTATATTTTGTATATTAAATATCTGTGTTTTATATATAATGCGAAGTTGAAAGTGAAATACGGTTTACGTAATATACAAACCAAAATAATTATGAATTACGGTCGCATTTTGACCACTAGTTTACATAGAAATATACCTATATTTTATACTCTGACGCTATTAGGGCCGTCGTTTTATTTATAACTACTCTATACAACACCTATTTATTGACTAGTTCAGTTCTTCACCCAGTCTGGGATTAGCTGTCAAATTGACTGCGGTCGCCTACACCAGTAGGGCGCGCGCCTCGCCCGGAGGGTGGCGGGATGGGCCCCAAATGAAAAATAGCGCAATTAGCCGCGCAGACAGTGAAAAACAAGTGCACTCGATCTGTTCGCCCGGTCGAAACACCCCTCCCGACGACCGATCGGGTACTATGACAGTCGTTGACGTGCACCCGATTAACGATTGGAATGGATACTGGCTTTCACTCGCTGTTTTCTGGTGACGTCTGAATGTTTTGCTAGCGGAACTTACCAGCGTAAAATAGCAGATTATTACTGGATACGAGGCATTCCATATGATGACTCATACCATATATACCTTACGTGGTTTTATCTGCGTTTTAATTCTTAATCGAGAATAAATGTAGATGTCTATTCACCACAGTATTTACTTACCATCAGGTGGACTGTGTGCCCGTTTGTCATCCGCATTCTATATAAAAATTCAATGGCTGCTTGTTGGATTTTGTTTATTATTGTTATTGTTACTGCCCTCACTGGTGGTAGGGTTTCTTTTCTAAGAGTTCGTCTGTGCAGACCCATCCTCTTTCATATATCTGCCGTTAAACAGCAGTGAAAAGTCATAAAATATTTTTACGTGGTAGAGCTATGCTGCATATTAGTAGTATAGTTGAAGCACGAATGGGTCGGCTCGACCGCGGAAGGACCACGCTCTCACAGAAAACCACCGTAAAATAGTAGCTTAATGCTACTGTGTTTCGTATGGTGAGAATAGAGAACCGGAGACCCTTTTTACTGGAAACGAGGCATTCCATCTTAGTCCTCACGGATGAAAACGCATTCTACATTTTGATTCGTAATCGAGGATAGATATAGATGTCTATGGGCCACAGCAACCATTTACCATCAGGTGGACTGTGTGCTCGTTTGTCATCCTATACTATAAAAAAAAGTGCGGAGTGTGTTCAATTTTGAAGAGTATAGAGAGCTGGTATAAAGTAATTATGCAATGCGGCATCTTATTGCTCAGAAATAAGAACGCCTTATTTGTTTTAGGTGGACTGTAGGTTCTATTATGATTTCAATTTTATTTAAAAATAATCTCAAAATATTTACATTATTTATATAATTAGTTACCTTGGAGTCAGTCTGTCAGTCGCACACGCTTTTGTTATTGAATTATTCATCTATATGACGGAAATTCGGCACAGTTATGTATGTCAGTTTTTATATATTATTAATTAATTAATTAATTAAAATATTCGTAGATTTTTTTTCAATGTGTGTGAAGATATATGTATACTTTAAAAATTATCTTATGTTTGTTATACTTAACTACACATTGAAAATAAACTTATTTGTAAATAATAAATCTAAAAAATTACATATTATTACTATTTCAAATTATTATTATTCATTATTATTACTATTGCTAAAATCATGCTTTAAAAAGAATCGCTGTGAAAAGTTACAAACATACTCAAAAAGACAGTGTGATTTATATGCCATACTAAGTTGTTTGGTATTTTTAGTGATGGTAGATATAAGTTTAGACGCTTATATTTATATGAAATAATTTAGAAGAGTTAAATAGTTTAATTATATTAGTAGAAAAACTAAAAAAAAATCTTTCTTAATGAAATATATAAGTACTAATATAATGTCGTTCCTTAGGCCACAGAACAAATAATACTCGTAGTATTAAATGCTATTTAAATACTAAATCCTTAGGCGGCCATGGCTCTAATATAAATATCTCAGCACACGACCAATCCGGGTTCGATCCCCGCCGGCACCAATAAAATTGTCAATTGCAATTTTAAGTGCTGACTTACCACGTGCTGTGTTTTGAAGGAAAACATCGTGAGGAGACCCGCACGCCTCATCATCATCATTACGGCCCTTTACTAAGTCCTGTTTAACATAAGCCTCCCTCAAGAAATGTCACAAATCATGGTCGTGAGCCACCTGCATGCAACGACTTCCTGCATTTCTTACCAGGTAGCCAGTCACATCATCTAGTGGGGGGCCGCCTTACTCTTTGCTTACTGGTACGAGGCTGTTACTCAAGAACATTTTTTCGCCTATTGGTTGCCGGTTCTTCGAGCTATATATGGTTATTTTACGAAACCTAGTTAAATTTAATAATTGAGTTCAAAATATAAATAAAAATATACACTTTTTGGAGGTTTTTTTTAAAACGCGTAATTAAGGTCTCTACACTTGTTTGAAAATATCCGAAATGGAATGTGATTTATGGGCAACAATTACAGCATACGTGCGCTTGTGTGTGTACAAGCCAATGCACGAAGCTTTTTCCTAATATTTACTTCCTTAATGACACAGCCTGCTACTGAGTTGATAGCTACGCGACGCAAATTATAATTTTAATTTTCCCTTCATAGTTTGAACGGGATTAGGACCGTCATAATAAATGAAATAAAAAAATACATTTCAACGACGTAACCGATAACTGTCTTTATTATGGCGTATTTAAAAAAAATTGGAATGAAGAATTTACAACTACAAACAATTTAGAACGATTAACTATTTACAACAACGAACTGTTTACAACTTGAATATGCAAACACTTAAAATAACCCTAACTTATTTTATATATTTTAATAGGTGTTCAAAATGGAGTCCGTTTCTCTCAATGCACAGTTGAGCACGTTTCCTTAAACTGTTTTTCACATTAATTACGTGAAGCATCGTCGTGTTGGAAATAAAAATTATTCAGTAGCAGTAGGGACATGTCGTCCAGGAAATCTTGAATAACACCACTTTCGTATAATCGGTGCGCACGTATGTGTGCGTGCGTAGAAAAATAGCAAGCGTAAATATTACTACGAACACTACCGACTGCTTCCGAATTCAACACTCTCTTACGAATGTGTGCGTGCCTAATAAAATAGTAGGCGTAACATATTTATGAATGACAATCACTTTAAATAATCCATTACCACGCATTTTTTTTAATTTATTAAGAAACCAACAGCGTTCTATATAGTTTACATTATATAATAGTATTCTTATAATAAGGCCAATAATTACAGGTTTCCATTAATTACTATGACGTACGTACTACGATCGTAATAATTAGTATCAATAGGTATAAACTCATATTTACACTTAGCTCATTAAATTGTTGCACCTGTTCCTTATTGAAATTATTAACAACACACACTTCTGAACGGTAACAAACAAACACACAAGAATACACATGTTATTTTTTTTTAATAAACAAATACATGAATACATATTATTTGTTATTTTATAATATTAATATAACAAATATATATATATATATATATATATATATATATATATACAAATATTATTAATATAAATATTTGTCATGTTATATTTTAAATATAACAGACAAAGAGAATGAAATGGTTGAGTTTAATTTTGAATATTTTAGCTTTTTGCTAAGTATAATTACCTATTCTGAACCTCCTTTGCAAATTTGGCCGTATTATATTGCGAAATAACTCTGTATGGACGACCCATTGCCACTTCACCTTATTGATCTGTTGGGCTACTCGTACATCGGTTTCGCTGATTTACTGCGGATAATCTCATTTTTAGTCTATTACGCAGAGAAACCCCGAGTATAGATAGCCTATAGTTTTCTCACACGGCTTGCAGTAGAGGACCACGTCTCGGATCCATATGTCATCGCTGGTAACACGCACTGGTTGTACAATATTATTTTTAGGTTTTAGGATATACCCGATGAGTGAGTGACTGAATGTAATGTACTTTATTGTATACCAGAAAAAAACATAAAAAAAACAACAGATAATTTAAAGGTAGAATTGGCAACCTTATCGCTTTGAAGCGATCGCTAACAGGCAACCACATTGCAGAGGATATACTGACTTAAGAGAAAAAGTAAGGGTATACGTTAGTTGTTAGAAAATACATATGACACAAATATAATTAGTACTCGATAAATACATACATAATTCAATAAATAAATAAATTTCAATAACAAAAATAAAGAATTACTTATACAAGAGCAGAAAGGAGTAAGTGTAATAAAAGTCTTAACGTAAGGAAAAATAAGTAGTAATTTCTTAACGAACGATGTCAAGGATAAATAGAGGAATGAATACTATTTAAGAAGGAAAGAAGTGCGCTTTGACAAGTTTTTCTAACTTTTCAGTATCGACCGACCGACGATAATATGTGTCGTAATCTCTCGAACGCTGCGCAGCCGGGGGGAATCTGACGAATGACCTCTTGGCCGATGTGGGTTTACCTAGTCGGACAATATGTCCCAGGTAAACATACTCGTCAACAACAACAAATAAAATAAATATAACGCAATAAAATCCGTAAAAGTAGTTTTAATCAATGTATAGTGTTCGCGTAAATATAATAAATCATTATACTCGCCAACAGCTTCGATCTTAGTGCCTCCAAAAACTACCAGCATAGGTGTAACGTTACACATGGCCTTTGTTTTGTTCCAATTCTTTTCAAAATGAACATGGTATGTCCATAAGGCCTAAGTAATAAAAAAAAAATCAAAGACATGTGAAGGCCGTTAGCACGCACAGCACACAAGCAGTCATTACCTTTCTCATTACAGCTTATTAAATAACCAGTGCTGCACATAAGTCTCCCCCATTGATCGCTTCATACGACGTGCCCGTAACCTCAGTATTTTATTGTTTTAAGTTGATATCACAAAAATGCTGCTACCCATCGCCTGTACCATTTCTCCCTGTCGCCTCTTCTTCTACCCGACACTGGGGTCGGAAGGTTAATGGCTCTTTAACCTTTTAGAAATGAGAGTAGACCTGTGCCCAACTGTGGGACATGTATACAGATTGTAATTTTACATATTTAATTTTAATGATAAGCCGCAAAATAAATTTATTGTAACATCATGGTTCCATTTAATATATGAAATATGCCGGGTCTTCACTGTACAGGTTAGGGTAGTCAACTTTTATATTTCCATTATAGTATTTTCCAATTTGTGGACGTTTCTTCATGTATTTTGGCATGTATTTCTATTATTTTGAGTTTTTATCAAAAAGATGCTGCTGCCTATTTTTCAGTTTCTCTCTGTTGCCTCTTACTCGCGAGACGATATGGTGAATATTCTAACAATGCTACTATACGCAAATAAAGAAATAGCTGACTCATGCATTAACTGATGTGCATAGAGTAGCATGCGAGTAGCTTGCCTTGCTTTGATGAATAAGTACAAAAATATAGGGGTTTTTGGAATAAATGTGACATGTGCTTAAAAGTGAACTTCTTACGATAGTCGCAAACGAACACCCCAATGACTTAACCCAGGCTGCAGCTATGTTATGGTTATAGCACAATGAGTCGGCTCGACCGGGGAAGGACCACGCTCTCACGGAATACCAGCGTAAAATAGCAGCTTAATACTACTATGTTTCGTATGGTGAGTGTAGAAATCAGGGAGACCCTTATTGTGAACTATGTCCTTAAACGATGCTCACTCATATAAAAGTAATGGTAACTGTTTAGTGTTCACACATGATTTAAATTACTATAACTTTTTGAGATCCGAATTACAGCTAATGTCTATCGTAAAGAACTTCGAACAATGATGGCGAATCTCTCAGGGAAACAACACCGACTCGTCAATCCATCTTCTGCCTGATAATGCAAGATCTCAAACTGTAATAAACCGTATTAACATTACAAGACCTGCAGTTAGAAACCAAAAGTCCTTCTCCATACTCGCCAGACTTAGTCCCAACCGATTACCATTTTTTCTGCATTCTGGAGAATTTCCTGCAAGGAAAAATATATTATTCTCAAGTGAATTTGTTGAGTCCAAATACCCAAAAATTATATCACTTTTTTTTTATTTTTTATAGAAGAGGGGGCAAACGAGCATGCGGTTCACCTGATGTTAAGTGACTACCGCCGCCCATGATCAACCGCAACACCAGGGGAATTGCAGGTGCGTTTGCCGGCCCTTTAGAAAGGAGTAAGCTCTTTTTTTGAAGGTCCCCAGGTCGTATCGGTCCGGAAAAATCGCCGGTGGTAAACTATTCCACAGAGAGGTTGTACGCGGAAGAAAACTCCTATTGAAACGTACAGTGGTGGACCGCCAAGCATCCAGATGGTGTGGATGGTATCGGGACGTTTGCCGCGTATTGAGTTCACGAAATTTGGCGGCTGGGATTAATCCGAACAATTCCTCAGAGCACTCCCCATAGTATATGCGAAAGAAAATGCAAAGAGATGCAACATCTCTTCGCGCCAGCGCCAGTGAATCGAGCCGATCGGAAAGCACTCGGTTGTCGACGATTCGAGCCGCTCTGCGCTGGATGCGGTCAAGTGGAAGGAGCTGGTACTGGGGAGCCCCAGCCCAGAGATGGGAACAGTATTGTCGCCATGTGCGGCCGAACCTGCGCCTTGTAAAGTTGCAGGCAGTGTACCGGCATTAAATATTGTCCCGCTCTGCTGAGTACGCCAAGCTTTTTAGGGGCCAATTTGGCCTTCTCTTCCAAGTGACCACGAAACTGCACGTCACTCGATATGTCGACGCCGAGGATTCCGATACTGGCTGAGGCAACAAAGCGAGTGCCTTAAAACTGAGGAGATACGACAAAGGGCTTCTTTTTAGCGGTTAACGCGCAACTTGTTTTTGGGTTAACTGGACTAGATTTAGTCGCCCTCACACGTTTCCCCCCCGAATTTTCCCGAGAAATATTGGTACCAGTACTGTCATCTGCATAGCATCCTCCGCCCATCTGTGAGTTAGGTAGACCATAAGAACACCAGCTGACCGACCACGGCGAAAACCGTATTGGCGGTCACTAATCAGCTGGTGATCCTCAAGGTACCTCATGAGCTGGCAGTTTACAATGGACTCCATTGTTTTGGAGAACAAGGAGGTGATGGCGATAGGCCGGTAGTTGGACGGGTCTGAGCGGTCGCCTTTTTTAGGGATCGAGTGGACGAAAGCCGTCCTCCATGATTTTGGGAATACGCCTAGGGAGTAGGAGTACTGGAAAAGACGCGTTAAAACCGGTGCCAACTCTGGAGCACACGTCCAAAGCAAAATTGGGGGGATTCCGTCAGGCCCACTCGACTTGTGGATGTCCAGGGAGAGGAGTGCTTTGCGAACCGAGCGCTGTGTGAACTGCACTTCCGGCATGGACCACTCACACCGCGGGATGGTCGGCGGCGTACTCCCCCCGTCATCGAGAGTCGAGTTGGACGCAAAGAAAGAGCCTAGAAGATCGGCTTTCTCTTTTGTGGTATGGGCCAGTGAGTCGTCCTCCCTGTGCAGAGATGGAAGAGATGGCTGACAGAAATTCCCCTGGACAGCCTTGGCGAGAGACCAGAATGCACGGGTTCCAGATGGAAGGAGAACTAGTTTCTCGCCAATTCTGCCTATGTGCTCTGACTTTGCCTTGGCAATGACTCTTTTGAAGGGCCTAGAGGCGGAATTATACTTCTTTTTTAGAGCGCTGGTGTTTACATCCTACTTAGATTCAACACATAAATATACTTTTCCTCAAAAAAAGATGTTTAAAGTTTTTTTTTAAATTTAAAACGAAAATTTCATACTTTAACCTTTTATATTAAAAATTATATTATTTTATTTCCTCATCCTCCTTATAACCCTCATTATTCCAACGCTGAACAAAGGTCTCCTCCACCGACTTTCTGCATATGTTGCCACTCGAGAACCTTTCCTCCCCATCGGTTGTCAGTTCTTCAAGCTATATGGCCAGCCCATTGACATTACTTTATTTACATAAAATAAATATGCCAAAAAATAATGAAAAAACAAATATGTAAATAAGCTAACTTCGTTAACGCCAGACCACTTCTCTCCAATCAATCATTAATTTCGCATGCGATAAATCAATAAAATCCCCATTAATTTCGCGTACCGCAGTCTTCGCGGTTGCTAAATAATGGACACCCATCAGCTCTCATTAGCACCGAGAGGGGGCGCCATGGGCGACCGGCGGCCGGGCGCCGGCCGACGAGACCCGATCAATATTAGCCGAACAACTGCGGAAACGTCCGAATTCCACCGAAGTCACCCGAAAGAGCAGCGATTTCGCGCCGCACATGACAAGTGTCACTGAGCTGGGCCTTGCAGTTTTCAGGCCCCTCTGAAAGTCGTGTAAATTCAGTTGAAAAGTACATTCTTATAATTTTTGTGGTGCACTGTAGTGTCGTGGGTTACTATCGGTGGATATTCTTGTGGAAGCTGCTTTTTGACTTGTCTATAGTGTGAGTATTTGACGGCAGATGTTCCTTCTTCGTTTCGTTTGTGTTTTCAACTGGTTTCCGAATTTGTTGTGTCTGAATCTATAGGGGAAACGTATCTTGTTGACATTTACTTATTTCTTTGTCCTCTATTAAATGTTTAAGTATTGTTTTCGGAAAAATATCATGATTGTTAGGACATGTCATTGTCATTAAATTTGTTTTTGAGAGAGTTGCGTTACTTTTGTTTTGCTTTTGTTGTATTCATTATTTAGAAGTTAAGTGGTGTTTTCATTAGCATTGATACTGTCTGTAAAGAACGTCTTTTCATATAAAAGTGACGATTTGAACGATTGCATTTTGGCAATTTAATAAATTTACAGGGTCGTGTGTACTGCGCATGCCTTAGAAAGTTGCTTTGCGTCATGCCAGTGATTTATAATTTTGTTTTTGAATTAATAAAGTAAACTAAAATATTATACGACTTATAACAACAAGCTCGAATATTTTTCTCTATGTAGTCAACAGGCTAGAGCCTAGCCTAGCCTAGCACCCATGCTACCATTACACCATTATGTTATTGTAATTATTTTATAGGTATTAATGCATATCTAACATCAATGATAGATCCCACAATCTAACCATCTTATGCTCAGTCTATCAAATTTTACGTGTGTGTATTTTTTTGTCAAATATGCCTCATAAAGCAATAAACGATGGAAGCCTATGAGCAGTGGACTTCTGATAGGTTGCAACGCTTATAGTATATATATATTTAGCCGTTTATTTATTAAGAAAGAATAATTGTTATAATAAACAATAATCTGAACATATATTTAAGAAAAAAAGTTTAATACAAAAAATGACATAATAAGCTTCAGTCATAATTTATCTATAATAAACGGAATGACAATTTACAATAATCTATAAGACCCTTCACGACTCGTTGATTAGCAACCCTGCGGCGTCAGGCTATTTTTGAAAGCGCGTGACCTTGACCGATATGCATCCGTGGCCTAGTAGGTAGGGATGCAATGCGCCACTTACCCGGGAGCTCTGGAGAGTGTCACGTGTACCAGTTCGTGTTGCACAGATTTATGAGTCGGGGTTGACGGGGGAGACTGTAAAACTGGTTGTTCCAAGCTGTCACTCTGATAAAGCACGAGTTATGATGTAATAGAGAGTTGTTAGTACGAAAGGGTTGTTAAGACATATTGTATAAAATATTTAAGGAATTGTCTTCAGAGGTTGTTCTGTGAAAATTATTTTATTCCTTTTAGTTCTTCGAAGTCGGTATGTTTTTAAATAAAAAAAAATTGCTGTGCAATGCTATTTTTGTGGACGTGCGCACAATAACTCACCAAAGTTTTGTCGTAATCGGATGAACGGTAATTCCGCAATCCTGTCGATTCAGTGGTTGTCTACAAGAAATTGCTGTCAACAATAAGACGACGCGGTGAAAGAGAGGTTTCAACTATGGCAAAATCCCTTTTTGAGACAGTAATGGGGGAGGTCTATGTTCAGCTGTGGGCTTTAGATGGGCTGTCATGAATAGTAAATGAATAAAATGTACATTAAAAATTTATATCCTATTTTCCCATCCGTAGGTGAGGATGTTTGTTTCCAAATTTATATTGAACCGCCCCTTAATCATAACCTATTCAATAAAATAAGATGCACTAAAAGCGGTTCCGGTTCACAATTGATAAATATATCGAATTACATTAAAACAATTAAGGACCTCTTTCTGTAAGAAGTTTTAATTTCTTTGATAACAATTAAAATTTGTAACAATTACTATGTTTTTAAATAAAACAGAATTGTGTAAAAGGTGTATATAATGTGGACATTATATTTTCAATACACTAATTCAAATCGACATCACTATATTATTTACGCTTCGATCAACAATACCAACGAATGAAGTATTTATGTTTGTAATCTCTAATCATATAACGGTTAGTGATTATAAAATCATGCAAAATCTATCCAAATAAAAAATTGGTTGACCCTGCAGGCCATCCCCGGAACGTCCACATGAAATTAGTCAGAATAGCTTCCTGGGATCTCAAAACGTCGAGATCTGATGAAAACCCGATTTTCGAAAATCGGGGTGAAACCAATAACTTCCCTATTTTCGAAAATTTTCAGTTTCCTTTACAAGGCCTACACACAGTTACAGTGTGCGTGTCGTTTTCACACGTGCAACCAGTTCTAAGCAGCTAAGACATAATATGCGAGAGTATCAAAAAACGTACATGCCATTAATTGCGATGCTAAAGGAACAAATCTATAAAACATGCATTTTTGTCACCCGAAAATATGTGTGACCTCGAAATCTGAGATCACGTAGTCGCGGAGACACGCGGACAAACAACTTTCAATCGAGCCACCACTATTAACCTTTGGCCGGCGTTGCTTGGGTCTGCGTATTCATTACCGCATATGTTGCGCACGCGACTCTGTTCGTATTTTTTTTTTGTACTGACAAGTCTAATGAGACGGGGCTTACTGCGTCTTCAACTACAACCAGCTTCAAACAATGAAGTTTACATATGCGTTACCATCTCATCGTGTCAGGGAGGTTGCAGCAGCTACAGCAGTTCGCGACCGCAATAATGGATACAGCCCTAGGTGCTATGGCTGTGGGGAAAGGGGCTATCTTCGATCCATCTGCCCTAAGCGAACCGTAAAAAGGGAAGTTGATCGATCTCGATAAGGTAGTGCAGCTAACGATGCGGCAGGATATGTTCCCTCACGCTAGGGGGTTGGCGGGGAAAGGGGCCATCTTCATCAGCGAACCGTAGAAAGGGAAGTGTCGGTGTAACAGCACCGCCTGGCGGCGGCATGATCATCGTTCCCCTCACGCTAGGGAGGTTGCAGCAGTTACGGTTCGCGACCACAATAAAGGATACAGCCCTAGGTGCTATGGCTGTGGGGAAAGGGGCCATCTTCGATCCAGCTGCCCTAAGCGAACCGTAGAAAGGGAAGGTGAACGATCTCAGAAGGGAAGTGCGGTTAACAGCACCGCCCAGCAGCAGCAGGAATACGACTTTACTATCAAACACTGCAGCAGGAAATTGCGAGGCAACACAGATGCATTTTCAAGAAGACCTTGTCCTGAAGACTGCAAACATTGTACTATGCAAGAGAGTAAGGAAGTGGTATCCGTGAGGATGCTCAGGACAGACCACCTCAGCAACGAGTGTAAGGACAGCCTACGACATGCTCAGCAGGAAGATGCGGACATCAAGCCGATTCTGGATTGGATGAAGGCCCGTGCTACCAAGCTTAAGCTATTGGGCCCAATGGGACAGCTTGCTGATTCAGGATAGAGTTCTGTGCCGTAAATGGGATAATTATCGAGGAGACAGCTGTCGTTTGCAAATGGTTGTCCCTAAAGCTAAAGTGCCGAATATTCTATAGCTGCACCATAATAGTTGTTCAGGAGTCCATCTGAGAATTAAACGAACTCTACTGAAGATCCGAGAACAGTTTTACTGGGTCCATTATCGTGACGATGTCGAGGATTGGTGTCGCACATGTACAAGTTGTGCGGCTGTGAGGGGACCTCAAACACGTAGTAGAAGAGCATCGAAATTGTACAATTTTGGTGCACCTGGGATAGGACAGACCTTGAAATTGCGGAGCCGTTACAGAAAGGCGCAAGAGGGACTCCTAAGATCGTCCATGTGGATCTTCTGGCGCGTTATTATGGGGCCGATAATGCTCGGGACGAACATGTCTTAGGAGGGGGCAGTGTTGCGTGCCTAAGTTGACGTCATGTACCCGGCGAGGAGGGCTTCCTAGAAAATGTCAATCTTGACTTTTGACCAACAGCGCCATCTAGTATCGAACAGAAGAATTAAGCTTTCTAGGAGCCCCACACTCGAACTTTCTGCGCCTGGTCGGTTGGCGCGCGTATTTGCTTGAATATTCTGGATGTTTCGGCGAAAAGGTGTATTTAAAGGCAATGCAAGACGCAATCGGGGCAATATTGATTTTGGCGAGACAAGCGAAGCTTCGGAGCAAAATAAAGTGAATCAGTGTGATTCATTATTAGTGTCTTTTAAGTTTTAATTAGTGTAAAGTGAATTAAAGTGTTAATTTTGGTAATTCTATCGGCAATTTTTATTGTCACGAACCTCAAGCTCGTAACAATAGTATATATATAAATACGTGGTAGAGCCACGCTGCAGCCAAATTATGGTTGTAGCATGATTGGGTTGGCTCGACCGGGGAAGGACCACGCCCTCACAGGATATCAGCGTAAAATAGCAGCTTAATGCTACTGTCGTTAATAATGCTGCTCGAATAGTGAGTGTAGAGAACCGGAGACCCATTTTACTGGAATCGAGGCATTACATCTTAGTTCTCAAGGGTGACAACGCATCTGCATTTTGATTCTTAATCGAAGTTAAATGTAGATATCTATGGACCACAGAATCCACTTACCCTCAGGTGGACTGTGTGCTCGTTTGTTACCTTTATCCTATAAAAGAAGCAACATAATGCTGTATTTCGTATAGAGAAATGGACACTCTTTGGCAACGAGGTGTTTTATAATAGTCCTCAGGGGTGAAAACGTATTTTGAAAATCATATTGTTAATTGAGAATAGGTGTAGATGTCTGTGGGTCATCAGGAGCACTGTGTGCACGCGACGCGCAAACACACGCGGTGTGTGCATGTGACGCACATACGCGTGTATTTCTTCAACCTATAACTAAAATATCCAGCTATACCGTTACAACCTATTAAAGTCCAGTACTGAACATAGGCCTCCCCCATAGATTGCCTCATATTTACTATAATTGCAATCCTTGGCAAGCGGGTTGGCAACCGCAGTTTTTTATTTTTAATCATTATTTGGAAGATGCAGCTGCTCATCTCCTGATTTGTTTCCCTCTGTCGCCTCTTACGACACCCACGGGATGATATGGGGGTAGTATATATAGTTACACCGCCCCTACTTAAAGTGGTCCAGCTATAGGCAAATTTTAATTATCAGGTATATCCAAGTGACAGATTGTACCTAAATACAGACAGACACATATATTTTATCTGTTTGTGTGAAGATATATGACTGCCTTTGTACATTTTATTAGTTCCATTTAGTTTCTATGTTTATTTTCTCAGCAATGAACGTCAACTGAGGTTTGACTGAATGCTTTGTGCACTGGAGGTCTACGGTACTTGCCGTAACAAATGACTTTTCACCAATTTTTATCAACAATTAATTGCCTTGAATAAGATAAAAAATGTGAACCGTGAGAGAGATGCTCACACCTTTGTTAATTTAAATAACATTTAAAATTTAAACATGTCTGCTGTAATCGTTGGGGATATGCATAGGACTAAAGGAGGTACTACGAGAGGGCAATAATAAAACTGTGCGTTTTGTGGCAGCTTTTTTTAATAAAATAAGAGTGACAGTTTAGCAGACAGTCCACCTGATGATAAGTGGATTTTGTGGACCATAGACACCACTGAGCACTTAGATGGAATGCCTCGTTTCCAGTAAAAACGGTCTCCGGTTCTCTACACTCAGTATACGAAACACAGCAGCATTGAGCTACTATTTTACGCCGGTATTCTGTGAGAGCGTGGATCTACTAACTTACTTAGCTTATGCGAATAGACACATGATTCTTGTTGTGATGAACACACGCATTTTGCACGTTGGACTTACTTTTTTACCCTGGACCTCACTTGAGACGTGCGTTTATTTTAATAATACCTCTTTAAATAAGGGAGCCTTGTACCGGTATATTTAAGTGAAGTGTCGGACGGTCCTCACAAGAGATGCAGGAATCTATCGATGCAGTTGGCTCAGGACAGTGCTTTGTGATGTTCCTTGGGGGAGGTCTATATTCAGCAGTGGTTTGCAATGGGCTTTTAAGATGATAATAATGACGATAAGATTTCAGAGATTCCGTATTTTTCAGGGATAAAAAGGTATTTTTAATATTGTTGCTCAAAAAGTGGTGAATTGCAGGAACGTATAGCGTTCGGGATGTGAGCTATTACATACTCGAGCTTTTTCTTTACCTTTTCCGAACACGTGCGTTCACTTTCCCAACTGTCAAAACAAAAAAAATCTCTACTTATATTCTTTTACGGTTGGCGCTATTTTCCAAAAATGTTCTTTGCGAGTTTAGTTGATTGTTGTACAAAATGAGTAATTTCGACGATATTTTATTTGAATTAACAGCACCGGAACTCAGTATAATTGCACAAAATGCTTCGGAGAACATTTTACCAGAAAAGTCAAAAAGTCGCTACATATCTACATATGACGAATTTATTGCTTGGAGAGAAGGGAAAAAAGCAAATAGTTTTTCAGAAAATGTTACGTTGGCATACTTCTCCGAACTCTCAGCAAAATTAAAACCTTCTACGTTATGGTCGACGTTTTCGATGATAAAAAGTATGCTGAATATAAGGAACAACGTGGATATAAATGAATACCCAAAACTAAGTGCTTTCTTAAAACGAAAATCAGTCCGTTTTACAACTAAAAAGTCGAAAATATTAACATCGAATGAAGTGGAAAGGTTTTTGAACGAAGCTCCCAATGATTGTTATTTAGTCACAAAGGTAACTTATTAATAAATACTTATATTTTTCTTTAGTATTCAGTTTACGAAATCGCAAAATACAGTCAATATATTATTTAAAAAAATATTAATCAAATCCCTTTTTTATAGGTTGCGCTGATTTTTGGCTATGTTGGAGATTGCCGTAGAGAGGTTAGAGTTAGTAGAGTTAGCCAATATTACTTTAAAAGATATTGAAGCCCATGGAAAAATGCTACTAATCAAGATTCCGAATACAAAAAATAGGATACCGAGAAGCTTTGTTGTTGAAGGAGATTTTCTTAGAATAGTGCAAAAATATATGAATCAGCGGTCCCAAAAAGCAATAACCGACGTTTTTTCCAAATTTATCAAAAAGGGAAGTGTACAGCCCAAGCAATCGGGATAAACAAATTTGGTAATATGCCAAAAGAAATAGCTACGTTTCTTTGTCTGCCATATGCTGAGTATTATACTGGGCACAGCTTCAGGAGGACCTCTGCTACATTATTGGCAGATTCAGGAGCCAATTTGATGTCTTTAAAGCGACTAGGAGGTTGGAAGTCAGACAAAGTTGCAGAAGGCTATATTGCTGATTCATTAAACAACAAACTAGAAACTGGGAAAAAATCACACAATCCATTAATTTGAAGTCCAGTACGTCTCCTTCACATGTCAATACTGAGGAGAACGTTCGTTGATAATGATAATTCATCAGATCCAATTCCATCAACTAGCAAACGCCATTGTATAACACCTTTGACAAATATAGATGAACAATCATACGAAATTAATAATGGTTTGTCTCAAATAGTAAATATGCAACCTAAAACTTCCCCAGTTAGTATAAAAAAAACTGTACCAATTTCAATGTACTTATATGTGAATTATAACTTTTATAAGAAATAAATGATTAGTTAGTTGAGTTTATTGTGTTTTTATTATTTTATTAAATCGCTTCATTTTTTCGCAACTGTATTAAAAATAGTTGTTCAGCACACGTGGGGTCTTTTTTTTTCGTGCGCCTCGGCTCGGGTAGACATTTGTCGGAACTCCTTGCAATAACAGGCTTTCCGCACTCGTAATGTAATATACTATTTATATGTTATTCCGGAGCTTAGGCAATATCTATCTGTCGCCAAGTCGAGCAAAAAAGCGGCACGGCCGTACCATCTTTTCTCGAAGCAATTCAGGCCATTTTCGACCCCTTATAACTTCGTGGTCAATAAAACTAGAAGCCTGAATTTTCAGCAACCGAGTAAGCATAGTATAGACATGGTATATTTCAAATTTCATTCAATTTGAACCAGGAGTTTAAGAATTGTAACCAGTCAAAGTTTCTTAATTTTGTCACTCACTGACTGACCGATCATCAAAACTCTAAGGCACTTCTAGCAAACGTAGAAGCTTCAAATTTAGAATACAATTAGTGTTTAGTGTATAAATTAAGGAAAAACTAAAATTTTGTTAATTTCTGTCCAGTTTTTTAGATACACTAACTGCATAAATAACTTTGTAATCCCATATAAATATATAGAATTACAAAGTTACATTTGCAGTGAATGAATCAGTGTACTTGTATATGTACTACAGGTGTACATAGGAACGTTGTTGTTACTCAAGAAGTAGAAGTTACCGGAAAGGTAAAAAATTAGTACTATCTTATATACAAAAAGAAATGAGATACCATTAAAAACATAACCTGTAAAAAAAACCAAGTCTCGCAACTCAGTTCTTCTACCGTAAAAAGTTGTGAGATCCATGTAATACCAAGTCGGTTAATTTATTCAGTTCCTACTTAAGGGTCCTTCTGTTTTAAGTTATTACGTAATTAGCTAACCTAACAACATTTTATAGTGACCATATCAATTTTAAAATTCTTTTATGTTTTAAATATGTAGATTGACTTGGCAATCGCATTAAGCAATTAATTTAATATAATACGTATTACTTGTGAGATACATTGTGGTTTCATGCGATGGCCAAGTCAATCTATATATTTAAAACATAAAAGACTTTTAACATTGATATGGTCACTATAAAATGTTGTTAGGTTAGCTAATTATGTAATAACCTAAAACAGAAGGACCCTTAAGTAGGAACTGAATAAATTAACCGACTTGGTATTATTACATGAATCTCACAACTTTTTACGGTAGAAGAACTGAGTTGCGAGACTTGGTTTTTTTACAGGTTATGTTTTTAATGGTATACTAAATTTACTGTAATACAATTTACTTAAAATCTCTTCAGCCATTTTAGTGTGAAGAGAGAACTGTAGAATTAAGATAAATGTTGAAAATATAATTAGGTGTGAATGTGAAGGCAAAGTATTTTATCTTTACACTTAATTTCATTAAAAATTCGTTTAGCCATTTTCGCTAGAAAAGCTACAGTCTACATACTAGGTTGATCAATAAATTTTCGGAATAGGACACTTATCAATGAGTTATACAAATTCTTTCATTAGTAGCCAAGGTCAGAAAAATCGAAATTAAGAACTATACCTAATTTTTGTCAAGCTTCACATTAGGTGGGAATTTCGTATGCAAATTGGAGAAACTCGAACTTCGTGCGGTTATTAAATATTTCTGTGATTGTTTTTGAAGAACTGCAGTCCACATTGACAGACAATGCTACGCCCGTAATTCTACAGTGGCATACTGGTGCTCAAAATTTAAACGAGGCAGAACCGCTTGCAATGACGATACTTGCTCCTGGCGACCAACAACGGCTGCTACGCAAGAAAACGTTAAAAAAATCGAAGATATTGTTATCGATCTTCTTTAGATAGACGTATGATCATTCGTTATTTAGTTGAAGTTATAATGCTTCCGTTTGGGAAATTCAGTTTATGCTGTGTGCTGGGTTCCTCGGATGTTAACAGACGCCCAAAAGAAAGCAAGAGTTGACATTTCAAAGCTAAATTTGGCAATAATTGAACAAAATCCAGATTATTTTGGCGTTCGTTTTGTAATCGTAGATAAATCGCGGTTACACTATTTGACTCGGAAACGAAAAACCAAAGCAAGGCGTGGAAAAAACCGTCTAACCTGCCAGCCAAGAGATTCAAAGTCTAGATAATGATGTCTGTGCATCGATATGATGGTGCAAGCGCTGCAATCCGAACTGCTGGTTTTCTGTTGATGCAGCACACCATATTCTCCGGACCTAGCTACGAGTGATTTTTACTCAGGTGTAAAAGCACTTGCGTGTTATAAAATTCGACGGTGACGATGAGGTGATGCGTGTTGTAGGGGCCTTTTTCGACTCCCAAGATTAAGTATTTTTTCCAAGGGAACCCAACATGCAAAACGTTATTTAAGGTGTACTAGCTTAAAAGGCGATTGCGTTGAAAAATAAATACAATTTACGTATACTTATCCTAGAGTTTCATTGCGTTTCTAAAAAAATATTGATCAACCTAGTAATTACGGGATATGAGATCATAGTTTATATAGGTAACTATAGAATTAAAGGTAAGCGTCATGCGAATTGATGCGCTCTGTCGTTACGTGAAAAAAGGAAACACCCACTAACACTATTTTGCATTTTATTATATCAGTAGGAATTGGCGGGGATGCAAATATTTGAAAATGGCGCGTTTTTTAAAATTATTCTTTGTTTAATCATTCTTACATATTTTCGCTTGACTTTATTTGTGAGGACAGTATTATCCGTAAAAATTATGAAAGTGGCAATTCAGTTTTATTCATTATGAAAGTGGTAAACTAAGTGGAAAACCTCACTCGCAAATCACAGTTACAATTTGACTTTCATGAATTTTGAGTCGAGTGTATCGAGTAGGCGTGGAAATATCATTTAACCTTGACTCTGAATATGTCAAAATCAGTGGTAAGGGAGGGGGGACTAAAGGGGTAAAACATAGCCCCAGATGACAGTAATAGGTTAGGTTATTGAACAGTACAATAAAATAGGGTAAAAAGCTATTATGAGTAAATTATTTTATTACTTCTAGTACAGTGAAATCGATTTTTACTACTTATTAAAATTTTAATTATTAAGCAATATAAATTATAGACTATAGAAAGTTTTTATTAATTTATATATTATAGTAAACGAGTGGCTCAAGATAGAAAATAATCACCGAAATCGGAGTTTCAACTCCAAGGAGCCAAATCAGAGTCAGTACAAAACATTGTCTCTGCATACCATCTCAAGACTGCCTTTTAGAAATATGATATTATCCCGCGTAAATTTGATATAATCAACTGATATGTCGCATTTACGCGGGTATAACAAAGTAATTAAGATTTTAACATAAAATAAATAATGGGGACACTGACTGTCAAAAAATTGCAATCTTAAAAAAATACAAAGACATATTACGTACAGGGTTATTTTTCATAGAGTAGCCAAATTTTAAACTTAAGTTTAAATAATATCAATGATTCATATACCGTTATTGCAGTTTTTGAAAGTACGAGTAAATAAAGCATCTACTTTTATTTGATATTATCCCAAATATATTGTGATTTATGGCCAACAACCTTTTTGCCTACCGATCGACCCTTACGAATGTTTATGTGTGTGTGCGTGTGTGTAAAATCAGTTAAAATAGTGCATTACTAAGCATTTTGAATTCAAAAGATTAAAGGGACAGAATGTTTGAGATTTTTTAATTAATTTTTTTGCCTATTATTACCTACTTATTCTGAACCTTCTGTGCGAATTTGGCCGGTTTTGCAAAATAACACTGTAAGGGAAATATTGGATACGTTCCAATATATACAATTTTTGTACGAAATTTACCTAATCATTAGTTAGACCACTTCAGCTTTTTATTTAATCCAAATCTAAAGTTTTAATCGTGTGTTGGCGGTGTACGAATATCGACTACTCTATTTTTTTATTGTGTGCGAGCAGCTATGTAGGTCTAGGGAAAGAGACCAGTATCACTGCGACCTAGAAGATCTATTGTGATCGTTGCTATGGTTATAGTTCCCTGCTAAATCCTATCTTCCGGGATGGAAGATGTGATTTAGATGTGGATAGGCGTGTCGCTGCCGGAAACAAAGTCAATGGTGCCCTGAATGCATTAGTAAAAAGGCAAGGCGTGGTGAAGAGTGCACGCCTTGCAATACATAACGCAGTGTTGGTACCGACTTTGTTATATGGCAGCGAAACCTGGGTATCACAGAAGAAGCATAAAAGCAAGTTGAATGCAGTGGTGATGCGATCTCTTCGTAAAATGTGTGGCGTTACCTTAGTCGACCGAAAGCGAAACGAAGAGATTCGCAATATGGCAGGATTGAAAGATGACCTTATCACAAAAATTGATAGGGGCGTACTCCAATGGTTTGGGCACGTTGAACGAATGAGTGAAGACCGAATGGTGAAGAAAATATATAGAGCGAAAGTAAATATTAAAAGGTGTCGAGGTAGACCGAGACTAACTTTCGAAGATCATGTGAGCAAATTGCTCGAAGAGGGGAGGGTCAAGAGTACTCGGATACCTAGACGTGCATGTATGAAGAAGTTAATGAACCTGAAAGAAGCGAAAGAGGTATGTAAGGATCGTGACACTTGGCGATCTGTTCTCTCTGGCTACCCCGTTAGGGATTGTGCGTGAAGATAAGTAAGTAAGTAAATCCTATCTTCAATGAATAGAAGAAATTGTTTATCCGTGAGCAATTTCACTTCTTCTAGGCGGAGTACGTAGTTTCCCAGATGTATGTTACGTTTGCGCATTAAGGGTGCGCAATCAGTTAGAACGTTAGGAATATCCATTACCCTATAACGTCCCATGAGTGTTGTATTAGGCGATAGAGGGAAGCTGAACCAGAAGATTGGCAGGAGCATCTTTGTGGTTACCGCTAAATTTAAAAAAAAACTGCGGTTGCGAAACCGCTGGCCAAGCGTAGTAACTACGGCTAATACAGGCAATCTATGAGAGAGGACTTTTGATGGGGTGTAATGGTATGGTAATGGTAAAGCTTTAAAATTTATTACAGGTTAGGAAAACTGTAAAAATCATATTAGATCATTATCACAAGTAAACACGAAAACAAAATTATAACAAAATTAATTATAAACACCAATAAATAGTAAAATATCAAAAGTAACCCTCGCCGGAGTCATACTTCCTTAGTACTTTGCTTATTTTTTCTTTTTTTTTTGCGTTGTTACAAATTTAATTTACTTTAAAATAATCTTCAATATGAAGATACGAGTAGATAAAATAGTTCAATTTCACTCTGTAATGGCGATAATGTCTTTGGGTGAGCAAAGGGCCAGCTCTCTTGCCTTTCGTGGCGATGATCGTAGACACAGTTATTTTAGAAATGTTATCTCTCAGAGGCTTTACTTGCACAATTAACTTATTCAATAAAATTAAATTTTCGGGTATTGATTTATTTATACTTATTTTTAAATCCCAGTTTTGTTTATTCTTACGCTGGTAGTTAAGAGGCCCCAAAATGCTTTACCGCGCTCCCAAATGATCAAAGTCACACTGTTAAGGTGGGTCACACGAATTTGTGCTCGGCTCATGCTCCGCTCGTGCTCTGCTCGTCTAGCGTAGACCCACCTTTGGTTTCCTGCCATCATCTCTAAATGTTTCACGAGGTCGGTGAACGCAAAGCTTGCTGCAAATGGCTGTAAAACATTTATAGTGACAAAAGCTTTTCGGATAACGTCATTCAGAGAACCGGGAACGAACAACCTACCAAGACTTTTCTGATACAAAAGTTCCTTCTCCTAAGCTTTAAATAGTTTTAAATTATGACCTCGTTACTGACTACAAATAAAGAAAAAAAAAAGATGTTTCCGTATATAGTTGTGTAATTTGACACGTTATTACAAGAACGGTCATAAGAAGTTTCTAGATAACCAGTCGCCTTCAAAGTGTTTCGTATGTCGTTTATGATATTCTAGATTGTAGAATGAATACAAATGGAGTTGGTAATGTACATATAACCTTGATAACTCTTCTATTAACGACAATTATGGAACATTTGTAATATGCTTAATAATTTATGCTAAGAGAGCGGAGTTAGGTTATTGACTTTTAAAATGTATTTTGGCTTTAATTAGATGTGAATATTCTTCAAACCAATAATGTCATGGCGCAATACCTTCTTAATAGTATTTTATTGGTTCAATTTATTGATATAATCTAATTTTAATATATTGGGTGCGTTTGGCAGAAAAAAGCGCTAGCAAGCGCTTACAAGCGCTGAAATAGTTTTCGGCCAGGACACGATTACTACTTCAGTAGCGCTGACACAATCCGCCATTTTGCTTATTTAATTTGTTTGTTTTGAAATAGAGTTTATAAGTTGTTTTGTGCAATATTAGTTTTAAGTAATATAATAACGTGAATAAACATATACATGTAATTAAAAATTCATGATTGGTAAGTTTTTAATATGAATACTTTACAAACATATATTTAAATTAGGTTAGGTTCCTCGGTTAAAACTAACTTCGTGTCCTAGAGGAAAATAGCTACTTACGATTTGACAGCGTTTACCGCTTACGATCGCCATTTTGCTTACAAGCGCTTGCTAGCGCTTTTTTCTGCCAAACGCACCCATTATATAAATTGTTAATGTCAAAAATGTTAGACCGGCGGATGCTAATGCGAAGTTTTTAACACGCTTACATTAGCATTACCTGTATGTATGTATGTATGTATGTATGCACACAATACAATACAATTATGAATGTAATTAAACATTTTATTCAGTTCTTTCCCTTTACCTGGCAATCTAAATAATCTGAAATGCATTAAGAACCGATTAATGCGTGTTGTTTTTTATTTTGGGGAAAGGTCACATGGTTCTAAATTAGAGCTGTAAGGGAGGTGACGCAAAGTTAGACCGGTTTGCTGTCCAGGAAGTCCCTCAGTAGACCAAGAATCAAGGTGTTTAATACTTGTGGCAGGCATTTGGTGGTAGATTCTTCAGCATTGCTGTTACGTCTATTTTGTAAAAGTAAAAAATTGAGTTGACACCAAATATTCCATCGAAATAAAAAAAATATAATGCCTGTGCTTCTCGTAGCTTTACTTTCATAGGCATTGGTTCATTTTAAGCAGCCAATATTGACGCCTCGTTTATGAATCATACTGTTACATCCAAGATTGTGGTGTTTTAAGTTAAGTAATCACGTTACAGCACCGTTCCAAGGGCAACCGCACAAAAAAAGGAACTAATCGCTCGCAGTCGTATTGAAACTTGATGAACGTGTGCATACTATTCTTTATCTAGCCTAGTTGGCTTTAACCAGTAGATATTTAATCTGTCCGTGAAGCTGTGTCTTTTGCGTTCTTCATACCTTACCCATGCTGAATAGTATTGCTTACTATGAGCTAAGTGGTTCTTTTTCTACCTAAAAGTTTATCTGGATTTTTACCACCTCCTTGCCCATTGTTGTCGCTAAGCTCCTGTTGTTACAGTTTAAAGAATATAATATAATTACAGCTGTACCTCTTTTTTGCTCTGTAACTGCTGCTCTGTAAAAGCTGTAACTCTTTTCTGTATGGGAGTCCACCTGGGTTTACCATGTAGGGGCGGTGTAAGTATATAATGTATGATGTGTCAGAGGGAAATAAGTCAGGAGATAGTCAGCAGCGTGTTTTTAATGACGATTAAAAATAAAAAAAACTGCGGTTGCTCTCTCGCTTGCTAATCGTGACAGGTATGACAAATATCCCCCCTATGAAACTATTTGTGGGGGAGGCCTATGTTCAGCAGTGGACTGTAATAAGCTGTAAAGGTAATGGTCCGCCTGAATAGATAAAACCCTCCTAACTATTATGGCCACCAAGGACAAATGCACGTTCTGCCGTTTTCTGCTCAGAAGAAAACAAGAGCCAGTATATTAACAGACTGTGAGTTTTTCCATCTTAGTTCTTAACGGTGATAACGTGCCATTATGCAGTACCTATTCACCATCCGGTGGACTGTAAGTCTGTTTGTAGGTGGTAGAGCCGCTCTGCAGCTATATTATGGTTATAGCACGAAATGGTTGGATCGACCGGGGAAGGACCACGCTCTCACGGAATACCAAAAAAATCAATTAAAAGTGCTTAATCGTCAAATGTGTTCAAGAAACAAATTAAGCAACACTATTTATCTCTTTAACTTCTCCCTTTTCCTCATTCTGGGTTGTCTGGAAGATTGCTATGTAGCAATAAGACCGCCTTTTGTTTTTCCCTCATTGTTTGTTCATTATTTTTTATATTTATGTTTCTTTGGTGTACAGTAAAGAGTGTTATATTGTATTGTACCAGCGTAAAATAGCAGCTTGATGCTGCTGTGTTTCGTATGGTGAGTGTAGAGAACTTTACACTCACCATATGATTCCATCTTAGTCCTCAGGAGTGACAACGCATCTGCATTTTGATTCTTAATCGAGGATAAATGTAGATGTCTATAGGCCACAGCATTCACTCATCATCAGGTGGACTGGTCACAGTAATTTTATCTATACGGTATTCCAACTTCATACAAACGGATGAAGCGAGACCTATGCCTACGCGCCTCGATCTCATGCGCTCGGCATGCAGACAGTCGTGACTGTGCCGCAGTGATGATTTTGTGGAAGAGATAAAAAAATGGAGGAAATATTCCGAACTTTATTTAAAACCAAACATATAAATCGTAAAGTAGCTGCAGGTATCTATAACCAAGTAAAAGATATTCTATAGATAAAATTACCGTGACTGTGTGCTCGTTTGTCAACCATATTCTATAAAAAAGAACAATTAGGAGGGCGATGTCTGCCACATGCCACTTATGAACATCGAAGAAACAAAAATATATTTTATTGATTTCATTTCGATTTATTTCCCAACGCAACGTCGTTCAAATACCATTATAGTCTAAAAATTCACTGCTTAACATAGGCCTCCCGATAGATGACACCAATTCCCTCTGAATTTCGCCATGGTGGCAACGCTTGGCAGGTGGATTGCCAACCGCGGTTTTTTTATCATTTTCAGTTGTAATCAGGAAATTGCTGCTACCCATACCCTGTCTTAGTTTCCCTCTGTCGCCTCTTACGACACCCCCTGCACGACACGGCGCAGTGGATATTCGTTCACGGCCACTTAGGTTTGCCTGATCGGAAGACCAAATTTATCAGGACAAATTTTGAAAAAGTCGCGATTTTAGGGTTGTTGTCCGCAGAAATAAATATGAAATATAAAATGTTTTTTTTTTTTTAATTAAAAGGGCTACAAAAATACTTTGAATAAAACTAATTTAAATACACTTAATTTTTAGGTTGCTACATGTATTTGTCATTGAAACTTTACTAGACTCCACCAACTTAGATCCTTTAGTAGTATTCAGAAAATATTTATAATTTTAACTGTTTACTTAAAACTTCAGACTAATTACTAACTTAGCTTTTATTTAATCACAGACCACACGTTAACTTTTCGAGGAGCTGTTAGTCCGGAGATTTTGAGTTTTGTCGGGAGTCTGGAGATCATTTAAAATGTCGGGAGAATCCATACGAATCTCGACCATCTGGAAACCCTATCGCCACTATAAGGTACACAACAGTCTCGTTACAACTTACAAATAGCAAATAATGTGCTAACTATTTAATTTTTTCACTTATCTATTTTAAAACAAGTTTAAGTAGTTAAGGAAGCACAATAAACATTGGAATAGAACAATTATGTATATTTTATACTAAAAAGCAGATAAAATAGATACTGCGCTACTTTTATGTTCGTTTCGATGCTACTTCTACTAGTAAAATCACAAAAATGTATGCGAATATATAATTTGTTTTTAAATATACACAAAGTGAAGCAGTTCGTGTGTGAAAATCTAAATTTATCGCAGCTGCAAGATTGTTATTTTGAAAATATTTTAAGCATTAGTTTTAAAGCACACTTAAGCTAACTTACCTAAAACACAGTACCTACTCGTATATACACAATTAGGTTATATGGTCATACGGTTAAAATGTTCATTTTCTAACTTAAAAACTACAGCCTTGTTTGCATGGATGACTCTGTGATAAAATAGCTATTCATCGGTCAATCAAATAATAAATGGTCAAAAGCGCGCTGCTTTATCGATGCCATTTTGACAGTTGACACTATAGATTTTAGTCGATTTTACTCAATGATGTTAAAAGGAAGGATACGCCCATCTAAATATTTTACTCCTTACTTCTTCATGCAAGAAAAATTAGCGCGTGTGTCATTATACTCGTACAAACGTCCTAGCACGACATAACCAGGTTCGGATTTCGTAGTATAATTATCGTATTTGTACCATTATTTCATAGTGTGTATCGTAATAAATATCGTATCGTAAATATACTAAACGTAATAATACTAACCGAAAACACCATAATTTTACCTTAAGGTCGCGACCGACTTGTATTATTATTGGGTCCTTTTACTTTTTAATATTAACCCCACGATATCGATAACTTTTGCATTGCACATGAGTACCGCGTTTTTTTTAAATAAAATTTGCATTGTGCTCGATCGATGCATTTATGTTGTATTCTTGATACAACCATACTGTCTAATAAATATCAAAATATTTTATGAGTCAGATTTTCAGTTTCATTTAAGTAGGTATAGTTTCTTTTGTACTCTTTTCGTTTTACCCTTATTGATTGTAAAATATTGTGCTAGGTACCTATATTCAAAATTTAGCTTACACTAAGTTCTTTAGACAAAAATAGAACATAAATAAAAATAAAACCGTCAAAAAGTCTAGTTTATCTACTCGTTTCGGTAAATAAGAAACATGAAATATCAAACGTGATATAATTTTATTATATATAATGTCCTCCAGACCGAATTTCAGCCACGGCGGCCAGCCTCAACGGAGACTAGCCATCGGCGCAGGACAAGATTAATATAGTGCCCAAGTGTACGCGCAAACACAGGTGCACTGCACTCTCTATTCTCTTACACTCATAATCCGATGGGACGGTAAACCGACACGACCGGAGAGATGTCAGGCGCAGGACCAACGGCTTTACGTGCTTTCCGAGGCACGGGTGTGAGACACCGTCAGCTTCCTGACTCCGGGCAGCTACTGAGAATTTCTTGACAAAAAAACTCAATAATTCATAATCAATTATTATATATAAGTATAATTTTATTTTCCATGTACAATATTTTTGAGGGTCTGAATCCAACCCCGGCCTAATCTTGGTAACGTAAACCTAAACTGACTAACAGTAAAATAAAACTTTAAAAATGCATTTATTTAATAATTTTATTGTAACAAAATTTATATAAGTCTATTTACCGATGATAATCTCATGTTTCTTTTTAATCCTTGTATCGTAATTTTTGCATCCTTTTACCACGCAACGAGGCATATTTATGACACGCAAATCTGTCCTGCGCGCGCGTCACTGACGACTGATTCGCGTTGGTCCTAAACTGTAATTTTAGGCCCAGCGCACTGGCCTGTTTTAGTTGTTCGGTTGGCCCGGTCCTTAGCTAGTAATATACATATGGCCGGTTTAATTTTGAGAAGTGACAAGTGGAGTGACAATGACAGTGATGTGTTGGGGTTGACAGTGGGATTGATCTTTCGTCCTAAGTCAATGATTTTACTATGGTGTAGTATACTTAGTTTTTTTTAAGTAGATTTTTCAAAGTGTTCTTAATTATTGCCAAAGCTTGTTTGTTATTTTTTTTTCTTAAAATATTAGTTATAGTATAGGAATTTTTATTTTTGTCTCTGTCTTTCTCCTAGTTTTGGTTTTATAGGGCGGCAAAGCTTAAGGTGACCATATCCATACCCTCACGGTCACGTACCTCACTATTTTTTAGAGTATACTGTCAAAGTGATCTTAAATAAATATTAACGAGACTATTCATCAATAAATTTAATGAAGAAATTAAATACATTTTGCTCATTATTGTTGATATCTACATCAAATCCGTGAGTCCAGCTTGATTATACCAAATAATAAAAAATGGTCTTGTCAAATAATAATTTCATCAAAAACATAAGTTGTAAAAAAAAACCAATTCTCGCGACTCAGTTCTCCTACCGTAAAAAGTTGTGAGATCTACGTAATACCAAGTCGTTTAATTTATTCAGTCCCTACTTAAGGGTCATTGTGTCTTAAGTTATTACGTAATTAGCTAACCTAACAACATCTTATTGTGACCACATCAACATTAAAAATCTTTTATGTTCAAATAAATAGATTCACTTGACAATCACACTAAACAATCTATTTTATCCACAACGAAGTTATAGGGGGATCGAAAATGGCCTGAACTACTTACGTACGGCCGTGTCACTTTTTTGCTCGACTTGGCGGGGACACTGCCGTGCCCTCAGATGAAAGATAGTATGTAGCTAATGCATTCCGTGGACACCGGCAACAAAGAAGCTTTACATTTGATATTACCTCTGAGGACTAAGATGGAATGCCTCAAATGCTATAATTATACTGTTTCTGTATACCCTTCAAACGAGAACACATTGGTGCAAGTACATACTGTTGTTAGTGAAAGTTATTAGTAAGATTAAAAAAGTGAAGTCAGAGTGAACACAAAGTGTACCCGTTATTAGGAATAGTCTATACAATACAGTCATTAAAATCGCTTCGTAATCGGTGGAGATATTGTGTACATATAATGGATAAATTAGTCGGATAGAGAATCCTTTGCTTTTTTTGAGCCAGTTTTTAAATAATATGATTTATATTTTTACCCCGGTTGAGTTAACCCATTTGTGCTACAACCATAGTATAGCTGCAGCGTAGCTCTACCACTTATATACGTGTATATTTGTATAATTATAAATGTACATAATAGGTATACTAAGTAGTCTATGTATAAAAACGTGTGTGTGTGTGTGCAGCGCGGCGACGCGGCTACGGGCATGCGGCGCGCGGCGGCATGAGCGCTGCGCGCGCGCACGAGCCCCGCGACCCCGCGCGCCCCCCGCACCGCGCACAACCCTCGCACGTGAACCAGGTAAACCCCAGACGTGGCCATCGAAGTTATATGTACTAAGTAGGTACTAGAACAGATACCGCGAACGAAGTCTCTGCGTCAGTGCGGGGCACATGGCACGTGGCACAGAGTACTTTTTCAAGGCATAGACTAACGGCAGGTTCATTCTACATTATAAAATGCTTAGTTTTCTTTTGCGAGCCGTTTTGCAGTTAATGAAGTGCATGAAAACCCCTTTTTAAAATAAAATACCAGTTCAACAATTTTTTAACCGACTTTAAAGTTTTTTCATTTTAAGTCATCCTAAGTTGCTGAAAGAATAATTTTTAATATAAAATATTTTAAAATGCACCTCGTATGTAATAAAACGGAGAGTTACGGAGTTTCTTGCATACATAGGAATCTGACGTAGTTAGTTTGAGCCCGCGGGCTCTAACGCTTGTTGCAAACACCTTTCTACTAGTACGTACGAGTAGTACATATATTACTTCAATGACTGTGGGCTTTTTATCAAGACCTTCAGCTTCAGGTTCCAAAGCCTACGGTCACAAGAACAATAGCCAACGTATTGAATATAAGATTCCTCTAGAATCTGATTGTAACGGTATTTTAAACTCTAATTGTTACGTACTCGTACAAATTGCCTGAATGATGTAGGTATGTTTAGAGCAGCAGTTAGTGCGGCTAACATTTATTAGTTAGATTTACACTGATTTAGTATTGGATCTAAATTGGTAGATATAAAAATTACAAGGACGTTATTATTTTATTTTGACGAGGGCACGTAGTAAATCAGGTTTTATTGCCAATAAGCCTTCCAGTGGTACTGGTATTGAGGGTTACTTGCAAACTATGAAATTTAGACTGAGAGTTTAGCCCCAGATATACAATTGAGTATTACTTAATTGTAACGAAACTGGCATGTCTGAAAAATAAAACATTTCAAGGAGACCGCCCTATGAGTTCTGGCAATACTGGAGTATCGTATTAGCTAAAACCAATTACGCACACAGTCCTCTTGATGGTAAATGGTTACTGTGCCTCATAGACATCTACATCTATCCGCGATTACGAATTCAAATGCCTATACGTTGTCACCCGTGAGGACTAAGATGGAAAACCTCGTTTCCAGTAAAAAGGCTCTCCGGTTCGAAACACAGCAGCTATTTGGGCAGCTATTTTACGCTGGTATTCTGTGAGAGTGTTGTCCTTCTCCAGTCAAGCTGACCCATTAACGATACAAATACTACTATTAATAGCTGCAGCATGGCTCTACCACGTCAAAATGACTTATTATAGATGACTTATTAGCTTCGCGTGTATATGTCTATGTAACGATAACAGAATCTTTTAAAGTAATTTTCACCAATTTGTAGACGACCGATTGACTTGAAAATTTGCACTCGTATCAAAGATCGATGACAATAAAGTATATTAATAGTTTTATCCTAGTATCCTGATCAGAATCAGTAGGATAATTTTCTCTAGAACAAACATAACTCATGATGATTGCGTGTTTTTTAAACATTTTTATGTTTTAATATTATTTTACTAACTTAATTTAGATAATAATCGGGATTACTGGCCGACTCACTAGAATCCGTTAGATGAACGTCGTTCCGTTTTTCCGCAATTATTTCAAATAAAGCAATTCGACTCCGTTCAAACAATTAAACATATTGGCTTACACAACTAAGGCTAAATTATATGTATGCCAATTCTACACCGCCCACTCTTTGAGTTAAGGAGTCGTTCTCTTTGAGCTTGAAATTATTCAAATTTTGCAACGATAAGAAGACAACATAAGAAAGTGACTTAATAAAAACGTGGTAATAAAAATCGAACAAGCCGTTTAGGTTACAAAGCGTGCCAAAAAATGGACATACATACATACACACTCCCGAAAATCATTAGCCACCTTTTCGGGCATACGGGTAAAAAGGTCTAAAGAAGCTCACTATGTCCACGCATTATTATAGTTTGAACAATCATCGATCATATTTTCTTCATAAAAATGATTTTCGTATGCGCTTTGAATTCATGCAAAGGCAAATCATTAATATTACAGGAAATATTGTAACTTATAAAATAGTTATGGTACCCAAATTGAGCCGACAGTTTTACGAACAGTACTTTGGCATAACAAGTTTTGTATGGACATGCTGAAGGTATATTAGTAGTGAAAAACATTTTAAAGATTAAACTTTGAGATTTCTCAAAATCTACCGATCGGAATTGATTCAAATTCACATGAAATCGGACATGAGTTTCGATCGGTTTAGCCATTCAAAAGTTATGAGAAGTTTACATACACACTACATATACATACATACGAAGGGAAGGGACGATGAGGATGTCAGGATGTCCTCATAGGAATAGTCAGAATAGCTTCCTAGGACCTCAAAAGTAAAGAACTGATGAGAATACGATTTTCAAAAACCGGGGTGAAATCCATTACTTCCCGATTTTTTGAAAATCATTGATTTTCAAAGCAGGAAGTTAAAATTTTTAGATTTAAGTGTATGTAATTATGACACGTCACATGTCATGTAAATATTTATGTTGCGTCATGTGTCATAGGTGTCTAACACTAATTACCTTACTAGTCGCACAGGGCAGCAGCATTAATATCATCGAAACCAGTCATTACATGCCAGTACTAGACTGTAATCCCACCAGGTAAGTGGTGGTGAAGCCCTAGACGCTAAATCTGTCTTAGTGTAACAAAAGCCTTTCAACTTAACACTTACGTCTTGTATGTGTTGTGTTGTCGAAGCAATTAAAATGTTTCTTCAAATTCAAGAGTTTTTGTGCAATTACTTGTAATTATAATGAACGAATATAGTCGATGAGAGCACCGTGCGTCTAGGTCCGCCAATTTAGTCATGTCCAAATTAAGCTCTATGTTTTCTTTGAATAAACGGATTTGTGTTTTAATAAACGCCTGTTTTGTCAAAAGTGTTTGGTTTTACAACCGCTATAAATTCATTTATAATAACTAAAATATAACTCTAACTATAATTCTAATATCACCACATAAATATCATGATCATTACTGTCCATCATAAGCCCACTGATGAATATAGGACTGCAAGGAATGCCACAAAGCGTGGTCCAGAGCTGTCTGCGTCCATTAATTTCCTAGTTTTCTTATCTTATCAGGTCGTCACTCCATATAATAGCGGGTTACAATACACGAGGACCATTCTTGCCTATTGGTTATTTGTTTTTCGAGATATACGTTCGGCCCATTTCCACTCCAGCTTGTCGATCCGTTGTGTTACGTCGGTTACACTGCTTCTACTAGTAGTACTATTACGTAATTAATTAAAGAGAGAAGACAAAGTAATTAATTCTTTTTGCTGTGGAATGTAAACATAACATAAACACTCACGCCTGTCACCCAGAGGGGTAGGCAGAGACTACAGATTTCCATTTGGCACGATCCTGACACACCTCTCTCGCCTCCTTCACATCCATACACCTACGCATACATGCTCGTCGGTTAAGGGTACTCCTAATTTGGCCCGTTTCCAATAAATCGCCAATTTGGTCGATAAATTTTAGCCTAGGACGTCCCTTTCCGACTCTGCCATTCACTTCTGCAACATAAATTTTCTTTGTCACTCTTTCCTCATCCATTCTTTCCACATGACCAAACCACCGAAGCATTCCTTTCTTAATCCTGGTCACAACATCATCTTGCAAACCACACTCTTCTCTTATTACATAATTTCTTACCCTGTCATTCAGATTCAGCCCTAACATACTCCTTAACGACCGCATTTCTACTGCGTTTATTCTACTCTCGTGCTTCTTCTGCCACACCCAACTTTCACTACCATACGTTAAAGTAGGAACCAACACAGCATTGTGAATTGCCATACGTGCCTTTTTCGACACATTTTGACTCTTCACAATAGAGTGCAGGGCCCCATTTACTCTACTTCCCGCATTCACTCGTCGTTCTATATCCTTATCATATCTCCCATCCCTGCTAAATACGCAGCCCAAATATACAAACTCATCTACTTGCTCGATCAACTCCCCTTCTATTCTTATTTCACAAATCGTTTCACACAGCTGTAGAATCTATCCGATTCAAAAGCCCACCCAAGTATTTTAAAGGATATCTACGACCACCGCGTGCTGGCACTGCCGAACACCACCCTATAGGTTGATGTAATAGATGACAGAAGATAACAAACCATGAGAATGAGATGCAGTATGTTCCCGATAACAAATTGAAATAATAACTACGTTGCACTTGCCGACCCGTCTGCCCAGCGTGGCAGCCATGGCACTCTTTTATTACATTCGTTATAGTTTATACTATACAATCAATTCAAAGAAGGCCTTAATTTTTTTTATAGGATAGGGTGACAAACGAGCACACAGTCCACCTGATGGTTAGTGGTTGCTGTGGCACATATACATCAATATTACGAATCAAAATGCAGATGCGTTGTCATCCGTGAGGAGTAAGATGGAATGCCTAGTTTCCAGATAAAAGAGTTTCCGGTTCTCCACACTAATGTCTGTAACTGATCATGGCAGCTGGTGACAAGCGGCTTAGATCTTGGTCAGTCTTTTAGCCGTTCAGTGAGAGAACAAACCGTGGCGTACATGGTACTTAAGACGGACTTACACTGAGGCAGCATGATATATACCCGTAGTGGATATATCCACTACGGGTATATTATTATTTATCTTCGTTTTTGTCATTCCGTATAGGTGAACATGTTGTATGAACGACCCGATGATCCAGAACCATAAGTCTCCGTAAAAAGCTGCTGCGTGTTGTCTGTTTTATTCATCTAGAGGACGCTGATTTAATTTTTTCGATCTAGCGTAAACGATTTTGCAATACCGGTAACTATCGGAAATAAAGGAAAGGATTTATTTACGAAATTGCGATACCCTTCCCTTGGTACGAAATGTGACATTGAATTCTGCTACATTGTCACCACACAACCTTAGACGTTTTGTTATTATATGTTAGCACGCAAGATTTACTAAAACCAAAGCATTCGTAGAAACGTTTCTTAGTTTGATCTATAATTTGTTTGTGTTAGGATGACCTCTATGACAGCAGCCTGACTCTTCTGCATTTATCATTGATAAATGACTGATTCTTTTAAGATATTTATTGTTAAACTATGTAATTAATTATGACTGTACTATGTACTGCAATAAAATTTATGTTTTTTTCATACAATAAAGGTCTTAACATATTTTATCTTCAATTAAGGATCAAAATGCAGATGCGTTGTCACCCTTGAGGACTAAGACTGCCTCAATTCCAGCAAAAAGGGTCTCCGGCATTAAGCTGCTATTTTACGCTGGTATTCTGTGAAAGCATGGCCTTACCGTGCCGTCGAGCCGTGGTAGCTCAGATGGTTAACGCTCGCTGTAAATATAACAGAATGCGAGTAACCCGGGTTCGATCCCCGCCGGCACCAATGAAATTGTTAATTGCAATTTTAAGTGCTGATTTACCACGTGCTCGGCGGTGAAGGAAAATATCGTGAGGAAACCTGCATATCTGTGGAATAAGAAAAAAAATATTTCGAAGACATGTGAAGTTCGCCAACACGCATTGGGGCAGCGCGGCGGACACTTACTTGCCCTAAAACCCTCTCAAAAATGAGGGGAGGCCCGTGCCCAGCAGTGGGACGTATATAGGCTGTAACTTTACTTTACTTATGGTCTTACCCCTGTCGAACCGACCCATTCGTGTTACATCCATAATATAGCTGCATCGTAGCTCAAACAACGATAAAATGTCATACAACTCAAACCTATGTGTAATATTCAAAAAATTGAGTTTAAAAAAACATTTAGTTAATTTATAGTACTTCTTAACATTAAAAAAATGCATCATCGCGTCGTCTGACCTTTTTAACAACAAGACTATTCATCCATACTCTGATCAATTCTAATGATTTTTCTTCTTAACGTTTTTTTTGAGTATACCTAATTAAGTATTGCACTAATCAATCATAGCTCGACTTTGATATATTGAAAATCGAAAAATTGAGCGTTCTAGTTTTGTGAAAAGGGTTACAAGCGAATTATATTCTCATATTTCTCTTGTTCAAAGTCCTCTCCTCCCGCCCCCTATTGCGGTCGGCTAGGCGTGCCTGTGTGCGCGGGCGCATCGTTCCGTGAATTCTGCAAGGCCGTCTGACCCGCAGTTACGCTGCATTGTTCCTTCGTATCGTATTTGCTCTCTTTATGATTAGAAAATTGGTTTATATATTAACTACACATATGTACTAGAATCTTAGTACGCACGATTACGAATGATTCAGTTCATAAAGTAGGTGCTTATGTCACAGTTCGTAGGTACACATAATTATTCTGTCTTCGTGTCTTGTAAAATTAAACGCGATTATAATTTTATATAATAAGGGTGACAAGCGAGCACACAGCCCACCTGATGGTATGTTATGGCTCAGAGTGCCTTGTACAGAGTAAAAAGGGTCTCCGGTTCTTTACACTCACCATACGAAAGACGCATTTTATCACATTCTATTCTATACTGTAGTAGTAGTTTGGCATAGAATACGATTCTATCGTATTCTATTCCAAGCTATCGTATTCCATCGTATTCTATAGTAATTTATCGTATTCTATCAAATTATACTGCTGTATTGAGCTGTTATTTACGCTGGTATTATGTGAGAGCGTGGTCCCTTCCCGGCCGAGCCGACCCATTCGTCCTACAAACATAATATAACTTAAACATTAGCTCTATTACGTATAAATGAATTTACCGTAACTGAGTTTACGTCATGCAATTGGAATTTCAAACAAAGCTAGAAGCTAAAGTAAACATAGCCTACATACTTTCCAATAATGAGTGCGGGCCTCTTCTCTAATTCTCTTATCTGAGAGTGTTCTTGAAAAGGGAAAAGTTCGCCGGGTTGTTCGTGATGGACTTCAGGTTCCTTGGAAATATTTTTTTATTTCCATAGATATTTTCTAAAGAATGTAATATTTTCCTTTAGGTCTAACTGCGTCGGCGCGGACTGTAACTCAGTTTGCTTGATTACTTTGACAACTTACTTACTTTAGCATATACAAAAAAGCTATTTATGTAATTAATTGTATTAACACATGTTATCGTTCATTACTGAAGAAGTGTAGACAGTACTACGACCACTACTGATGACTTGCTTTGTTACGTAAAAAGAAACAAAATCTTCTAGTTAATGAGCCATAAAAATATTTAAGATTATAAATCCAATTTTTTTTTGAAATACGATAATTTGGATAGTATCGAACTTTGATCCACTTCACTACTAATTACAACTGTACTGTCAACCAACACAACAATGGAGTTCGCGCATACATACACAACCAACTAATCTTTGTTTTTTCCTTCGCTTCAGTTACGTAAGAATAGCGAACATAACTGTGCACCGGTCCGCGGGAACCGAACGCGCATACCTCGCGGTTACCGGCCGCTGCCGCCGGATTATTCAGTAGTTTCTCGGAAAGATCCGCAAGCGTATAATAAATCGCGAGGACCGCTCCCTCATTATGCGGTACGGGTCTACATTCCTCGACTTTACAATTTGAAGGACAAAAAGTTTGCTTGAAACTATTGTCTCGACGGACGCGGCTTGTTGAAGGAATAGAAATGATCTTTGAGGGAGAGGTATAGGAAAATATCGTTGGTTTAATGAGGGCTAATTGATCTTACACTTGTGGCGCGACGACAGCGGCTTGAGGATAATGACGCAGGTTTTTGGTAGCCCAGACGTGATGTGAACACACAACCAAACAATCCGAAGGTTGTTTGGTGGTGTCTTCACATCACGTCGGGGTTACCACTGTAGCAAGGTGTTCTGCCCGGGGGGCGGTCAACGTTCTGTGCGATACTCTATTCCATATATATACTGTTTTACTTCGGAACATTGATAGCGCGATTTAGGCTTCGATGTTTTTCGCTTGTGGCGCGACGACAGCGCCGCCACACACTCTTCAGATGTAATAGTCGGAATTAAGGTAAACTTATTTATTACGCGGATGGTAACACAGTGTCATCATCATAGAAAAGTTGCATTTATTTAGAAGTATAGTACGTGAGGGTAATATGGTCATCCGGTAAATATGGTCACTTTCTTATAACTCAAAAACTACAGCCTAGTTTGCATAGATGACTCTTGATACGATAGCTCTTCATCAGTCAATTATTAAAGATTCAAAAGGCTGCTGCTTCATCGACGCCATTTTGATAGTTGACAGTTGACAAATGACAACTATTTTAGTCGATTTTAGTACTGTGTAGTGTCGTTAGTTTTTTTTAAGTTGATTTTTCAAAGTGTTCCCAATTATTGCCAGAGCTTATTTGTTATTTTTTTGTTAATATATTAGTTATAGTTTACGACTTTGTGTTTTGATCTCTGTCCTCCTCCTAGTTTTGGTTTTATAGGGCGGCAAAGCTTATGGTAACCATATTAACCTCGCGTACCTTGTTTCAATTATTCTCAGTGCTGTATTGTTTAATTATTTTATACACATTTCTAACTTTTTTAATTATTTTACTTTTAGTAATGTAAGTAGTTCGGTTTATCCATTTCTAATCTAATTAATATATAACATAACTATGTAATATTACAGACAGAAACTTTTATCTGTACACTTAGGTATCTAACATGTTAACTTCTCCCGCTGTGAAATCTGCCAATTAATCCATCTTATTTCTAAGTGGCGTCACCCTGGTGGTAGAAAAAGTCGTGGATGGCCTCATTGCGGAAATAAGGGAATAACCAGAGGAAACATATGGCTTCCAATGTGACGGTAAAACCTTTTCGTATAAAAATTAAAGCTCCAGTCTAGATTCGTCCCAATGCTAGGTACAGGCTTCTCATTTCGTGGTTAAAGATGTTTATTCTCAGAGGAAATATACATTTCACCTAATAATAAGTGTTAGAAGTTCTCACAGAATATCAGCGTAAAATAGCAGGCAAATGCTTCTGTTTATCGTATGGTGAGTGTAGAGAACTGGAGACCCCTTTTACTGGAAACGAGGCATTCCATCTTAGTCCTAACGGGTGACAACGCATTTGGATTTTGATTCTTAATCGAGGATAGATGTAGATGTCTATGGGCCACAGCATTCACATACCGTCAGGTGGACTATGTGCTCATTTGTCACCCTATCTAATTAAAATCTTTGTGTTCAGCTCTGTAACTCTATTTTTGGGAATATTTTTTTTTATTTAAGGAAAAGGGAGAAAAAGTTTTATGACACACAACTTCTTACTAGTAAATGCCAACTTAGTATTTCTTATATTTTTTGTGTATTTCTCATTTATGAGAGGGTTGGGTTATCAAGCGATTAGTCCGACGCTCTACTCTCACATTCCACCGAAATACAATGTTGGTAGACTTCACATGACAAAATGTTTCGATGCTATTTTACTTTAGTGCTAAGCAGGATACCTGGGACTAAGGATCGCCATTATTCTCGTATATATCAGTTGAAAACTATCTAGACTGGCGACGGTAAGCGACGTCAAAAGTGCAGGATATCTAGTATAGCAGTTGCCGATCCGACTAATCGTGGCGATTATAATGATTTCTTATATTTACGTAAATATTACACATTGAATAAAACTATTTTTATGGATCTCAGTTAGTCCGGCTACCTCATCACGTTACAAACAACTCAGTTACCTACGTGACCATGGGTGTTGTAAAGCATTCGAAACGTCGGGAGTATTGAAGTTAAAATTAAACGTGATGAAATCCGGAAAATTAGTTTCATTTAACGTGGCGATTATGTTAAATCTCCTCTGCAATGTTAGAGGCTATATACAGGAGTGGACAGTTGTGGTCTGATGAAGAGTAATACGAAGAATCGTTAGTTAGTTTGGGTGTTACGATAAATTGAGTATTGATGAAACATGCAAAGAATTCTGCGTGGTAGAGCCACGCTGCAGCTATATTATGGTTGTAGCACGAATGGATCCGCTCGATCGGGGGAAAACCGTGCTCTCTCAGAATAATGTGTAAAATAGGAGCTTAATGCTGCTGTGTTTCGTAGGGTGGTTATAAAGAACCGAAGATTTTTTCACTGGAAACAAGGCATTCCATCTTAGTCCTAAGGAATCGATCGATGTTATCTCAAGACTGTGTTTTGTCGCAAACTGCGGAACAATATGGGATTGAGAGTGGGGAAGTCTATGATATGGATTATAGTAGGCGTAATAATATTATAGAGTTCAATTTTCTATCCAGCTAGTAATCTTTGTATTATTAGTTCATCTTACGATAAGTACATCCATCCATAATAACCTATAAAAGTATACTGTAGAATATAGGCCTCTACTATAGGTTGTGTCATAGAGGGTTTTTGCCATAGATGCTATGGTTAGCAGACGGGTTGACAACAGCGGTTTTTTATTGTTTTTAGTTGTTATCAGGAAGATGCTACTTCTTATCTTCTGTTTTTGTTTCCCTTTGTTACCTCTTACGACACCACGAGTCGATATGGGGTAGCGGATATTCTTACACTGTTAGTACAGTCACCAACCGTGGTATGGATGACATATGATGAATGAAAAATACATATTAAGTATTTATTATATAAGTAGTAGAGCCATGCTGCTCCTATTCTGGTAACGAGGCATTTTAGCCCTAAAATTAGACAAGGAAGGTGCTTCTTGATTTTTAATTGAAAAAGTCATCTATAGCATATAGACTACCATAGAATTTCTCATGGCCAGTAATTATACATACGCTCTATGTCCTTAAAATCCGAATCATTGCATGCATGCATGCATTGCTGCTTGGCAGCAAACAAATTTAACTAATATTAGGGAAGCTTTAGAAAAGTCCACGAGAAGAGCGCGTCGCTTCTATAGTTTTCTTAGCTCGGACGCGGAACCGAAGCCGCGCCGACCCGTTCCCAGCGACACGCGGCAACGCGAGACAAAACAAAACACAACCACCCGTCTCCATTATTGCGAGCATTTTTCTAAGTCAATTAAATTCGACCAAGATGGCGGCCTCGCTCACTGGCGTTTGTTTTTTTGGCGTCTATTAGAATGTTTTACTGTTATTATTAGTTGTGCTTTGTAGCGGGAAATTGTGTTTGTGATTTGTTGATTTGTTTTTAACGGATTTGGAATTGTTTATTTAGTATTTGACTGAAATTAAGTCTTTGCCATTAAAGGAGATACGAAAGGCTCTTGTTAAATTGTTTGTGAAATTAAGCGAAACAAATTTATACATGTAACTGTGTATATATACATATAAATATAAACACCGGCATTTTATCTTTATTAATTTTGTCCATATGTACCATCCATCAACTTCCCGCCTGTCTTACCAGATCATCACTCCATTTAGGTGGGGGGGTCGCCCCCACACTCTGCCTACCGGTAGAATGCTGCCACTTGAAAACCTTAAGGTTGAAATTAAAACTTCTTTCCCATTAGTTGTCAGTTCTTCGATATGACCAGTCCATTGCCACTTCAGTTTTCTAATCCGTTGGGTTATGTTGGTTACTCTGGTTGTTAAGCAGGTGGCTCAGGACTGTGCTTTGTGGCATTCCTTTTGGGAGGCCTACGTTCAGCAGTAAACTTGTGAAGGACTGTAATGATGATGATATGTAACTATCGAAGCATAAAATCCTAAAAAAATGTTTCGCTATATTATAAAAAACAATATATGGATGAAGGGAACAGGGAAATTGTTTTTGTGATTTATTAATTTGTTTTTAAAGGATTGGGAATTGATTATTTGATAAAAATTTGAAATTAAGAGGGCAAACGAAAGACACTTGTTAAATTGTTTGCGAAATTAAATAAAACAACAAGGCACAACATTTAAAGATTGACCTTTGGTTTCATTAATTTCTCATTTTATGTACCGTAGCATGAAAGACTAAAAGTAATAAAAGATTACTATGTTATAAAACGATTTTTAAGAATAATTTAAAGTTTTTTTTTGTAGAGAATAGGTGTAACAAAGGATTACACACTCTACATGATGGTAAGTGGATTCTGTGGCCCATAGACATTTACATCTAAGAACTAAAATGCAGATGCGTGGTCACCCTTTACGACTAAGAGTGAACGCCTTATTACCAGTAAAAAGGGCCTCCGGTTCTCTAAGCTCACCATACGAAATACAGCAGCTTTAAACTGCTATTTTACCCTGGTATTATGTGAAAGCGTGGTCTTTTTCCGGTCCATTCATGCTACAGCCATTATAAAGCTGCAGCGTATCTCTACCACGTCAGTTTACTTGATTTTGCAGCTTAAGCTTTAGTTTAAATAGTAATAAATAATTTGGTAAGAGAACTTATTCGGGTTTATTTTTTTCAGTAACTGCCTACTTCAGTTAAATTATTGTTTAATTCTCACTTATATCAAGTAAATTCACAAATGTGTTTTTGTATAAATTAAGCATCTCTTTTTTTATAATGATTTCTTATATTTATGCGAACACTGCACATTTAAATAAAACTAATATTTACGGGTTACGAGTTTAGTTACTGTCTCCCCGAGACCGTGAGTGCTGTAAAGTGCTCGAAACGTCGGAAAAATAAAACAAATTAATATATACGCGATAGAATCTATAAGTATACTATACTAGTTTTATTCAAATCTCTTTTTTACATGATAGAGCCACGCTGTGGCTATGTTATGGATGTAGCAAGGGTGGGTCGTCTCAACCGAGGTAGGATCACGTTCTTACAGAATACCAGCGTAAAATAGCAGCTCGTTGCTGCTGTGTTTCGTATGGTGAGCGTAAAGAATCGTAGAATATTTTTGATTGCATTAAATACATTCGGAGATCTGTTTGTTCATTTGCCGTCAAATCTGATGGAGACTGCAGTTTCATTTCCCGTCTAACAGCCATGGGATTAAAAGATTTTTCGTATTATTTTGCGACGGGTCTTACAGAACTTAGCTCCGATCGCATGGACAGTTTCAGAAGAAGTAGCCAGGAATGGCGGAGCCGCCGTGGACTGGTTGCCGTTTATTTGTGTCGTTGCTCATAGCTCATAGCGGGTTGGCAACTGCAGTTTTTTATTGTACTATTGCTGTTATAAGGATGCTGCTGCCCATCTCCTGCCTGTCTCCTTCTGTTGCCTCTTAAGAAACCCACGAGAAGATATGGGGTAGTGGATATTCTAAAACCGACACTACACGGCCGCTACTATTTTTATTCACGCGTCTATGGCACTTTGTAATTAACATTATGAATTCAGTACCTAGTAGCCTTAAAATATTTTTTTTAATAGAAAAAGGGTGACAAGCGAGCACACAGGCCACCTAATGGTCAGTGCTGCAGTTGCTGTGGCCCATAGACATCTACATCTATCCTCGATTGCGAATCAAAATGAAGATGCGTTGTCAGCCTTGAGGACTAAGATGGAATGCCTCTTAAGTACAAAGGGTCTTCGGTTCTCTACACTCACCATACGAAACACAGCAGCATTAAGCTACTATTTGACGCTAGTATTCTGTGAGAGCGTGGTCCTTCCCCGGTCGAGCTGACCCATTCGTGCTACAACTATACAATTAATATATCTGCAGCATGGCTCTACCACGTGAAAATCGTGAAAATTGCAGAACGGATCCGGATAAAATGAAACATAATATGTAATAAATTGCGTTGGGCCCTCAGTTCTCACAGTTAAGCAGCCAGATGACGGAAAGTAACTTAAAATTGAAGTTAATGCGACTACAGAAATTTCGTAAAGAATTAGCTTTTTTACTTAATAGGTCAAAAAGGCTAAAGATAAAAAGTACATGTCTAAACTGAGGTTTTACAGTCCACACAAAAACAAAATTTTATTGAAATATTACTCAATAAAATTTAAATTCAAAGTATTATTTATTGTAAGTTAAGTGTTACGTTTGGCGTTTATTTAAAATATAACATATCTTAAACAATAAAACCGTGCTTTTCTGCAGTTAAGATTTTAGTAGAAGTACAGAATACTATTCCATGATTTTTCGTTAGCTTTACTTAAATGGCAAACAGGCTATGAAGATCTAGTTCATTGGAACCTTAAGAGTAATTAAAGAGCGTTTCTAAAAATAAATTTTCGTATTAAACTTTGTGTCCAAGTACATACTTTACAATTCCATCGAACTCCGATAAAAATGGCACAAAAGGGAACAAAACACTTAACGCAAACCTCGATCATAAAAGTGCCCACACGCCGCTAATGAGCCGCTAAGATTAACTGGCAATAAATTAACTTACACGCAATTACCATATAGATACGTGTGGGAATGTTGTACACGATTTGTCAATTTGCGCGTGTGACAAAAGGGAAATTAATACTTAGAAAAATTAAAAACGCGTCGACGTGATTACGGTAAATTATTATTTAAAGTTATGACGTTAGTTTATGTTAAATTTAATCTAGCTGTATGTTTTTTTTTGTTTTATAAAAGAGGCAAAAGGGCATGGAGGCTCACCCGATGGTAAGTGTCGACCATGAACAACTGTAACACCAGGGGAACTGCAGGTGCGTTGCTGGCCTCAAATGCAGGTAAAAGAAAATCCATCTCGAAATTTCTTAATTTTATAAATGGCGATTTTAGGTAAATGTATATATATATATATACATGGACAAACTCCGACTTGGAACCATGATTTGACGCCCGTATAAATACTTCGTGCCGTCATAACGCTTAGCAACCTCATGTCAAGTTACGAGAAGAACGAGAAGACAAGTTTCGATAGTATATCTTGTGAACCACGTGTATAATAAATGCTGTGATTTATGCTGTGTGTACTTGATTACGTCTCCAGACACTGAACAGTTTGGTATAAATATACATTACTATGAAAGAGAGAAGATGTGAAAAAAGTAAATTCTTGTCAAACGTTTTAAGAGAAATTCTCACCACACAAACACTCAAGTTTTGTTTGTGCGACACACGCATACACACACACACACACACACGCGCGCGCGCGCACGTAGGTTTAGAAACACGTATTTATGTATATATATATATATATATATATATATATATATATATATATATATGTGTTTTTTAACTTATTAAATTTAAGAAGGAACTAGCTCCTGTTACTCAGGTTAACCTTTTACAGGAGTTAGAATCACACCGATATGTATAAATTAGTTTTTGCTTTTTCAGATGAAGAAGATTTTTCAGTTTTAATTTCAAAAAAGATGGTAGGATTCCTTCCCTAGGAGTGCGTCGAGGAGGTATGACAAATAATGATGCTTGCACTGCTGTCTTCCGGTATGAGGGGCTTAGAGAGCTAGTGTAATTACAGGTTATGAGGTATTTCCGTCTTAGTCGGTAGAAGTGGAATCGCAAGTGTAGTTAATATTGAGGTTGGCTGCAGGTGTTCCATCAAGAGGACTGTTAGTTTGTATGTCGCTTCAGTTATATAAAAAAATATACTTAATGTTTATTTTTTTTTATAGAATAAGGGTGACGAACGAGCACACAGTCCACCTGATGGTAACTAGATGCTGTGGCCTATAGACATTACATTTATGCTCGATTAAGAATAAATGCGGATGCCTTGTCACCTCTGCGGACTAAGATGGAATGCCTCATTTCCAGTAAAAAGGGGCCTCCGGATTTCTACACTCACCATACGAAACACTGCAGTATTAAGCTACTCTTTTACGAGGTATCGTATTCTGTGAGAGCGTGGTCCTGCGCCGTTCGAGCCGACCCATTTGTGCTACAACCATAATGTAGCTACATCGTGGCTCTACCACGTATAAAATCTCTTACATCATTAAATAAAAAGAAAATCTTGACTAATTCGTTTCATAACCACCCTACCCTTTCGAAACCGCGGTGTGCAATTCATTATAATGGTCCTTAGATCGTAAAAGACAACAGCTAGACTTTGGTTTCTCCTATTGTGGCGGGAATTTCACTCAATGACACGGCTACCAGGCAAAATGACGACTTCAGTACGAGATGCCTCACTTTTGACGCTGACCCGTCACGGGTCTGATATCTGTTCACTAGTGATGCGGCACGACTACGAAAGGAGCACGTATAATAAAGTTTCTTAAGTGCTCAGATATAATACGTACTCGTACGTCAGTACTATTTATGTCCCGACGCCATTTTATTTTACAAATAATTTAAAGGATAAGCAAAGATATAAATCACTGGTTTTTTTCGCTTGAGCGTTTTATGATCCTGTTTGCGAGTGGCTCCGATTACATAGTTTTTTTTTCTATTTTAAGAAATCCATCGCAATAATAGTCTTACTCTCAGCCATTATACGTACTCGATGGACAAAATAATAATAGTAGGGTATGATTAAATGAGTCTAGTTTTTTAAGCCTCTTTTGTATCACACTATTTTTCTTTTACCGTATACAAGCATCAGTGCACCCTATACGTAGTTCTGGTTAGAACGGAAAAACAGTCAGTATACTTACAAATTGTAAGATATATCATCAGAGTCGTCACGGGCGACAACGTATCTGTAACCGTGTTTGAAGAACACCATCAATTTGATTGATTAGCTCGTTACTATTATATTTAAAAAAATAACGGCCTAATAAGGTACTCGGACAACTCGTAATTGATTCATTGGCAACACTACAATTAATAAAAATCATATCGTAAGCATTTACTTCTTAAAGCTTATAATAACGCGAAGTTTTTATAATTGCTGGGGTCGCATGTAGTCGAAATACAACTAATGGGAAAGGTACAAATACTAAGTTGGTGTTTGTCTACATAACTGTTTATGTAATATTTTCCTATGCAAGGAAGGCGAAGGGATCTTACCTCATACATCCATGAACGTGATCAAAATTTAATTAGATAAAGCGTTTTGTAGGGGGAAATAAAAATAATAATCTTTCATTTTCATGTATATCAGTTAACAATATGTCTATATATAAACCACACAAGATATTTTTTTACCTTAAAACATGAAAAATAGCATGCATTGCCAAGCTAGGCGTAAAACCTGTATTTTAGCTTATGGCGCCACTCCTCACACATTATAAACATAAATTATTTATTTATATTATGAAAATATTACAAAAGTTTTATCTTTATATTACATATAAGTATAAAAATTGTAAAAAAAAACCTAAAAATGTAAAATGTACCTCTTTTGTAAATGGTGCTAGTGTACATGTGTGTAAGAAAGAGAGTATGTACGAGATGAAGAATAAAATACCTTACATACGAATAAAAGTTTGAACGCAGTCCATAATAACGCAAGGCTGCACTGTCAAAAAATCTTCCGTTTCATCATATCCTAGAGTGTGTAATCAAGCTGTTATTTTCTTTATACATTGTTTTTTATGTAGGGAGTAAGTTGGAGTAATTTTATTAACTTTGTTAGACACAATAGAACCCAAAGAACAGTAAAATCTCCAAACAAATGATGTACTAAAAAAACTGTTTTAGTTCGCAGAGTCTCACTATACTGCAGTTTATAACTTTATGGGTAACAAAAATCACTTCACCGCATTTGATATGGGAAAATGATATGCGTATGTACTTGTATGTTATCTTTATTAGACCTCTGGTAACATACGCACATGATGTTTTTGCACACCTATGGTACGGACCCTTTCGAATGATATAAGTGGTGATCAGTGTTGGAACCAAAATAACATAGAAAACGCCTTTCTCTTAATACCATACTATATACATATGTACATACGGGGAAGGACCACGCTCTCACAGAATACAGCAGCTTAACACTGCTTTGTTTCGTATGGTGAGTGTAGAGAACCGGAGACCCTTTTTACTGGGAAGCAGGCATTCCATCTTAGTACTCATGAGTGACAACGCATTGGCATTTTGATTCGTAATCGAGATCAACATATATGTTGATGTCTACGGGCCTCAGCAACCACTTACCATCAAGTGGACTGTGTGCTCGTTTGTCACCCTTCTATAAAAAAATTATTAAACAAGGAGCAATTTAAATTGCTTGTTTTTATTTTTATTATTTAGTTTAAAGTTTATTTTTATTTAGTAATTTCATATTTACTTTATTATATTATTAAAAGCGTGAGACTTCTTGAGCTACCAGAATACACCAGGTGTCTGAATAAATTATTTACTGAGATGAGTGTAGGAGTTTACGATCTACGGATATCAGACCATAGGTGGAAAGTGTGATTGAATGATCGACTGTCACCTTAATATCTTTATATGGTAGTGCAGCAAATGATTTGTGTCCTTTCAAAGTTTTAAAGTGGCTTCTTATCAACGTTATAAAAAGTTAAAGTTGTTTACTAATTGGTATATCTGTTTAAATAGGATATACTTAACTTATCTGAAATTTTACATATTTCTATGTAGGAGGTACATGTTTTTTTTCCTTAGATTTTTTGATATAAAAGTGACAAATAAAAGTATCAGTTCTTTCCGATAAGTAGCTAATATAGCGCATGAACGCTATCAACGTTATATGCTGATGATTTATAATGGTAGTGGCGAATACATGGAACCTTTCTTATGGTAACGAGTTTTTTTTATCCTCAGATGGTGACTACATATCTGTTTTTGATTCTTGATGGAGGATTATGGTATGTGCTCATGTGGTATAGCGACTCAGCAGTAATATAGTTAGTATACTGGTAGCGCCAATGGGTCTCTTCGACCGGGGAAGTACCACGCTCTCACAGAATAACAGCGTAAAATGGCAACTTAGTGCTGCTGTGGTTCTTGTAGTGAGCGTAGAGAACTGGGAATCCTTTTTACTGGCAACGAGACGTTCCATTTTAGTGCTCAGGAGTGACAACACATCTGCATTCTGTTTCTTAATCGAGGATAGATGTAGAAGTCTACGGGCCACAGCATCCAATAACCAACAGGTAGACTGTGTTCTCGTTGGTCACCCTTATTCTATAAAAATGTGTCGATATACAACCATTTACCACGTCGACTATTCACTCGTTTGTCATTCTTTCTTCTATCAGAAGAAATTTGGCAAGTGTGGGATAGTATGGTGGACTCTTCCCCCAAAGTCACTTCGGTTTAGTTAGTCTTTTGAGACGAGCATTAGGACTTGTGTTAAGTACTACATGTTGCTGTGTTTTGTACGACGCTTACAAGCGAAATACCGGACGTTTGCATTTATTTTGTTCTAGTCTTATGTGAGTTTCCGAATCACTTGTCGAAAACTAGATAGGATATCGCTAATGTATAAAAACAATGCATTACACTAAATCATTGCACTCAGTGTAATCAACGTGTCCATTTGTGCGAGACGCGTGTATTTTTCAATGAGGCACCATTTAAGTGAATGTACAATTTCTCGTATGAAAGTCTCAAGTGAAACGAATACACTAACTATTTGTCAAATTTGGTATCTAATTTGGTAATTTTGCGAAATTATGCAAATAAAAAAATATCGTCATACGTAATGTTTTATGGATATTTTCTTTTTTCTTTTCCTCAAACAGTCTAAACGTCTTGGCAAAGGGATTGGCCGACGCAGTATCAGATTTCTCGCACCTTTGTCTCTGCTCACCGGTCTAGATATATATTTAGGTATACGTACGAGACGGTATGCAGCCATCTCTCGGTGACTGTGAGGTTTTTCTGGCTTTTTCCAGCGTCGCCCCTTGCGACACCTACATGATGAAATAATGATATAGATTTTTCTAGGCCACCACCACAAGTCATATTTTTTACTGGTGGCAGCTTTTCAGCCCAGGATTCTGTCCTGGTAGGCACGACCTTCTTACCTATTTCTGCCTGGAGGTTACAAAGAGGTAATAATAAGAGGGCTGTGAGGAATTGCATCTTAGTCCCAGAGGTGGCCACGCATCTGTTGGCCACAGATCTTTGATTGAAATTGAGTGCAGAAACCACTTAACATAGTACTGTAGAAGAATCGTTTGTCTCCACAGTTTAACAAGAAATGTTTATTACTATCAAAAAGGCGATATTTTATAACGTTGTGAAGCCACATTTCAGCAGTTTAATGTACTCTGCTGAATGTGTTGGCTTGACCGGGGTGCTCTGGTATTCTATACAAGCAGTCTTCTACAAATGCGGCTTTTTTAGCTTAAGAGTTTATGGGCCGATAAAGAAAAATAATTGGCAGCAGATTAACAAAGTAAAACAGCACTGCTCTATGTTTGTATAGTGACGAGAATCAACAACCATTTTTCTCCAAACGTGGCACTCCATGAGCCTCGCATGTGCCTCACTCCAAACTGGGCACTTGGAGTAACAAACGGTAAAATTAAAAATTTTGTACAATTTACTTCAATACGACCAAATCAATGTATTCGCAGTCAATTAAATACGCATTATTAAAGATAACTCAAAAACTACTACCGGTCAGATCTTGATTAACTAATGATTTCAGTTAAAAAAGAATCATCAAAATTGGTTCACCCAGAGAAAAGTTATGAGATAACACACATAAAAATCCTTTCTGAAGTCGGTAAAAATAGTTTGTCCTCAAAATAGTTTGACAATGCAACTGCCTTTTGATTATTAATCCAGGACAGACGTAGGTGTCTATGGGCTATAACGCCTACTTACTATCATGTGGACTGTGTGCTTGTTTGTCAAAGTTCCTCGCATAGAAAATACATAACAATATTAAAGAAACCTCAATTTCAATGTTTTATCAATTATTGTCCTCGGGTACGAATAAATTTTGTCTCTATTTGTTTATTTTTATACGTAGATAGAGACACAGAGACGGTCGCGTGTGTCATATGTAAATTACGGGTCTACGAACTCTATTCGACCATAAAGTTGCGAATGTATGCAAAATTAATTCTCGCGATATCAGCGTCCAAAATGTATGAGTCATAATTGCGGTTCCATTCAATATTTCCTCAGTTCTATGCCAATTTTGACTTTTTAAAATGATTTGTCTCCGTGGATATCTTTATTTTTAATATAGTAGGCAAAGACCCCTAGTGTGTACAGCATTTATCTGCGGTATGTAGGGAACAACGGCCAGACAGGTTTAATAGAAAATCGGAATCGGATTTACTAGAAAATAGAAAATTTTGGCTAATGTTGAAAATATTATATTGATACAACGAAGTTACTAATTAATTTAATATTTTTGTTGTTCACGCTCAAGGTATGAAAATTAGATTTTACAAAATTATAAAATTATGTAAAGTTATAGTCTATATACGTCCCATTGCTTGGCGCAGGTCTGGATCCTATTTCTGAAAGGATTCTGGAGCAATAAGTCGGTAACGTTGCTACAGTGTGTGTGGGCGGACTTCACATATCTTTGAAATATTCCTCAGACGCCAGAAACCTGGATTGTTTCCTTATTACACTTTCACTTTTTTTTATAGAGTAAGGGTGACAAACGGGCACACAGTCCACCTGATGGTAAGTGGATGCTGAGACCCATAGACTCGAGAATCAAAATGCAGATGCGTTGTCTACCCTTTGGGCTAAGATTAGAAGATATGGGGTTGTGGATATTCTTATACCATCCCTGCACGTACTATATAAGTATTTGTTTGTAGTATATAGTAATTTATAATAACTCATTGTCGTCATCTACATTAACAGCCTTCATGCGGGTACTGACTGACGTAATATAACTCATAACAATCATTAATTTACTTATACATTTTTACATCATGAAATGCTCACACATTTCCAGCTTCCGGGAACAATGACGGATTATGTCGAACTCGCACCAACAAAACTATCATAGTCTTCCAACCAACAAAACTATCATATCTTCACGTCATACAGTTAGGGTCGCAGGAACGCTTCGTATATCCGCGGCATAACCAACCCTAGTCCGCCTCTCGCTGTCCTTCCTCGGAAAAGGAAAAAGAAATTGTACTGAATTGTACTTTATTACATAGCATTTAATTAATATCCGAATAAATAAAGAAGAGTCGTTAGTAGTTTTTGTCACCAACATAAACAAGATTCCATACCACTACATTTTGGTTTGCAAGTTTTGTACTGGACTTCTTTATTGAAACGCAGTCGAGTTTAAACTTGAGACAAATTGTAAGCTGCTTTTGTATGTAATAAGCTAATAATAAGACGTCTCAAGATTAAGGAATCGAACGCAAGTAACCAGGAATGAGATAAACAGGTGTGAACCGCAGTTATACGATCCGGACAGTGTTATTCTTCGCTCGGATATCGTCGCCGGAGATATACGGGGACACATAATCCGTTTGCTTCGCTTTACTATTGCTCTTAGAAGCTATTTCGAGAGAGCACTCAATGCGTGCTTTTCGTTTTGTTCAGGGTTACCATTTAATTCACTATACCGGGACTCGTTTTATTTTAATTATTTGGATATTTGACATTCTTCCTATTTCTTTGGAATTTTATTTACTCTTCTCTTTTGCCTTTATTAAGTTCCTTTACGCTACGTTCTTTTTATAACACGTTCTCTTACTTCTCCCGCCAAAATATTACGCCTCATTATGACTTTCAATTTCGGGATTTTTTTTTATAAAACTGAGTTGACAGTCAATGGACTCTTGTATTTAACTTTTTCAAACAAAAAAGCTACGGATGCTTTGATATCTCTGAGGACTATGATAGAATGCCTCATATAGTATGTACTGTCACAGCCTATTTGATGGTAAAAATAGGCAAGAGAGTGGTAACTACGATATGGACTGATAAGTTGAAGGTAGTCCTACCACCTAGATTCAAAGATGGCGGAATAATCCAAAAATAATGTCACAATTAAAAAAATGAACTTGACAATTGACGAAGGTAAAATATTTCTGATAACATGGTCTCCTTCCCAAGAGTAAATCCTTCTAATTAAAAAGGCATACCTAAGTCTAGTTGTGGTAGCTATTAAAGAATATAATGAAAATAAGTTGCCGTGATGATGGTAAAATAAATTTCTAAAATTTTACACATGTTGAATGAGTGGTTAGACTTAAATTAAAAAACGTGTTTCAAATAGTCGTTAGAAATGAACAGTTTACATGCAACTTATAAGTTTTTTTTAAGTATGGTCACCTTAGCATTGTGACACGACACATTTGACTTCTCGCCTTTGATGTAAATTGAACTTACTGCAAGTGAAAATAAATTTTAATGAACACTACATTTCCATTTTAGTCTCAATATTAGTCTTAAACCAGCGTGTACAAAGACGAATTGCTTCCTAAATATTTTATTTAATTGCTTATAATAATCGTGCTTTGTGGCATTACTTGGGGGAGGGGGGCCTGTGTTCAGCAGTGCACTTTGTGAAGGGCTGTAATTAATTAATGAAAAATCTTTTTTTTTTAAATTATTCTGTAAACATGTACCTCTTCACTTTTTATAATGTTTAACGATTTAGCTTATACAAATTATTAAGGAATAATACCTGATGATTCGAGGCCTCTACGTACTATTTCAGTCAACTCTAAATTAATAAAAGCTTATAGAAATGCACATTTCCCCCTGAAGCCATATTGCTTCGTAGGCTGGAACGAGTGTTTCTCTGCTTCATAAACCGAAATGTAAATTAATAAAAATAAATAAAAAATAAAAATCAGTGTTCTATCTGCATTGCAAAATTTATATAGTCTTTTATTTTTCTAGTGTCTATGACGTCGTGTTGTTTATAGTCGGTTTTTTATTGTGTTAAACGTTTTATTGCTAATGTGCATAATAACCTTACAAAATATTTCACACGTTTTTGAACTAACAAAAAATATCTATCAAAATATATGATATTGAAATTGTTAGATCCTGACTCGAAAAATTAAGATTTTCATGAAAGAAGAATTCTGAAGGTTCTTGTAAATTTATGGGTTTTCGTGGAAGCTCCCGTGAATGCCGCGAAATAACACGTCGACGATACTCGTACATTTAAAATAGCCGATAGTTTCATACTTAAATTAAAGAAATGTATTTAGTTTATAATTGTAATTTTGTAAGTTTTGCATGACTTACGGATCTAAGACGAGGTCCTTCACTGCTGGCCGTATGACGACCCTCAAGGTCGCTCAGCGAGCTATGGAGAGGGCTATGCTCGGAGTTTCTCTGCGTGATAGACTCAGAAATGAGGATATCCGCAGTAAAACCAGAGTGACCGACATAGCCCAACGGATTAGTAAGCTGAAGTGGCAATGGGCCGGCCATATAGCTCGAAGAACAGATAACCGATAGGAAAGGAAGATTCTCGAGTGGCAGCCTCGTACCGGCAGGCAAAGTGTAGGGCGACCCCCCACTAGATGGAGTGACGACCTGGTAAGACGTGCAGGAAGTCAATGGATGCAGGTGGCTCAGGACCGTGTTTTGTGGCATTACTTGGGGGAGGCCTATGTTCAGCAGTGGACTTGTGAAGGGCTGTAATAAAGTTTTGCATATCCAGGCCTTTGTCTGTCTGTCTGATTTAAACAAACAAATAAAAAAATAAAAATACGGTATCAATATACACTTATTTTGAAATTTGCGATTCTTGCTAAGCATCATCACTCGTAATGCCACAGATTTAAAAACAAATTATATAAAATTATTTAAATATAGAAATGAAAGTAAACAAAGAGGCGAGCCCAACCAAGTTTTACTCTTAACTCTTAAATCGCGTTGAATGGGTTTTCTTTAGATGAATTATTCATAAATAATAGCGGATTTTAGTGTGAGCCGATCATTATAATATTTCGATAGTCAAATTTATTGTGCGTGAAATATTAATGCAAGAAAAACATGGTATGTTGTGTTTTTGACAAATTTCAATTGATTATCAATAATATTTAAGTATTAAGTTACGTGAGAGAAAGGTCAAATAGTAAGTAAAGTAATTATCCTTAAAAAAAAGAACTTGAAAAAATTTTAAAAAATCACTTAAAAGCTTCTGAAGTCGGCTTTAAGATAAAGTGTATCTATGAATTAATTTTTACTTATTAAAGTTTAATTATTATACCTTTTTGGGATGGAATATCATAAGTTATAGTTTTTCTACGGACTTAAAGCAATTAACAAGGTATTACAGATATTTTTCTATCTTCAGAGGCGAAAGTTCCTCTTAAAATTGATATGGGCCAACCCTAAAAAAACTTATTTAATAAAAGAAGAATGAATAAAGTCGATTCTGCCGTTTCCTACACATCGGTGAACATAAATAAAAAGACCTACGCTTCGAATATAGAACCTCTTAGTTTTTCGAACTCGGTTGATAAATATTGCTTTTCGTTTCGAGAACCTTGTATTGCCTGAAGTATAATATCATTTTCTATAGATGTTTGAAATAATGTGTTTGAATAGTTTAATTACTTTATAAAGGAGTGCTAAAGGCTCGCAAATTGCGCAAGTAAAAACTTTTCCGACATGGATTTTGTTCACTCCCATTTGCTTACGTAAGGAAAACGTAAAAGTGTCAAAGCTAAAATAATATAGAATAAGAGTAGTTCCTTAAGAGGGTAGACGGTCTGCGCGGGCATTGAAAAATAGGTATTTGAAGAAACTATTGCCGTCCCTCACCTCTGGTCTCCACCCGAAGAGTGCGATAGGGACAACTGCAGCTCAAAACGATTTTACCTACAAAAACCATGACCGATCGTCGTTTCATATTCCCCTGTTTTCTCCTCGAATACTGAGCCGATTAAATTATTTTTGTTACCAAAATTTAAAGGAAGAATAGATCTATGCTTCTATAATTTGATTTTATCTCAAAAACTTTTCAAATTTCTTTGGTAGTCGTCTGATTACGGAGGTAAAAACGGGGCATTTTTTTTAGGTTTTTGAAAAGTCATATTTATTTTTGTAATAATTTTTTGAAAAAAGTAAATGACAGGGGCATGCCTTCAATAGATTTATTTTATAAACAAAAACGATTACTTTAGAGGCATTATCCAGGAAGAAAATAGGGGAACACATTTGCATGGAAAAATGCAGCCCGTCTACCCTCTAGCGTGCTCTCTTGTAAAAGTAAAAAGTAAAGTTACAGCCTATATACGTCCCACTGCTGGGCATAGGCCTCCCCTCATTTCTGAGAGGGTTTTAGGGCAAGGAAGTGTCCGCCGCGCTGCCCCCAAATGCGTGTTGGCGAACTTCACATGTCTTCGAAATATTTTTTTTTCTTATTCCTCACACATGCAGGTTTCCTCACGATTTACCTTCACTGACGAGCACGTGGTAAATCAGCACTTAAAATTGCAATTAACAATTTCATTGGTGCCGGCGGGGATCGAACCCGGTTTGTGAAACTTACAGCGAGCGCTAACCATCTGAGCTACCACGGCTCTCTTGCTTACGCCATTAATCAAAACTGCGTAACGCACTACATATTTATCTTAGCTCAATAACAATTCACCGTGCAGTGGCGGTGTAAGAATATCCACTCCTATATCATCCCGTGAGTGTGGTAACAGGTGAAGGAGGAAAACGAATCAGGAGATGGGCGGGGACTTAAGATAGACTTTCTTATCACGTCGACTGCGTAGGTAGGCTGTTCAAATGAATGGAGGTTTCGACTTCTAATCTCACTTTCTCATACCATTTACATTCTTTTCGATCATGATGAACTTTAAAGAGTCTTTATGATACTGATATGAAAAGTGCAGACGAGTGAGTGAGTAGGTAAATATATACAGAGTGCAGACGAGAGAGTATTGCAAAAGATCTTTATAATGATTTGCCTCTTTAAAAAATGTATATTACTTGATTCCTTCTATTCCTATTAACTTTCGGACGACCGGACGGGTTTTTTGTAGAATATGGTGACAAACGAGCAAAAAGTCTATCTGTTGTTAAGTGGATGCTTTAGCCTATAAATACACAAATCAAAAATCAAAGTGTCATCTACATTTTGATTCTTAATCGTTCATCGTAATGTAATCACTGTAAACTCAAGGGTAAGATGGGATGCCACGTCAACAGTAAAAAAGTCTCCGGTTCTAATACTCACGATACGAAATTAACCGGTGTTATAATTAACTCTGGTATTTTGCGAGAGCGTAGTCCTTCCTTGGTCGAACTAACTCATTCGTGCTACAACCATAATGTAGCTGTGGCATGGCTCTACCACGTGTAAAAAGGTTTTTCGTTGTTCATGATTTGTAAGGCAAAGGAATGGATTAATTTACCAGAAGCTGTCTTTCTTTGCAATATAATTTAATAGTTATGTCATCTGGCCGTAACTGTAGTCATTAGAGATCGACTATAGTATATAAGTACACTTGTCCGTCTTGACCATTTTTCTTTCCGAACAGGCTCTACAATTAGGTGGCAAAGAAGGGCTTTATATTCTCATTTTCATCTGATTTCAAAATAGGTGTGGGGGTTCATATTTACATTGTATTTTGTTAGGGTTATAACTGCCTCCTGGGTACGTTTATGTGGACACGTCCATTGCTCACGCCCTCGTTTTCGCTAGTTTTTATGCCAAGCGATCTCGCCAAGAATTTTTCGCGAGAATTTGGAATCCGATGTAAAACTAATACATGCACGCTACGTTCACTGCCACGTTGCACGCTTGTCGGGTTTCTCAATTAAAAATAAGGCTACATTAGAGAACGTTTGGCGGGGTGAGCGTTCGGCGTGCATGACACTTGGCCTTCTATTATCTATAGGAGAACTATACTCTTAACTATAGGAGACTGTGATTGGGTTTAATACCCAGGTCGGGCTAAACCAGCTAAAAGATTTTCGTTTAAGAAATTCAGTAACAACCCGGAGTCATGACATTGGCGGTGTTTCCCCGAATTTTAGAAATTACGTAAAGCACTTGTGCACCTGTGCGTGTGTGCAAACTCGTGCATTACAATCCTGTCCTAAATAGATAGTCTCGGCTAAAATATTTATGAGCAACTGACCTCCTGACGAATGTTCTTCACAAAGCAAAGTTTTTAGGCTAAGATTTAACCGCAACTGTAGAATAGTATAGTAATATATATAGTTACAAATTAATGCAATATAAATTTTAGTTCTTTTATTATAATAATAATTTTAGTATAATTTATTTAACAATAATTATAATTATAGTTAAATATAGTAAAACTTATTGTCTTTGTTTTTGCATTTCAAAATATGTTTTGATATTTAAGCTCAGTTAAATAAATAGATCTAACGGACTCTTAATTTAAACATGACAGATTTTTTTTCTTAAAATTAACGTACGTAACATACATGAATAATGATGATACATGGTATATTACTGTAAAAGAAGCGAGATGGATGTGTCAGGATCGTGCCAAATGGAAGACCGTAGTCTCTGCCTACCCTTCTCGGTGACAGTTGTAAGAGTTTATGCATGTACGTCGTAGAGCCTAGATATTTAGTATAGTAGTAGCATGAACGGGTCGGCTCGACCGGGGAAGGACCACGCTCTCACAGAATACCAGCGTGCAATAGCAGCTCAATGCTGCTGTGTTTCGTATGGTAAGTGTAAAAATCCGGAGACCCTTTTATTACTGGAAATGAGGCATTCCATCTTAGTCCTAACGGGTGACAACGCATTTGCATTTTTATTCGTAATCGAGGATAGATGTCTATGGGCCACAGCAACCACTTACCATCAGGTGGACTGTGTGCTCGTTTGTCACCCTACTGTATACAAAAATGTACAATAATTTAAATTGAATGGACAGTTACAAATAGCTTATCCGAAAGACATGTTTATGTAAGAATGTTTAGTGTGAAGTGGTTGCTCATACGTCACACCCCACGCTGCGATTTGTGTCCAATGTGCCAGCAAAGTTTAGCAGTAAATCTATACATATAAACAAAATTGCAATGTCACTCTGTTATATTGAAATTACTGGCTTTTTTATAGAATAAGGATGACAAACGGGCACACAGCCCACCTGATGGTAAGTGGTTGCTACGGCCCATAGACATCTACATTTATCCTCGATTAAGAATCAAAATGCAGATGCGTTGTCACCACTGAGGACTGAGATGGAATGCTGCCTCATTTCCAGTAAAAAAGGGTGTCCGGATATCTACATTCACCACACGAAACACAGCAGTATTACGCTGGTATTTTGTGAGAGCGTGGTCCTTCCCCGGTTGAGCCGATCCATTCGTGCTACAACCATAATATAGCTGCAACGTGGCTCTACCACGTATAAAAATAAAGCTCGGGGGCTTCTTTAAAGCTCGGAGGTTTATGTCTGTCTGTCAGTTGACACACACAGTTACGAATGGATAGAGATCTATGTAAGGACGGATCTATACGTTATATTGTATCCGAAAAACTTAAAGCATTTTTTTTTTGAAAAAAAAAGAAGAAAAATAGATATAATAAATGGCCTTTAAATATCTTAATTGTAAATAACGTCATATGATTAAACGATTCCGAGCCGGGTCACTAGGATTTCAATAAAATATCAAACTGTAAGCGCTCGTAATCGATTGAAACCCGAGATGAAAACGTTACGAGCAATTTGGATAAATTCGAGAGCACAATAGAAAGTCGTATTTTGGCTGTGGACAGGAAATTATAAAATTATATTAGATACATTATAATATAAATAGTTGGATAACCAGCTGTGTATATTTAAATCGCATATAGTCGCGATCGCGGTTGACCGTTACCTTCGATCATATAATATGAATAATTGCAATAAATTGAATAATAAATTAATTTAACTCGTAAGCTATGTCGTTTGCGTAGAATCTTTTATCCGTTCTATACTTGGTTGTAATTTGTTTGAAATTTATTCTCTTTATTATCATCGAACAGCTCATTCGAAACAAAATCTTTAGATAATGATTTCTTATATTTACGCGAACACTACCACATTGAAATAATACTAGTTTTTACGGATTTTATCGCGTATATTTAACTATGTATAGCTATATTATAGCTATAATAGGGTATATTATATCTATATTATAGCTGATGTGAAGAATCGACGCTCCGAGAAGTCTGCAGTCTGTCAACACGTACAGGATCGCCCCCGTCACTACATCAGATTTGATAGACCGCAGATCCTCGCTAAAGAATACCGATTCCTTCCAAGGATGATTCGCGAGGCTATTGGAAATCAAAAAACATCCTAATTTCAATAGAGGAGATGGCTGGGTTGCTACCATCTGCTTGGGATCCTATAATAAATAAAATTAAATCTCAGCCCAAGCATACAACTGCAAGACTTCAAGATACCATAAGTTCATACTGTGTAGATCGGAACAAAAGTTAAATTTTAATCTATGGTAACCGCGGTTAAATATGACATCTGGACGTTGAACATCTCAGTACTCACCGTGACCATGGGTGCTGTAAAGCGCTCGAAACGTCGGGTATTTATAGTTAAATATATGCGATAAAATCCGTAAAAACTAGTACAATTTCAAAATCTTTAGATGTTTTTTTTTTTTAAATAAAACGAGAGGGGACAGGCAAGCACACAGTTCACTTGACAGAGCACATAGTAAATGGATGGAGCCACAGCTCGTAGACACCCACATTTATCCTCGATTAAGAATCAAAATGTATATGCGATTTCATCCATTATGATTAGAGCTAAATTCCTCGATACCAGTAGGATAGGTCTCAGGTTCTCGTCACTCACCATACACAGCACACAGCATGACCACAATTTAAAGAGTATTTATAGCGCGTATTGGCGATGTAAAAATATCCGCTGTCCCATACCTTCCTGTCGGTGTCATAGGAGGTTACAAACGGACACTGAAACAGCAGGTAGGTAGCAGCATCTCCCTTATAAAAAACTGCGGATACCAACTCGCCTGCCAAGCGTGGCAGCTGTGGCTGACAGCCCCTCTAAAAGGCAATCCATTAGCGAGGCCTTAGTTTAGCAGTGGACTTTTCTTTAAGCTGTGGGATTACCCTACTATATTTAAAATGAGGGTAGGCCTGTGCTCAGTAATATAACGTAACCAGTCAGTAATGTCAGGATGTTCTAGCTGAAAATTGGTTACAAGTATTCATTACCTGCAGTAGCCACTTACCAATTCCATTAGCATGTTATACAGGGTCTGATTAAGCCATCTAGAGTCACAAACGGACGATACGGGATAGATAATATCTTTACACGGGTACCACAAGGTTTCCTACTCTGCTTATAGGTTAAATCAACCCTGGCGATCACTTAGTATTGAACTTTTGTGTTTCAAACTACCTTACTAATTTATTCGACGGTGCTCTGTATCCCTTACGTGTTCACTATATTTTTATTATAGGTTTTTGTTAAGAAAGTTACAATTTACTTCATTTGAAACTTTTGACTTATGTACGTCTTCTGTGACATTTAAAGCCACAGTATGTCAGCTTGAATGTGGTTTTGTGGTGTAGACCTTAGAAGTGAAAAACTTGAACAAAGTTTTCCGATTTGTATAGTAAAGACGTTGCGTAAACATTTGTATATTTGCCAAGTTAAAAGCCATATTTAACGAATTATATTTTATTTACTTTAACCAATATATAAGTCTAACTTTGAACGAAAGGTCAATCAACGGATTCAATTTGATTGGGCAGTGTTCCGTAGATTACGAAACATTTTCTCGTCAGGTGTACCTCAAAACATAATAACAAGATTGTACCATCAGTGCGTGTTGCCAGTGATAACTTATGGACGTGGTTCTTGACTGGCCGTATGAGGAAACTCAGGGTCGCTCAGCAGGCTTTCTAAAAGGCATTATTAGAACATTATGCTAAGACCACTCAACAACATATGCATCTCAAATCATTTTTTTATAGAGTAAGAGTGACTAACGAGCACTCAGGCTATCAGACAGAGCACATGATAAATTCGATTAGGAATCAAAAAGCAGATGCGTTTGTCATCGCTGAGGACTAAAATGGAATGCCTATTTTTCAGTAAAAGTTGTCTCCGGTTCTCTACACTCACCGTACATTGCACACCTGTATTAAGCTACCATTTTACTTACTACGCCAGCGTGGCGTTTTGTGAAAGCGTGGTCCTTCACCGGTCGGGCTGACCCATTTGAGTTACAATTATAATATCGCTGCATCATAGCTCTACTACGTAATTTGCAAGCACCATCATAGTTTAAGGTGCACTCGTGTGCTTTCACGGACTGATAAAGAAAGATGTGTGCGTGAGCTCGTGTCAATAAGTTGAGTATGATTTCGCGGCATCATTTCAAATATACGCAACGCTCCGTCTATCTTCTTTGTGGGTCTCAGTTTATTCATCATTGACCGTATACGGAAAAAAAACTTGTAAACGCTCCCTGATCCAATATTTTTTTATAGGGGAGGGAGCAAAGGAGCATACGACTCACCTGATGGTGACTACCGCCGCCCATCAACAACTGCAACACCAGGGAAATTGCAGGTGTGTTGCTGGCCTTTTAAAAAGGAGTAGGCTCTTTTCTTGAAGGTCCCTCAGTCGTATCGGTCCGGAAAAATCTCTGGAACTTTGTCCACTGTTCTCAATCACATTTCAGTAAATAATATATGGGAGACAAACGAGCATGCGGCTCATCTGATGGAAGTAATCGGAGGTGTGCCATGAACAAGTCCGACAACATTAGGTGCATTCACGGCCTTTTAATAACTTAAATTGAAATATTAAAAAACCCCCAGAAACAAAAATAGCTGATGATATTCAAACGGCTGGAAAGATTTTCTTGAATCATAGCTAAAAACACTATCAATCAAGTATCCTTTCAAACAAAAAAGTATCTAAATCGATTCATCCATTTGAGAGCTACGTTGCCACAGATATACACATAGATAGATACACGCACGTTGAACATATAGGTATAGACATATGTTTTATTAGCATCAATATACTCACAAAATATACAGCCAGAAGTATATAAGAACATAAAAACATACAAGGTGGAAAACTTAAATAGAAATAAATCTCAGAAGGAGTGAGTGATGTACCAAAAAGATTCCGTCTCAGCAGCACTGATTTTCAGCGGGACCCTGATGGATATTAATTCTGTCTTGCGCCCGCGTCGTTATCGGTGCTTACTTTCAATTTAAAAATAATGATTCAATCATTCACTCAAAGTATAAAATTATAAGCAGTGTACTGGCGGTGTAAAAATCCAATCTTACGGACACATGAAATGACATGAAACCTGTGTTCAACAGTTGACTGTTTAGGCTGTAACGATAACAGTTCTACCCTAACCTACCCGTGCCCATTGTAACGCTTAAAATGCAATAAGATCTAAAGGTCTTAGAACAGAGTTATTTGATGTGCAATAAGATGGGATGGACCTAGATCACAGTGTCGTGAGATATCTTCGAACCCTAGGACCTACGTAGTTGTTAGGTACTCAGACTAGATATTTACAGCGAGCGCTAACCATCTGAGCTACCACGGCTCTCTCCCTCTCAGAAATGAGGGGAGGCCTGTGCCTAACAGTGGTACGTATAGAGGCTGAAACTTTACTTACTCAAACGAGATACCACACAGTATATTTATCACGAATTGTACGTGATACCGCCGTTTTAAAGTCTTTAGCGGAACACGCCGTTGACTTATATGGCGTGCTAAAACTATTTTATGACAGTACCAATCGATCTCTTTGATGCCGCCGAAAGTATGTGGAGTTAATTTGGTTTGCTTGATTGTCGTACAATTAAATGTATCGTAAGCTAGAGCCTTCTTAAGTTCTCTTTGTTCTAGCTTCAGCCGTATTTAAATTTTTTTTATTATCTTTTACTAACACTAGGGTTTTACCCTGTATCGTGGACTTTTGTGTATTCTACTGGATCGGCAATACAGAACAAAAACTATGCCACAGTTGTAAAACGCGCCGGCTGGTAGCTGGCACTGTGAATATGGCACGCAGTTGTTTTTAGATAAATACAAAATAAAGTTACTAAATATACGTGGTAGAGCCATGCTGGAGCAATATTAGCGAGCTCGATCGGAGAAGGACCACGCTCTCACAGAATACCAGGGTAAAATAGCAGCTTAATGCTGCTGTATTTCATATGGTGAGCGTACAGACCGGAGATCCTTTTTACTCGAAATGAGGCATTCCATATCAGTCTTCAAGGGTAAAAACGCATCTGCATTTTGATTATTCATTGAAGATAAATGTGGATATCTAAGGACCACAGCATCCACTTACCATCAGGTGCATTGTGTGCTCGTTTGTCACTCTTATTCTCTAAAAAAAACAACTCCACTAATGGTAAGTGGATGTTGAGGTCCATAGATACCTACATACAAGAAATAAAATGTACGTGTGTTATTGTCTCTGATAACTATTAGTTAATCTAGGCCCCTCGAGGACTAAGATAGAATTCCTGGATATCTGTAAAAAGGGTCTTCAGTTTGCTATATTCACCGCACGACACACAGCAGTGCTTCGTACGGTGAGAGGTGGTCCGCGGTCGTGCCGACCCATTTATGGAAGTAAAGTAAAAAGCTGTAACTTTAGTGACATCTCACTCCTGGGCACATGCATTCCTTTATTTTCAACCAACTTCAAAAAAGGATGATGTTCGCAATTCGACTGTTTTTTCTTGTTAAGACGACTTTTAGGGCAAGGAAGTGTCCGCCGCGTAGCCCAATAGGTGTTGGCAGATTTCACGTGTATAATGCACGTTTTCTCAGTGTTCTCGTCACCGTTTAGAATGTACTATATCAGTGCATAAAGTGCATTGTTATTGCAACTACAACATGGCTCTACTGCGTGATAATGTATGCTTGTTCGTCAATGTTATTCAATATAAAAGGCGGCAGCTTACTGCGGGACACATATCATTCTCGAACATTTTGATGTAGTTTATACTCGAAAAGTTTTCCAAGCTTTTGTTTAAACAAAAAAGCGAAGTTTTTGATTAAATAACAAATTCATTAATACTGAAATAAAACAGCGCACCGTCCACTGTCCAATCATCGCTTTTAAAAAGAAAGCAAAAGGATCGAACGCATCTGCCTCGCCACGTGCTGCCCTGTTGGAGGCTCGCCGGGAAGTGGGTCAGCGTGCCCTTGACTTTGGATCGCCTGCGCCTGCGCCGAGCAAAACTGTAACCTTCGGCCCCCGGACGAACGCGACTGCCGTGCCGTGGGGCTGCCATACTTTACCACTCTTTCTCTGTTTCCTGAGACTTGAGATTAGTTTTGTTCATATAAACTATTTTTTACTTCGATAATTTATTTTGAAATACAGAACCACTGCCACGGGACCGCAATAGGTATTTTAAAACTCTTTCTCATTTTAATCCCTCTTTCAATTATTTATTTAAAAATTAAGACACCATCAATTTAAAATAATATATATTAATAAGAGAGTTATTAAAATATAACAAGACCTTTGATTAAATATCTCATATATAAAATTAGTTTTTGTTTTTTCCTATTTTAAGCGCTGCGTTCATCAGATTGTGGTAAAACTTCGTCAACATTTCGCTTGCACTTCCGCGAAGGTTATAAGCATAGTTGGACCCAGCAGGTGCCACGGTTATAGAATTCAGATATCAGATCGCTAGTGACAAATATAAAAACACATGTTGTAAAGTCTGCGCGGTTAAGATTTACTTTCCCTAAAACTCCATCAGAAATGTAAGGAGGCCTAAGTCTAGTAGTGAGATATATAGGCTCTTACTTTAATTTCAGCTATGTACATACATAAATCATTATTAATTTTACCGTATCTGCAGTCAGGTTGATTGAAATTACATATTACATGTTATCACATATTACGATAGTTGGTTATTCAAAGTTAAGTGAACATTTACCAACATAAAATGAAAGTCCAAAAGCTGGCAGCACCATTTGCTGCAAGGGTCACCTTCCAAGCGGCGCGGGCACACACGATAATCGTTCGATATTATTAAAGACGCGCCGGCAGGTGCAACGTATCGATTTATTTACTTGTACAGACATCTTGTTTGTGCTGTCATAACGCTTATTTTCATTATATCAGCTTGTTACGCTTTAACGCCACGATCACAACAGATGGCACTACGCTTTATGCTCTTGACTTTGTAAACACTTTGTAGACTAAAACAAATAAATTCTTTTATAGAAGAAAGGTGACAAACGAGCGCATATTCCACCTGGTATGTATATATATTAGGGTTGGGCCGATTAGTACTTTGGCCGATTGGCCGATTAACCGATTAATCAGTTAAGAAATGGCCGATTATTCGACCCAGTCGATCCCTATCCGACTTCGATCAAGTTGGTATTGTTGATCGAAGCTATCCGATGATAAATTCAAATGGTGGAACAAAAATTCTTCGAGATATCCAGAAATGTCCCGTTTAGCTAGAGTTTTCCTTTGCTGCCCCGCCAGCTCTGTGTATAGTGAGATACTTTTTTCTGAGGCAGGGAATATCTAGTATCTACGAAACAAAAAGAAATCGATTAAGAAAAGCGAGATTTTGGCCTTTAATCACTGGTTAAAAAACAAATAAATTTATTTTAAAAATATTGAGTTAATTGAATATTTAATAAGAATTAAAAAATTATTAGATGATTATAGATTCTTTATTTATTAACATTACAGGAAAAAAAAACGATTTATTGTATGATTTATTAAGTACAGAAAATAACAGTTTGATTTAATTTTTAGTACAAAAACAATAACAATTTAGTTTTAAGTACAGAAACAAGTATGCTCTATTTGTCTTTTAAAGATCTATATGCGTGTAGTTTAACAAACTTTATTCAAGAATTAAGTTTTTTTTTGTTATGCAAAGGGAGAGACTTAAAATTTGTTTTTTTAAACTCTGCATGACAATTAGAAAAAGTTAAAAAGTAGAATTAAAATAGTAAATACTTAGGTTTTTTCAGCTTTAGATTTTCTTAGATTCTTTTTTTACCAAAGTTCCTATGTCCAGAATAATTAACATTAAAACATGTGAGACTGATTTTTCAATAAAAGTTATATATGAACCTAATTATTTTATTAAATATTTGATTTTCCTATATAAAAATCTGACGTGAGTTTACGCATGGGAAAGAAACTATACTTTTCTTAAATTTAAAGCTCTACTCATATCAATGTAACCGCAGTTAGCACGCAGAAAATCACGAAAAACCTTTGCTGAAATTAATAAAATAAAAAGCAACCCGTAGACTGAACCGTGATAATCGGTGACTACAAATAGGCCGATTAATCGGCTTCACCGATTAGTCGACGGCTAATCGGCCCAACTCTAATATATATATATTTGGTATATACATATACCATGGTAAGTGGGTGTTATGGTGCTATGGCACATAGATAATCTACACCTATCATTGATTAAGAATCAAAATGCAGTGGCGTTGTCACTCCTGAGGGCTAAGATGGAACGCCTCGTTTCCAATGTAAAGGGTCTCCGGTTCTCTACACTCACCATACGAAACACAGCAGCATTAAGCTGCTGTTTCACGCTCATATCCAAGGAGATAATGGATATGATCTGTTCGTTTTATATTTATACAAGGTAGAGCCATGCTGCAGTATTTTTATGGCAGCAGCAGGTATTATTCCGCTCAACCGTGGAAGAATATCGCTCTTGCAGAATATGGACATAAATATCAGCCTAATGCTGATGCGTTTCCTATGGTGAATGTAGAGACCCCAGAAGATACATTGTTTACTGATAGCTAGTAACAAGGCATTTTGTGTTAGTATTTTGGGTTGACAAAGAATTTAGCATATATAATGTAAGTGTTTATGGGCATTAACTTCCCGCTGTGGATTGGGTGTTCATTAGTCACCCTTATTTCTCTAAAAAATATATATTTATGTAGATTAACTACACTGTCGATTGCACTACGTATCTTTGACGGTACAACTCAACCTACATTTGATATCATCGCATGATTCCTATGTCTAATCTCCAGATGTCTCGATGGCTTTAGGTGACTAGTTATACATGTCGTAGGGTCAAGCTTATCACTCAATGCTCTATTATAGAGCTCATCTCGTTATAGGGTCTACACGGTCTCCCTATTATAGTGTGTGCCGTGCCTCGGCCCACCTAGGTCACTTAAGGCACCTCTTACAGTGGTTTTTTAGTTTTCAAAATTTAACAATACCTAACGTAACATATTACATTACATATGCCTAACATAATATATACATACATTTCAGACGTTCCCGCAATTTTTATATTAACATTCTCTAAACATTTAACTTGAAGTGCCAGGTTGGTTGTCAGTTCATTCTGATACCCGGCTCCATTTGCTAGTCTAGCAATTTTAAGCTGACATTAAATTTGTATTGCTATATTACTGCTATTCGTGTATACAATCAGTTACCACCAGCTATTAAACTATTAAATGGAAATGTGTAAAACAAATTAAACAAATTGTTAATTGTAAATGTTTTTTACAATCTCAATGAGTTTTTTAATAAAATTAATGTTAGTAAGTAGTAAATTTTAAATTTCTTTATTCTTGCATATCCGACATGGGTAAACTGTTGAGCCTAAAACTATATGTTTTTGTACTAAGATCATATTGTACACAGTTATGTAATAAATGTATCTTTATCTTTACCTTTAGTGTAATTATTATTGAGTGGACGCTGAGCTTCAATAAATTAAATCCCTTCAAATATTTAATAAGAACTATAGTATTGAAAGAATGAATACAATAGCTATCTTTTGCTGACTATTACACAAGGACAAATGTACTTAAAGTTTTTATCGGAAAACGGACGTTTACTAACTAAAAACATATACTAAGTTCTGCATGAATTACATAATTCGAACAACTTCAACGAACTTTGATTGTTGCGTTCAGAATTTGTTATAAAAGTAAGAGTGAAACAAACACACAGTCCGCCTGATGGTAGATGGATGCTGTGACACATGGACACTTACGTCTATCCTCAATTCTCTATTGAGGATCAAGATGCGTCGTCATCCCTGAGGACTAAGATAGAATAGATAGCGCTTCGCTACCAGTAAAAGGGTCTCCGGTTTGTCGCCTTCCATACGAAACATAGTAGAATTATGTTGCTATTTCACGCTGGTATTCATGGTCACTTGACTGCATTCATGCAGGATCATGAATTTGCTATAGATCACAATAAAACTGGTTAGTACTTAAAATGCTAAAGTCGTGTCTCAAATACATTGCACTTTGAGTTCAGAACCTTTTTGGTGCAAAAAACGAGGGAACAAACACAACCCGCCTTAATAAGTTAATCTCCAAGCTCTAATGAAATATCACGGGGCGACAAAGGCCAGGTCTTGAGCTTTTTTAACACTTTTATATTCGTTTAATTGTTCCGTATAACATGGGGAGTAAAGTATGTTTTTGTGCAATCGATATATGTAAGAATTTAGGGTTATGTTGGAAGGAAACAAACAATTTGAGTGGAAAGATGGCGCGATAACCGAGCGTACCTGAGACTTCAGTACAAGTTTTAGGGTTGTCAATTGAGTTTTTAAAAGTTTATTCATTTTTTATTTATCATAACTATAAACGTAATATGTAAATGATTAGACTTAAGGATTATGGATTTTTTTATAAATAAATACAAACACTTAATGCTTGTCACCCAGGGGATAGGCAGAGACTACGGACGTCTATTTGGCATGATCCTGACAAATTTTCTTCTTCACGTCCGTATACCTACGAAAATATGCTTGCTGGTTAAGGGTACTCTTAATCTGGTATACACTGCCTAATTAATAAGGTTCCAAATAACGAATTTCCTCATGTAGGCTTAGTCGAACTATTTTTACAGGAAGGGGAGGAGGGGAGGTGTGAGTGCTTTATTATTTTTGGCGGAAGATAATTTCACGTGGTAGAGCCACGCTGATATTAGTAGTATAGTTGTAGCACGAATGAGCCGGCTCGACCGGGGAAGGACCACGCTCTAACAGAATACCAGCGTAAAATAGCAGCTAACGCTGCTGTGTTTCGTATTGTGAGTGTAGAGAAACGGATACCTTCTTGCTGGAAATGAGGCATTCCATCTTAGTCCTCACGGGTGATAAGGCATATATCTGCCTTTTGATTCGTATTTGAGGATAGATGTAGATGTCTATCACCATCAGCCTGCGGCAGTCCACTGCTGGACATAGGCCTCTCCCAAGGCGCGCCACTTAGCCCGATCTTCGGCTACATGCATCGTTTTTGTGCGCAGATCGTCGTTCCATCTGGTCAGGGGGCGCCCCACACTACGTTTGCCTAGACGCGGTCTCCACTCCATAACCCGTCTACTCCACCGGTTGTCACTTCTGTGACAGACATGACCAGCCCATTGCCACTTCAGCTTACAAACACGGAAAGCAGCACAGTCAGTAACCTTGGTTCTCCGGCGGATTTCTTCACTTCGAATTTTGTCTACCAGAGAAACTCCGAGCATAGCTCGTCCATTGCTCGCTGAGCGACTTTAAGCTGTTGGAGCAGACGTATCGTCAGTGTCCTCGTTTCGGCACCATAATTGAGTACGGGCAGAACGCACTGGTTGAAGACTTTTGTCTTCAGACTTTGCGGTATAGGCGACGAGAAAACCCGACCGAGCTTTCTAAATGCTGCCCAGCCCAACTGAATCCTCCGATTGGCTTCCTTCTCGAAGTTATTCTTACCTAGTTGCAATATCTGCCCGAGATAGGTTTATTCCTGGTCAATTTCGAGAATTTCACCATCAACAGTAATTGGAACTGGCATGACGTAATCGTTGAACATAACTTTTGTCTTGTTCAGATTCATGCACAGACCACCGTTGGGAGGATTCATTTAGTCTGTTCAGCATATCCTGAAGTTCCCGCAGCAATTCTGCCAGTTTAGGGGATATAACATCCCCCTGTCTCACTCCGCGATGCAACTGGATTGGTTTTGTTTGACTGTCCTGTACTTGGACGGACATCGTACTGGTGTTATAAAGGCATCTCAGCACTTCGATGTACCGCCAGTAAATTTGGCACCGCTTCAAAGAATCTAGAACAGCCCAAGTTTCAATAGAGTTAAAGGCTTTCTTATAGTCCACAAATGCAAGACACAGGGGCTGATTATACTCTGTTGTCTTCTGTATTATTTGCCGAACTGTGTGATTGTGGTCTATAGTGTCAAATCCTCCTCGAAACCCAGCCTGTTCCGCAGGCTGAAAGTCGTCGCATCTTTGCGCGAGTCGATTTGTGATGACCCTCGAAAACAACTTATAGGCGTGGCTCAGAAGCGAGATGGGTCGATAATTTTTTAGCATAGTCTTGTCACCTTTCTTGTGAAATAAGACTGTAATGCTTTTGATCCACGCCTTTGGAGTTCTCCCATCTCGTAAGATGCAGTTAAAAACTCGACAGAGCTCTTTTAGCAAGGGTTGACTCCCAGCTTTTAAGAGCTCTGTTGTAACTCCATCTTCTCCAGGGGCTTTTCCATTTTTAAGTTGACCGAGGGCCAGCTCAATCTCCCCAAGGCAGATGTCGTTGGTATAGTGGCGGGTCAGCGTGGCTCTGGGATCATCGCATTTAGGGTCGGGTTGTGGCTTATGTGATTCGTATAGTTTACCATAATAGTGTTCGATCTCAGGCTTTGACGTGAGGACTTTGCCATCATGCGTCTGGAGTTTTATGATGTGACTTCTTCCAAGCTCACGAACAAAGATTTTGGATCCCTTGTTTTGCTCTATTGCCACTTGTATAGCAATTTCATTAGAGCGACGCAGGTCCCGCATAACACCTTTCCTCACAAGCTTGGTTAGTGTCACCTGTTCCGATGGTGACGCTGTTGTTAACTCACGCCTTCTTTTCATAAGCTGAAGTATCTCATCTGAGAACTTCGACTGACGGCCGGTATATTGCTTGCCACAAAATCTGTTGCCCTCATCCCGTAAGATCTTAATCACGCTATTAAGGTCCTCGTCAATATCCAAAGTGGGTCTCAGGGCATCGAATCGATTTCTAAGTTCTAGATGGAAGCGTTGGGAGCCAGTTACGGTTTGAAACAGATTTGGACGAATCAAAGACTTCACTAATCGGGACCTTTCAAGCGTAAAATCGATATTCAGAGTGTCTCGAACAAGTCGGTGATCGCTTCCGGTATTGAATTTGTTGATTACTCAGACGTCTTTGAATACGTGCCTTTTGTCCGTTATGATGAAGTCAATCTCATTTTTTGTAGTATTATCGGGACTGCACCAGGTCCACTTCCTTTGTGGCTTCTTCGCGCAAAACGTATTCATCAGAAATAGCCTCTCTTTCTCGAGGAAGTTGACAAGCATTTGCCCCCTGTGATTCCTGCTTCCAAAACCGTGGTGTCCCAAAATCGATTCGACGCCCGTGTATTTACCCACTTTGGCATTAAAATCCCCCATAACAACATTGTAGTGGGCCTTTGTGGTGTTACGTAAGGCCCTAGAAATGTCTTCTAGACAGTTTCTACTTCGGCATCCGAATGTGCCGAGGTCGGGGCATAAACTTGTACGATCTTCAGAGAGTATCTCTTTGATAACTTAAGTACAAGGTACGCTACCCGTGTCGACACACTTGAGATTTCTACAATGCTGTTAGTGAAGATCCTATGAACGGGGAAACCTACTCCTCCTTGGGATAGGCCGTCTCCCTCCCGAAAGTAGAGCAGATGGCCAGAATGCAGGGGTAATTGTGTCCTCTCCCTCTCTTTGGACTTTACTTAAGCCTACAATATGCTATCTTATATTTTACAGCTCAGCTTCCAGTTTATAAATGTGTCCGTCTTGCCGCAGAGTCCGTCCATTATACGTCGCCAAGTCCAGTTTTTGGTGATAACCTGTCCTCTCCCGGGGATTGTTCGCACACCCTGCCCCACCGTTGCCATGACCGCCACCACGGCCAGGAGTAATGGGGCGACCGGGAACTGGGGGCCGTGTTTTTGTGGTGCTACTCATAGGAGGATTTCCCTTAATCGCCACGCTGGGCAAGCGAGTTGGCGATCACAGTGCCAGACACATCGCACCTGTGATGCTGCTGCCCATCACAGCTCTGGGCATTTTTGGTCTGACAAAGACTGGGACGGTTATGCCGCCATCCATCGGAAGCCTTAAGTTCTCCTTTTTTTTAAGGCATTTCCCTCTGTCGGCTCGTACGACATCCACGGGATGAAAAGGAGTGACAGTATTCTAGGCCGCTGCCACACAGCATATGTAGATGTCTATGGGCCACAGCAACCACTTACCATCAGGTTGACCGTGTGCTCGTTTGTCACCCTACCATATAAAAAAGCCAAACCCCATTTTTGCCGAGGGTGTCATTTCGTCGACTAAAAAAATAGTAGTTGGTGACATGAAAGTATTGGTGTGACTCAATTTCTTACGTTTGACAGCCCTAAATATTTAATGCAGAATAATATAACCCATCGCAGGGAGTCAGTGTTAACATTCCGTGCACACGTTGTCACCCGGCACTGTTTGATTTTAATATTATAATATAGTAAAGGCAAATCTCCCGAACATGCATGAATGGTGTTTAAATTATTTGAATTTGAACATCGCATATGTTTGATTAATTAAAAATATTTTGAGTACATAACTTCATTTTTTTAAATTGTGAACGTCAAAACGTACGTAACTTTCTACGTCTGTTCATGGTAATAGATAAACGTATTTATAATGTTGTTAAATATGCAGTAAAATATTGTGATATGCTAATGGGCTAAGATTTAGCCTTAAATTTCATAAGAGAACATCGAGTTCGATTTCAGCCAGTGCCAACGAAATAATTTTAATATAAATCATGGTCTTCTCGGCGAAGAAAACGTTGTACCTACGGAAATCCGGACTGAAGCAGAATAAGTAGTTCTTTTATGTATAAACAATACTGTCACAATATAATATTTTTGTTATATAGTGTAATATTTTAGTTAATGACTCCAGTTAAGCTTAAAGTGCTCGCGTGGGTGTGGTTCAAGATATTATTTAATCCACGACCTTTATCTTTCGTAATCCGTACCCTTAACCTTTAGACAACTGTTGTTTTATAATTAATTCAATTTAATCGATAAACATGAGTATATTCTAAATACTACTATATATTTTTTAGATTTTTAAACCAACTTCAAAATAATAATATAAGAATTTAAAAAAACTTAACGTGGATTGATTATGAACTGTGATGATCGCGATAAATATTTTATTTATCTGGTGACCTTGATCAGGATACTAGGATAAAACTATTAATATACCTTATTGTCATCGGTCCTTGATACGAGTGCAAATTTTAAGTCAATCGGCCGTTTACAAGTTTGTGAAATTTACATTAAAAGATTCCGTTACATAGATAGATAAATACAAAGATACACGCAAAGCTAATAAAAACGTGTTTATAAAAAGGTAGATGGGTTTCAATTCATCGGTAATAATTTTATGTATTTTAATGTACCGGTGCCCTACGGCCGATCTTTATCGGGATACCAAGGTTTTGAGTGTACGCAAGTTGTATATTCTAACCGCAGTATTAAAAACCCATGGGCAAGTAACTCAGTCGCCTAATTACGACCACTTAATCACTAAACGTATATTTAAAATCCCAATTCCAGCTGTCAGGTCTGTTTTTGCGCAACGCCTTCCGCAGTTTTCACATCCCCATATCTATAACAAAGTACTTAAAGTCTGCGACATCTAAACTTGCACCATATCAAACTATAATATAACATTGAAAACTTAATATTTACGATTAATACTAATTATATACAATATAAAAAAAGAAACTATAATATAGAAAAACTAAAATTAAAAATTTAAATAGTCATAAAGACCTGCTCCGCGTGGTATAGTGCCAAGAACGCTGGCTGCGTTTCCTCGCTGAATAGCTATACTTAGCCTTTGAGCGAGGAAAGAACCAGCCCTCTTATCACCAGCAGCGACGACCAGTCGTGGATACAGTTCCTTTAGAAACTTCACTGCACGTGGACCCCACGGACCGAGTCTCTACAGCAAATGGCACAAATATGTAGTCATTTCTCAAAGACTCACATTTGCGCCATTTACTAAATTCTGCTGCCTCTGATGCCGCCCCGGCTCTAAAAGAGGTATCCTTGAGATGAGAGGCCGCCAAAGTGTCAACGCAAATAGCATCCCACACTAGGGCTTTACCTCTCTCCCAAAGGACCAAAGTCATACCCATCGTCTCTAAGTATCCCGCAAGGCTCTAAAACCGAGGGAATATTTATGAAGACAAGAGCCCTTCGGATGATTTCGTTCAAAGAACCGTGACGGGAAAACCTACCTGCACTTTTTTTGCATGAAAGTCCGTGGAGCCCAAACTCATCGACGCTGCTACCACAGGGGCACTGGTGAGGTTGACAAATTGCCACTCCTAGCCGGATTCCTACGGCGATGCGCAAGCTTTCCCCATCAAGCAATGTGCCGAGATTACTTGATGGTAGAGCATGTAACCAGTGGCTAGATTCCTTAGTCAAAACAGCTAGAAGGCGAGCCTGATATTGTTGACTGTAAATTTTGAAATAAATTTTTTTGGACACTCCGTACCAACGGAATATCCCACTGTTTTGTTGGTTAACTTCCAGTGGGACATTTTCGCCGGGACAGAGCGCTAGCCATGTTTGCCTTGCCTCCGCAGCAAAACACAGGTCTACTTTATTTTTTAAAATTGTGTTACATAAATCATTGACACTAAGTTGTACTGAAGCAAGGAAAGCAGGTAATGCGACGCTAGAAATATTTCTTACACCAATACCACCAAATTTGATAGGTAAAGTGGCTTGATTCCAGGATACTGTATTTAATCTCAAATTTAGAATTTTTTCTAAAGCAATTTTAAGATTACTATCAATATCTTTTAAAATATCCGAACATTTCCAGACTGGATTTGAGCGTAACAAGTATGTAAATTTAGGTACAAGGAGACAGTATTTTAAAATGGTAAGGGCAATATGGGGGTTTAAGATATATAATTTATCAACATGATTTAAAAATTGATCAAATTTTGTTTTTAAAACAGGTTTAATACTATCGAGAAACAACGGAGCACCGAGCAGGTAAAGCGATTCCGAATTGACAGTTTTTATTCCTGGAGAAATCTGAATGAAATTTTGAATTAAGGTATCTCTGTTAGAATTAGATAAATTATTAGAAATAAATATTTCACATTTATTGGTATTTGGTTCAAGACCAATATTTTTAAAGTTTTGAAAAATATTAGTAAGATCATTGAGGACGTCATCTGCTTTACCTCCCAGTGTACCGTCGTTCGGATACCAGACATTCAGCTTGGATTTTAAATTTGAAATAATAGGTTGTATTCCTAAACTGAAAAGAGCTGAACCTAATGGATCACCCTGCTGAACACCGACAGCAGACTTAATAATATGGTTTTGATAAAACAAGTTTGAATTTTGATTGTAACATTGCCAAAGCCAAACGTAATGATATATTTCTGGGGTATCGTTAACCACTTCTTTCAGTAGGGATATCCTATCAATAGAGTTAAAAGCATTTCTAAGATCAACCCTCAGAAGAACATCTGCATCGGAATTAGTTAAGAAAGTAGGAATATACCGCCGCCTCGCAGCCACCTTTGTTGCCAAAGCCTAGTTGAGTAGGTTGAAATTTTGTCTTAAGGTTTGAGATTATGTGCCTGCAAGCTAATTTTGAAGTTAAGCGTCGAAATGTAGAACCAACAGCAATAGGACGGATACCGTTTCTTCCCTCTTTGGGGGTTTGTTCGTTGTGGTGCCTTCGAATGACAATATTGCGTCTAAAGTGTCTTTTTCAGAAATTTGTAAAAGTCGCATAGAATTATTGGGAGGCAGCGGTAAATTCTGGGAAGGATTGACCGAAGGATGTTTCTGACGAAGGCCTTCAAGAGTTTCGACATTACGAAGAGCGAGGATGTCATATGAGAATAGAATACGGGATGCATTTTTTAAGTCGCCTTCCATTACTTTTGATTCAATTACTTTTTTTAATCAAATTTAGGATAAGGTCGAGAGAAATTAGTATTAATCGGGTAATCCAAATTTTGAAAAGAATTTTCTTTTAGTTGAGACGTAATTAATTTATTTATTGTTTTATTAAAATTAAAATGGAAATCATCATCATTATTATAATTACAGCCCGTCACAAGTTCAATGCTGAACATAGGCCTCACAACAACAACTACCGGCATAGGTGTGACATGGACATTAAACATAATCTTTGTTTTGTCCATGTTCATCTTAAGACCTATCCGTTTTGAGACACCATTGAGGTTATTGAGCATAGTGCTAAGGTCCTCCAGCGATTCTGCCATAAGAACTATATCGTCGGCAAATCGAAGGTGAGTGATGTACTCACCATTGATGTTAATACTGTATCATTTCCAGTCCAGTAGCTTGAAAAAGTCTTCCAACGCAGCGGTGAAGAGTTTCGGGGATATTACGTCATCCTGTCTTACACCTCTCTGCAGTTGGATAGGTTTCGAACTCTGGTTCTGTGCTTGGATAGCTATCGTAGCCCTACTGTACAAATACTTCAGCACTTCGATATACCGACAGTCAACTTGGCACCGCTGAAGGGACTGTAGCACCGCCCAAATTTCGACGGAATCAAAGGCTTTCTCATAGTCCACATATGCCAGGCATGGTGGCAGATTGTACTCTTCGGTCTTATGTACAATCTGCCGCAGAGTATGTATGTGGTCTATGGTACTGAAGCCTTTTCGGAAACCGGCTTGTTCAGAAGGCTGGAAGTCGTCGAGTCTACGTGCGAGACGATTCGTAATGACTCTCGAAAACAGCACGTAGACGCGGCTCAGAAGGGAAATCGGTCTGTAATTCTTCAAGAGGGCGTTGTCACCTCTCTTAAAAAACAAGACCACCGCACTTCTGCTCCACGCCCCCTGATTAGTGCCACCATGGAGGACGGAATTGAAGAGCTTCTGAAGGACTTCAAGTACCGGTGTTCCTCCCGCTTTCAGAAGCTCCGCTGTAATTCCATCCTCGCCTTAGGCCCTGCCATTTTTAAGGTGCTGGAGAGCCATTCTAATCTCGCTCAGACTGACGTCCGGGATATCATCGTAATAGTGTCGGATAGGACTTGCTCTTGGATCGTTACTCACACTTGCGTGTGGCTCCAACGATGATGTGTACAGCTGCCCATAGAACCTCTCAGTCTCACTCAAAATCTCAGGTGTCCCGGAAAGATGCTGCCACATTCAGTCTTCAGCTTTGACAGTTGGCTCTTTCTGGCAGACAGATCTCTGGCAAAGACTTTGGAGCCCTGGTTCCGCTCGATCGCTTCTTTAATACGAGCAATATTAAAGTTGCGTAAGTCTCGCCGCATGCATTTGGAGATCTGTCTGTTCAGTTGCCTGTATTCTGTCAAATCTGTTGACGATTGCAGCCTCATCTCCCGTCTAACAGACATGAGATTAAGAGTGTGATCGGAGAGTTTTTGTGTTCTTCTGCGGCGGGTCTTGCAAAACTTAGCTCCGACCGCATGGACAGTTTCCACGAGATTGTTATTCATATCGTCCACTGCATTGCAATCTTCTAGGCACTGGAAGCGGTTACGTAACTTGAGCTAAAATGTTTCGGGATTCTGGATTAGAGCACGAGGGGGACGGAGCTTTGACTTCATTAGACGAGACCTCTCCAACTTAACGTTTAGGTTCAGTGTTCCTCTAACCATTCGGTGATCGCTGCAGTTATGGAACACCCTTGACGATCACTGAGACATCACTGAACAGTTGGCGTCTGGTCGTCATAATGAAGTCAATCTCAATTTTTTGTCGAACCGTCAGGGCTCGACCAGGTCCACTTCCTGTGGGGCCGCTTCTGGAAGAAAGAGTTCATCATAAAGAGTCCCTCTTTCTCCATAAAGTCGGCCAGCTGCTGGCCCCTTCGGTTCCGTTGCCCTACTCCAAATTTCCCCACCTTCAGCTCACCGTTTTCTCTTGTGCCTAGTTTTGCGTTGAAGTCTCCCATCAACACCGTGTAGTGGGTTTTGGAGGAATGCATGGCTCTGGAAATATCCTCATACATTTCCTCCACCTCCTCATTGGGATGTGCCGAGGTTGGTGCATAAACCTGTATGACCTTCAGCGAATACCGTTTGGTGATTCTGAGTATCAGGTACGCGACCCTCGTCGACACACTCCCAATCTTTACAACGTTGTTGACGAGAGACTTGTGGACGGGGGCAGATGGTTGCCCTCCCGGTGATAGAACAAGTTTCCGGACTCGTGTCGTGTCCTCCCCCTCTCTTCGGACCTCGGATAATCCAATAATATGCCAGCGCAACTTGCCTACCTCTTCTTACAGCTCCAGTATCTTCTCGTCAGTCCTCAGGGTGCGTGCGTTATATGTTGCCAAGTCGAGTCGTCTTAGGTGGCAACCGAACCCCCACCGGACATTCTTAGCACCCCCTGCCCCGCCGTTACCATGGTCGCCACCGTAGCCAGGAATAGCGGGGCCGCCGGGGACAGGGGGGCCGTATGTTTGCGTCGTTATTTATGGGGGGATATTTGCCATAGTTGTCACGTTTGGCGAGCGGGTTGGCAACCGAAGTTTTTCATTATATGACTGTTGTTATCAGGAAGATGCTGCTGCCCATCTCCTGCCTGTGTCCCTCTGTCGCCTCTTACGACACCCACGAGAAGATATGGGTTTAGTGGATATTGTCAACCGCCACTACACGGCAATATATCCGATTATATATATATATATATATATATATATATATAAAAGATTTTATCATATATATATTATTTATATTTATATATACACAAGAATTGCTCGTTTAAAGATATAGTATAATGATGATCATTCCTAATTAAACAATATAACTCTTCCAAATTTAAAACGATATTTGCACAATTATTTCTTCTCCGACAACAGCGCACCGGGTACCAGCTAGTAAGAATATAAAAAGCTTAAGGCGCAAAACAATACAGGAATAAAACGGCGGGCACCTCCACCGCGATGCCACCGATCCCATAAGCCCACGCCATAATGCACAATAAAAATGCGATCCTTCACTAGAAACTACACTTTTTATGGACGTGACTTCTACCCGGTTTTTTGTCGCGTATCATTCGTGCCTGTTTTTTTTTCGTATTTACGGACAGTACAATGCAACATTGACTGTAGATAAATGGAATATGCGCTCAAAAAAGCGGTCGTAGGTTGCGACGTCTAATTTGGAGTGGCGACTCGAGTTGTATCGAGACGAAAGTGCATTATTATGAAGGAATCTACGCAAAAGAAACTTTTGGATACGGCACAGTGTATAGAAACAAATTGGAAGTCAAAGAGCACTCATAATTTCCAGCTTTGGACTTAAAACAAAATTTTAGCAGTGCTGTTAACATTTATAAACTTATGCGCTCGATTAGGAATAAAAATTTAGATAAGTTTATCCTTGTTATTCCTGAGGATTAGGATAGAATGGCTTTCTTCCAGTTAAAGGGTCATTGGCTCTCTACACTCTCTATACGAATCGCAGCAGCATTAAGCTGCTATTTTACTCTGGTATTCTGTGAGAGCGTGGTCCTTCCCCGGTCGAGCCAACCCAATCTGGCGTAGCTCTATCACGTAAATTCCTAATAACCACTCCAACTTAGCCGTGAAAGGAGCTGTAGTAGCTCAGATGGTTAGCGCCCGCTGTAAATTTCACAGTACGCGAGCAATACGAGTTCGATCCCCGCCGGCACTAATAAAATTGTTAATTGCAATTTTAAGTGCTGATTTACAACGTGCTCGGTGGTGCAAAACAACATCGTGAGGAAACCTGCATGTGTGATAAATAAGAAAAAAAAATATTTCGAAAACACGTGGAGTTCGCCAACACGCATTGGGGCAGCGCGGTGGATCTTAGCAATGATTTTTTTTTGCGCCCGAAGCAATTATAGGCCTTTATGTAGGGAGGCACAAAATGCATTACGCGTACCACGATAGCCGGTCTATCGTGGTTAGGAGGGACTCACTGCCTACCGGGGGAACCTAAGTGTTACCCTCTAAAAACCGCCTTTGGGGACTGGCAACTGGCTGTTTAAGCTTCTTATGCCGTATCGGGAGCGACCTTCTTTTGGGAAAAGAGGGCGCAGGCGGCTACGAGCCGCTGAGGGAGTGCCTACGAAGGCAAATTAATTATGAATAATTTAATTAAATTAGAGTTGGCCTGAGCCGCCAGGAGGTAGTTCAGGTCGTTTGACAGTTTATTAGGCGGGTCTGAGTGAGAGTTTCTCGGCCTGCGGACTCGATTGCGAGAGGGGGGATGGGGCTGCATAAGTAGCTGCCTCACGAATAAGATTATTGGAGTGCGACTCTGAGGCTTTGAAGAAAATCTCAGAGAGTGGTCTTAGCAATGAGAGCCTTGCTTATATAGTCTATAACTTTAACTTTTAACTTTTAACCACTCCAACGAGGTAAAATGTTCACAACAGTAGTCAAAGGCGTAGTAAGGCTAGTTTTATTGTTGTTATTTTATTCTTTGGAATATTCGCTGTAATGTAGAAAAGTTCGTCGTGAAAAACGGTCATCAGAAAGGTAATTTTTTTAATGATTCATGTATCGCGGATGATTTTTTTTTAATTTTAACTAAAAAGGCTATGTACGTAAATGTTATGGAATATTTATTTTATCAATTTTTAGTTTTTTCAAAAAAGTCCAAATTTTTCAAATAAAATATAGTATAGATCCCTTCCGCTAGTGCTCTCTATCTGTTCGAAGAGTCAAGACTCAAGTATCTACGCACATACAAATATCTCACTTAAATATATGAGAATGGAATATTACTGATGACTATTTTACCGTATCCAATATTCGTCGATCCGTCGATTTAGGCGGCAGCAACATACTGATTCGGGTAACGAGATATGATATGATTTTTTGTCGATGGCCGTGCGAGGTGGTGTCTGCGGGATCCGCGGCGGGGGGGGGGGGGGTAGAGGTACGCGGAGTCAGGTGCATGCGACTTCGCAAGCATTGTCATACTTTTGTAAACAAAGTGTGGGGTGGGTAATAATATCTGAAGGTGATAGAACGTGTGGGACTATACGTTAGTTTTGAAATGGTTATGAGTTTTTTTTATAACGCATTCAATTTTGTATTTGTATATTAAGTTGTGGAGGTTGCGCAGATTGTACTTTTACTAGGAAAGTTTGAGATTTTTTTTTATAGGATAAGGGTGACAGACGAGCACACAGTCCACCACCACCACCCGAAGGTAAGTGTATGTTGTGGCCCATAATAGACATCTACATTTAACCTCGATTAAGAATCAAAATGCAGATGAGTTGTCACCCTTGAGGAATAAGATGGAATGCTTCGATTCCAGTAGTCGGGTCCCCGGTTTTCTACACTCACCATACGAATAACAGCAGCATTAAGCTGGTATTGTGAGAGCGTGGTCCTTCGCGGTCGAGCCGACTCATTCATGCTACAACCATAATAGCTGCAGCGTGGCTCAACCACGAATAAAAAAATCCTTGTGTGTAGTGTGGAGGAAGCAAAATATAACAAAATCCTTTAAGTTCGGTTAATACGGACCTTTGTATTTGTATTCCTTCTATTGTGCTGATAGATATATACATATGAAACAGAAACAGAAACTTTTTTATTCAATGTAGATTATAACAATACTTATTGAAAGTCACTTTTTTCATTTACCACTGGTTCGCAAAAAAAAACCTCTGTCCTGGGAAAAACCAGCAAGACATTCTGCAGGACTATTTTTACAATAAAAATTAGAGCTTTATATAATTAACAACACATAACAAATTAGAAATAGCTTGGTAGCAATCGCCCTTCCCAGCGGTTATTATCATTCATAAATTCCTTAATATTATAATGACCCTTTTTTGAATAAAGTTTTTGAACTTTGTGTACGTCAAATTTTGTAATTTTTTTGGGATTTTGTTGTAAAAGCGTATAACATCGCCCCAAGAATAAAAATTACTAACTCGGAGTTGAGTAACTGGTACTACTTACTAGCTTGTGTCTGTTCCTAGTATTGACGGTATGAATATCACTTATTTTTGCAACTTATGTACATATGTATTTACCTCTTCACATGATTTATCGATGATTATGTTCTTTTACCAGACTGCCCCAGAACCGGTAATATTTTCGGAGTGTATGTAATATAACATGTCTATTTCTTTGGCACGCTCTGTAGCCTAAATTGCTTGATGGACCTTAACATTTGTGGTGTCGCTAGAATCGTCATAGTTGTTGAAGCGACACAGATTATAAAACTTTTCTCTTTTCCCTAAACCTTTAACGCAGTAGGATTAATTACTGATTTAAATTTTGGAGTTGGTAGTTCTTTGAAGTCAGCGTTTACTTTTTTAAGCGTTTAATTATTGTCTTAATAAGCGTTATAATTACAAAAATAAGCGTAATTTAGTAAACATATATAATAATAGTCATTATAATAATAATAATAATGTTTGCTCTCCCCTTTGGGCTTTCATCTGGTTGAGTTTTTACTTATTTATTTATATATTATTAAATACGAATATGATATACAATATTAAATTTAATCGAATTAATATATTTTAACACATTTGTATTCATTACTTTATTTATTTTATTATTATTTATTTTTATTTTATTTCATTTGGAAGACCAACAGCTATCATAATTAGGATAGATAGTACTAATAACAACAGTAAGCCAATTAAAGATCGTCACTAATAGATACAAAGGTGAATTTACAACAGTGATAAATACGATTTAACACTCGAAAGTATTCCAATACAACATATTTATGCCAAATGAGAGCTAAACTTGTATTATACATATAAAAGACAATCAACTCATACTTAGGACAGTCAATAACACTACAAGATATTTTAACAGAAAAAAATACACAAATTTTTTTACTTGAAAGTGGCAAATGACAATCAGCCTACCAGGCCTCTTCGCTAACTTTGTTGACATAAAAATGATAGTTAAACTTCGTAGCAATTTGCGTATTTTATATAGCTTTTCTATATAAGTTACCACGGTTTATAAAATATACGACGCAATGTACTACAAAGTGACTAATGTCCTCCAGACCGAATTTCGGTCACGGCGGCCAGTCTTAACGGCGACTAGCCATCTGCGCAGGACAGGATTATAGTGCCACAGTGTGTGCACAAGCACAGGTGTACTCTATTCCCCTACTCTACTTGTCCAATGGGACGGCAAGCCAAAACGACCGGAGAGACCAAACGCAGGATCAATGGCTTAACATATTTTCCTAAGCACGAGGGTAGAACATCGACAACTTCCCGACTCCGGGCTGCTACTGAAATATTTTTGGCAGAAAATCCAATAACTAATATTGATCCAACCCGGGATTCGAACCCGGGATCTCACGATTAGCAACCGTGTTTACGATCACTAGACCAACGAGGTAGTGACAAAAAAGACGAAACGGAATAACTACAATTCTGATGTCAACAAAGTAAGAATACTAATTGACCACAGCAGTTGAGCTGACATATTCAGTAATACAGTCGATTCCAAGCATAGAAGTCTTGAACTGCGTAGTAGGTACTATTATTTATTCTGTGTCCGAACTAATAACTGCACTTAGTTTAAAACTGAATTGATTATTATTCTAATACCTAAGTACTTTATTACAAAACTTAGTTGAAATTTACTTCACTATCCAAGGAACTATTTACAAACTGTATACTTCTTTATTATTTTTTATTCATAATTAATTTAAAATTGTTTACATACAATATTAATTAAATTAATTAAATATTATAAAAAACTATAAGAAAGAAAATCTAAAACTAAAACTAAATAATAATTTAAAATATCTAAGTCCTACGAAATCCGTGTATGTACCGGAGTACCAGTATTCATTCAAAAAGTTAAAAAAAAGTAAAAAATGTAAAAATATATTGATTAAATTGATACCAATCAGAAAATTCTTGTAGTCTGATCTAAGATTTAAGATAATTTAAGTGATTACGTCTTCACGTCTTAACTCAGAGCTTTTCTTTTGTTATCTTTTCAATTAGCAAAAAGAAGTCTAGTCTACATTAGCAATGATTGTGTACTGAATTTTTTACAAAGAAACTCTAATGAATTTATTGTAGGAGAGTAATACTGAATTGAGATTTTCGAATTAAAAAAATAATAATTGTTATTTTCAAACTATGTAATTGATTAATTTTGGATGGATAGTTATGGCAAGCGATTATTTCCGGAGTTTTAGTGGTTGATTGTTTAAAAATTTTGATACGTATAATAAATGTTTTCATAAGTACAAATAATAAAAAGCTTTATGCTTCTGGGTTTCGTATGGTGAGCGTAGAAATCCGGGGAGCCTTTTCGACTTTTTTTGGAATGGAGGTATTCCATCTTAGTCGTCAGGGTTTTTTTACGCATTTGCATTTTGATTTTTAATCGAGGATGGAGTTAGATATCTATGGGCCGCAGTGTCCACTTATCGTTAGGTGGACTGATTATGTAATTATTTAGTTAAAAAAAATTGGACACACTTGGGAATTTTAGTATTTTGGAGACTTGTAGCCCAAGTTATACCAGATGGACTGTTTGCTCGTTTGCCAGTCCTAAGCATATGTATTAAAAAAAGATATCCTAGATATTTTTTACGTGGTAGAGCCATGCTGCAGTTATATTAGTAGTATAGTTGTAGCACGAATGGGTCGGCTCGACCGGGGAAGGACCACGCTCTCACAGAATACCAGCGTGAAATAGTAGCTTAATGCTGCTGTATTTCGTATGGTGAGTGTAGAGAACCGGAGACCCTTTTTACTGGAAATGAGGCATTCCATCTCAGTCCTCACGGGTGACAACGCATCTGCATTTTGATTTTTAATGGAGGATAGATGTAGATGTTTATGGGCCGCAACAACCACTTACCATCAGGTGAACTGTGTGCTCGTTTGTCACCCTATTCTATAAAAAAAAATCCTGAGTGAAGCTAAGGCAAACGTAATAGGCAAACGTAATGTAAGAAATACAAAAGTCAACCGTTACATCCTATTAAAGTCCACTGCTGGACATAGGCCTCCACCATAGATTGCCCCATAGAGTGAATTTGCCATAGATGCTCCGTATTTTTTGTTTTTAGTCGTTATTAGGAAGACGCTGCTGCCCGTCTCCTGATTTGTCTCCCTCTGTCGCCTCTCACGACACGGGGATGATATGGGCTAGTGGATATTCTAACACCATTCCCTCTGCCTTATTTATATAAAAAAAGATATCTCACGTCTACACGCGTTGCTGCCATAATGCAAACGTTATATAACAAATACAAAAGTCAACACAATATTATATTCCCTACATTAACATAATCTGTGATCATAATACAGTACACGTGGTTTACGGTACGTAGGTGACTCTCGCGGGCCCTGCAGTTAATTTTATTGACATGTTTATGTACTTTCTCTAACTGTAAGGTTCAGTTACTTACCGGCAACGCGTTTACACAAAATTCGTTTAGGTGCGGCGCTATGGTACGAGTACATTTAAAAAATAGGTTGCACAGAGCAATAGTGCTGCTGACAACTTTTTCTATGATTGAGCAGTATAATAGAATTTTGTTTTTAAATATTAATATTGTTTACTCATAGGATTGAGGCGGATGCGCTGGTAGAACATGATACGAAATCAACCGAACACTAGTCAGCAGGATTTTTTTTACCCTAAAGCAATGCTATTTACAATCTAGGGTTTCATTACCACTTTAGAAACGGTAAGAAAACACTTATATTGTTCTTTTGGAAAAGGTCCAAAAGGTCTTTTTAAGATATCTCTCTACAGGCGCCTTTATGGATACTATCCATATTTATGTCCCACTAAATTTCTCGTCGGTACTCCGAGTTACAACTCATTGCAAGTACGGTGAGCGTATCAACAAGCTATCATGGCGTGTAAAATAATTAGCGGGAAGATAAACGCTCTAGACCTGAGTGCCGAACTGTGTTGATTTTTTGTTCCAAATAACTACTGTCGTAATTGGCAAGCATAAATTTTTTTGCCGTACCATGGGCACGCAGTGTGCCAACTCGCCTGTACCCCATGTCATCACCGTACTTAATGCTCTTCTGGACACAAATACCTACACGTTTGTTCTTACGTGCTAGAGCCACGGTACAGCTACATTATGGTTGTAGCACGAATGGGTCAGCTCGACCATGGAAGGACTACGCTCTCATAGAATACCAGTGTAAAATAGCAGCGTAATGCAACTGTTTCTCGTGTGGTGAGTGTAGAACCTGTGACCCTTTTTACTGGCATCGAGGCATTCCATCTTAATCCTCAGGGGTGACAACGCATTTTGATCCTTATTTGAAGATAAATGTGGATATTTGTCTATATTTATGTTTGAGGATGAATGGACGGTAATATTATCTGAATACTTAAAGTTTTGTGAGCGCCAAGAATGAATATGTTACCTTTAATTAATGTTGGTTCCATCGTTTTAATTAAAGTAAAAATAAATAAATTACCATCAGTTGAAATTGTAGTCGACCACGTGTTTATAATAATTAATAAAAACCTGAATTAAAGATTGCCTCTTCGTTTATTACTTTAGCTTCTTTTTTAGACTGTAATAGTTTCCTGCTGACATAAACCTCTTTAAATTAAGGAAGGATTAGTCATAAAGCATCACATGTCTAGCAACTTTGCCGCTGTTTCTGATCTTCGGTCTGGGTAAGTGTCGTCTCGTCTTTACTCTCAGAAATCAAAGGAGGCCTTGTATAGGCAGCAGCTTCACTAACTACTGTCAACATACTGTAACTACGGTTATATAACTTGTAGAACCGAGAATCGATGGCGATGAATGTTTTTGAGTGGCAGCCTCTTACTGCCAAGCAGTCTTGGGCGAGCTTGCAAAAGATGAAGGATGACTAGATAAAATATCAGCAGGAAGTTGACAGATGCAGGAGGCTCAGCGCCGTGCATTGGCAATCTATGGTGGAGGATGTTCAGCACTGGACTTGTGATGGGCCGTAATAATGATGAATAGGTCTTCACGACAAAGGTATGCCTAGTGTGAGGACCACAGAACTAACTATACACCATTGTTTATACACTTCAGCTTAGTTGGTGTAATACGATCATAGTTTATAATTATATACTAAGGAATTAAGACTAATGTACTTCCATTTTATTATCTTATATTGTATATTATAATCTGTACCACCTTAGCTGTAAATAAACATTTTTTCATTTTCATTTCCATTACATTTATTTATTTAACTTCATATACACAGATGTATATAGGTGGACTTAATGCCGGAGGCATTATCTACCAGTCTACCTTAGAGTAGTGCAGAGATAAAAGAGGTAGGTGTAATAAGAAGTATGTACAATATATATAAACAATAATATATAAGATATATACATATATAAGCGTATAAATATATATATAACATAATGTAAGTATATATACATAAAATTATATATATATATATATATATTAAATATAACATTAAACACGGCTAACTACGAACACTAGATTGATTCTGCCATTTTATTGACGAGCAGTTCTCGCACTTTAGATTTTAGACATATATCACATAACAGATGGTCAACAATCTATCTGTACGCAAAGATTTTCCGTAATTAGTTTTGATTGGCATGCAGACTGGCGACAACAGCATTAGACTTTTCTGGGCTGCCATAAGGACTTTCTGTGCTTTCCCAGAGTCGCCTATTGCGACACCTACGGAACTACTAGAAAAAAGTGATGAATTCACAAAGGCCGACACTACACGGTTCACCCATCAACACGTATAATATATATGACGAGAATATAACGAGAAGTTTCGTTTTTGACCCCTTAACAGACAACTGCTAGACGTAGGCCGCCCACACATCAGGAGCTAAGGATTTTGAAGAAGATTTATGAAAGACAGATAGAAGTTCCATTCATTTATCACAAACAGATTAATTAATGCACATATTGATATAAAAACATCACCCCTACACTAGAATTTCCACTATATCGTGGAAGCAGTTTACATTCATAAATAGCACAAGGACAAGCAAACCTAGACCCGGTACAATTATTTGTAGACCATAGAAGTATTTGTTCCGTGCGGTATTCGAACCCGCGATTTTCATTCTACTGAAATGTAACCATGTATCTATTTTAGCGATAGAAACAGTTAAGAGGGTGGGTACATACCCAGGCAGTACTTACCTACCTAATTATTTTTAATTACTTTTAATCCCCGACGTTTTAGATTCGTTACAACACCTATTATTATGTGGGATATGGGATATAGGTGTTTGACGTCCTGATTTCTTAGTTAACCCCGGCTACTTTCAACTTTTAAATATTAATTTTTGTATGAATCAGAGAACAACAGACAATTTGGGAATAACAAGCCTATATGTCAAGACCGAAAATAACAAGATTGGCTTGTATAATTCCAATAATGACTTTTATGACCGTCCTGCAAGCAGTAAAATAAATGAAATAGAGCAATTTGCGAAAGCAAAACACGCAGAATGTCTCAGATACACCGGACTTAGATAGGGGTTTACAACATCACATAAGAGGACTCCTTCTGTGAAAGCAACATTTTCAGCATTAGATATTACTAAGGGTGGCAAATGTAAATTGTATTATGGGAGCTTTTATCATTCGCAAGATACTGTGTTGCTATAGATGTGTAGATATTGTTGATTAAAACATTTTTTTTATAGAATAACGGTGACGAGCACGAATTTCATCTCATGTTAAGTGGATGTTGTGGCCCATAGACATCTACAACTATCCTTGATTAAGCATCAAAATGCAAATGCATTGTTACTCCTGAGAACTAAGATGGAATGCCTCGTTTCCATTAAAAAATGTCTCCGGTTCTCTTTAATCACCATACGAAACCCAGCACTATTAAAATGCTATTTTACGCTGGTTTTCTGTGAGAGCGTGGTTTTTTCTCGGTTGAGCTGACCAATTCGTGCTACAACTTTAACATAGATGCTTTACCACGCAAATATATTTCTTGTTGCTTATATAACACGTGTCGACTGTTGACGCGAACGCATTTCTATTAAGCGTGTCACTCTCTTTTAATTTGGGTGTCGTTAGCGGCAGTTAAAGCAAAACGCTGTGAATACGTTAAGCCGCGCTCAGTTGCCATAATGTATGCGTACATTAACACAAATACTCTGGGCACAAGTAGAGATGATACTCGGCTATGTCGTTTCCATAAATTACGGATATTCAAATGGTTTCGATACGAATTTGGTACCGCAATTAAAGCGCGAACTGGTTTGCTGCTAGTGGTGTGCTCGATGTGTTTTATCGACATCGAATCTGTAATAAAAATAAAATTATGTGTCTTATCTAGTTTGAAGAGCACCTTCCACCCTCCCTCAAATGTGAGCACTATCCTCGTCACCACTAATTTCACCACCGTTGATAATACAACACGTGTTTCACCTCTACACAAGCTATCCTCAGGTGAAGTAGACTGCGTTGGGTGACCGTTAAGTTCTAACTGTAACTTACGCTATTCTAACTATTTAATTTAAGTTAAAAAGACTTCTAAGTCAAAAAAATTTTTGAAGTGAAAACTTCTTTAGCGGCGTTGGACACTTTTTGGACACGTGACCCTGATCGAAAATGCGTAAGACGGACGGCGTAGGAGGGGGAGGTCCCCCTCTCTTTCTACTGCGGGGGCGGCCTGCTGTTTCGTTTAGGCGGCGCAGGGCACTTGCGCGAATGTACCTTATACAAATTGTTATGTTTGTGTACGATAGCACAACAAATAAATATTGTATTCTACCACATGCCGTGTAGTGGCAGTTGAGAATGTCCACTACCCCATATCTTCCCGTGGGTGTCGTAAGAGGCGACAGAGGGAGACAGATAGGAGATGGGCAGCAGCATCTTCCTGATAACAACTGTGTTATAATAAAAAACTGCGGTTGCCAACCCGCACGCCAAGCGTGGCAACTATGGCAAATATCCCCCCATGAACAAAGACGCAAAAAAACGGCCCCCAGTCCCCAGCGCCCCCGCCGGGTGAATCTCCGGTGGAGGTTCGGTTGCCACCTACGACGACTCGACCTGGCAACATATAACGCACGCACTCTGAGGACTGACGAGGAGATACTGGAGTTGGAAGAAGAGGTAGACAAGTTGCGCTGGCATATTATTGGATTATCCGAGGTCCAAAGAGAGGGGGAGGATACGGCAATCCTCGAGTCCGGCAACTTGTTCTACCACCGGGAGGGCGACCATCTGTCTCAAGGAGGTGTCGGATTTATCGTCCACAAGTCTCTCGTCAACAACGTTGTAAAGATTGGGAGTGTGTCGACGAGGGTCGCGTACCCGATACTCAGAATCACCAAACGGTATTCGCTGAAGGTCATACAGGTTTACGCACCAACCTCGGCACATCCCGATGAGGAGGTGGAGGAAATGTATGAGGATATTTCCAGAGTCATGCATTCCTCCAAAACCCACTACACGGTGTTGATGGGAGACTTCAACGCAAAACTAGGCACAAGAGAATGCGGTGAGCGGAAGGTGGGGAAATTTGGAGTAGGGCAACGGAACCGAAGGGGCCAGCAGCTGGCTGACTTTAGGAAGAAAGAGGGACTCTTTATGATGAACTCTTTCTTCCAGAAGCGGCCCCACAGGAAGTGGACCTGGTCGAGCCCCGACGGTTCGACAAAAAATGAGATTGACTTCATTATGACGACCAGACGCCAACTGTTCAGTGATGTGTCAGTGATCGCAAGGGTGAAAACTGGCAGCGATCATCGAATGCTTAGAGGCACACTGAACCTAAATGTTAAGTTGGAGAGGTCTCGTCTAATGAATTCAACGCTCCGTCCCCCTCGTGCTCTAATCCAGAATCCCGAAACCTTTCAGCTCGAGTTACAAAACCGCTTTCAGTGCCTAGAGGATTGCAATGCAGTGGACGATATGAATGACAAGCTCGTGATAACTGTCCATGCGGTCGGAGCTAAGTTCTGCAATACCCGCCGCAGAAGAACACAAAAACTCTCCGATCACACTCTTAATCTCATGGTTGTTAGACGGGAGATGAGGCTGCATTCGTCAACAGATTTGACAGCATACAGGCAACTGAACAGACAGATCTCCAAATGCATGCGGCGAGACTTACGCAACTTTAATACTGCTCGTATTAAAGAAGCGATCGAGCGGAACCAGGGCTCCAAAGTCTTTGCCAGAGATCTGTCTGCCGGAAAGAGCCAACTGTCAAGGCTGAAGACTGAGTGTGGCAACATCGTTTCCGAGACACCTGAGATTCTGAGTGAGATTGAGAGTTTCTATGGGCAGCTGTACACATCATCGTTGGAGCCACACGCAAGTGTGAGTAACGATCAAAGAGCAAGTCTTATCTGACACTATTCCGATGATATCCCGGACGTCAGTCTGAGCGAGATTAGAATGGCTCTCCACCACCTTAAAAGCGGCAAGGCCCCGGGCGAGGATGGAATTACAGCGGAGCTTCTGAAAGCGGGTGGAACACCGGTACTTGAAGTCCTTCAGAAGCTCTTCGATTCCGTCCTCCATGGTGGCACTACTCCGGAGGCGTGGAGCAGAAGCGCGGTGGTCTTGTTCTTTAAGAAAGGCGACAACGCTCTCTTGAAGAACTACAGACCGATTTCCCTTCTGAGCCGCGTCTACGTGCTGTTTTCGAGAGTCATTACGAATCGTCTCGCACGCAGACTCGACGACTTCCAGCCTCCCGAACAAGCCGGTTTCCAAAAAGGTTTTAGTAGCATAGACCACATACATAACCTTCGGCAAATTGTACAGAAGTCCGAAGAATACAATCTGCCACTTTGCCTGGCGTATGTGGACTATGAGAAAGCCTCTGATTCCGTCGAAATTTGGGCGGTGCTACAGTCTCTTCAGCGGTGCCAAGTTGACTGTCGGTATATCGAAGTGCTGAAGTGTTTGTACAGTAGGGCTATGATGGCTATCCGAGTACAGAACCAGAGTACGAAACCTATCCAACTGCAGAGAGGTGTAAGACAGGGTGATGTTATATCCCCGAAACTCTTCACCGCTGCGTTGGAAGACGTTTTCAAGCTACTGGACTGGAAAGGATACGGTATTAACATCAATGGCGAGTACATCACTCACCTTCGATTTGTCGACGATATAGTCGTTATGGCAGAATCGCTGGAGGACCTTAGCACTATGCTCAATGACCTCAATGGTGTCTTCCAACGGATAGGTCTTAAGATGAACATGGACAAAACAAAGATCATGTTTAAGGTCCATGTCACACCTATGCCGGTAGTTGTTGGGAGCACTGTGCTCGAAGTTGTTGATGATTACGTTTACCTGGGACAAATAGTCCGACTAGGTAAGTGCAAATTCGACCGAGAGGTCAATCGAAGGATTCAACTCGGCTGGGCAGCGTTCGGGAAATTACGACACGTCTTCTCGTCAGGTATACCTCAATCTCTGAAAAATAAAGTTTATAACGAGTGCGTGTTGCCAGTGATGACTTACGGATCTGAGACATGGTTCTTCACCGCTGGATGCTCAAGGTCGCTCGAGCTATGGAGAGGGCTATGCTCGGAATTTCACTGCGTGATAGACTCAGAAATGAGGATATCCGCAGTAGAACCATAGTGACCGACATAGCCCAACGGATTAGTAAGCTGAAGTGGCAATGGGCCGGCCATGTAGCTCGAAGAACCGATAACCGATGGGGAAGAAAGGTTCTCGAGTGGCAACCTCGTACCGGTAGGCGTAGTGTAGGGCGACCCCCACTAGATGGAGTGACGACCTGGTAAGACATGCAGGAAGTCGATGGATGTAAGTGGCACAGGACCGTGTTTTGTGGCATTACTTGAGGGAGGCCTATGTTCAGCAGTGGACTTGTGAAGGGCTGTAATGATGATGATTCTACCACATAAATGATAGTACTTTTATATTGATAATTAAAGCAATTCATGCAAAATTGTTCCCTAATCATTCCAAAATATCAAAAATGCACAACGTTAATATTCAAGTTTTTACTTCTGCCGGCACTCCCGGAGTGTAACCCGTCGTTTTTTTAATGTCTAACCTAACTAGAAACATAATATACTACCTTATTTTAATTTATACAATATAGCACATTATCGATATTTTTACATCACTATAAATATTTTTAAATGGTTTTATTCGTTTTCTAGCCAATAAGTGTGTAATGAATCTGATGAGTACCTATGGAATGAGATAATGGCTAATTCGCTTTACCGTGGGCATGGCCCGTTTTTAATAAATTAATGTTTTTAATACCGGTTTTCATTTCGTGTCACCGCACTCATATTGTGTTTTATTCTTTATTTGTCGGGTATGCTATTACACTGCCATCTGCTTACATTGTTTGTGTGAAAATGGACATTTTGTCGTTACGCACAGTGGTCAAAATTGTACAACTTTTGCATTGCGGACTTTTGACTATTTAGATGAGAACATAAAGCCGAAATTCGGTAATTATTAAAGTAATTTCATCACGACATTGGTTCTCTTTTATAAAATAGAAACGTTTGTAATGTATTTGAAATGATAATAAGGCTAGTTAGTTAACTGTAATAATGTATGCGAATTGATTTTAAGTTTTACGACATTTAATAAAGGAGCAATTTAGTAGACGACATGTTACTGGTGCTATAATGTCTTCATTATATTATATAAGGTATTTCGTAATGTTATCTTGCTTCGATAACTCGATTTTTCATCATTACAGCCTTTTACTTCTCTCACAATTTTCCATCTTTGCTCTATGCTACTCTTTGGACTATGCCTACCCCTTCAGGGATTACAGGAGTATGGTTGCCACCTTTTTTTGGACAAATATAGTATTTTTGCCAAAAAAGATGTAGAAATATAGTACTTTTGAGAAATTCAGGAGTAAAAAATGTACTCATAAATTTTTAATATTTATGTATTTTTCATATATATGTTATTGCCCTTTGCTTTGGCCATCAGTGATCTAACTACCTTACCTTCAAATTATTACGGGAGTCCGAGTTTAGATTCATATTAAAATAAATTAACAATTAATTTTTAACTATATATATGCTCTTTTTCTTTCTTTTTTGAATTCTACTTTCATGATTGAAAATATTCTTTCCGTAAAACTCACTTGTTCCAGACTTCCAATCACAGTTAATATGAAATAGCGCGGCATTTGTATTAGGGATAAAAATAAAGTATGTTTCGTATCTTATTTTTCTACAACATATAATACAATTGACTGAAATATAGTACGATACTATATATTATAGTACGGGTGGCAGCCCTATACGGGAGTGACGTATGTGTATGTATATGTACAGCCTATCCTATCCACTGCTAAACATAGGCCCCCCTCACAGATGGCCTCATAGGGAAATAATAGCCATAGTTGCAACGCTTGGCAGCTGAGTTGTTAACCGTAGTTTATCTGTTTATTCTCATTCGACACCCACGGGATGTTATGAGGTGATGGAGTTTTACTAGTGCATTCTTTAATGCAAATTAAGGCAATAAACGAGCACACAATTTATCGGATGGTAAGTGGATTCTGTGACTCATAGATATATATGTATCCTCGATTTAGATTCAAAAAGATGGTCATCGGTTTTTGTCACTCATCATAGGATACGCAGTAACGACTAAAGCTGCCGTTTAACACTGGTACACTTTGAGAGCGTAGTTATTTTTGAGCTGAACCATTCATGTTATAGAAGATATAGTTTCTCACAGGGGGTAGTTTATTACAGGAGATAAAACAGTCTCTTTATCTCTTTACGTTGCTAATGAAATAGCAACATAAAGCTATAAAGAGACTCTTTTCACTAGTAACCCTTTAAACAAGTGTATTAAGTTTAAAAGCAAGATTTGTGGTACATCCCGAGCAAGAAGCTGTAGAATTAGTGTGTCAAGATCGTGCCAAATGGAAGTCTGTAGTCTCTGCTTACCCCACTGCGTAACAAGGTTTAAAGTTTATGTTTTTATTAATTTAATTGTAATTTTTATTAATTTCGAACATGTAATTAATATATTTACAAATAACAATGTATTTGTTGTGGTAGTTAGTAAGCCATCCACAAAAATTTTTACACGACGTAATGTTTAATACTCGTAATATGAATATCAAATGCACTTTGCAATATGTATGCGATATACGATTTCATAAGTGAATGTATCTTTATCTTTCCGTTACGACTCCTACGGGACAGAATGAAAACTGCTAGACAAAGTCCGCAATCGGATATGAATAGAAACACTTGTTCATATTCACAATGCTGGGTTTAAAGATCGGCGAGCCGGGAGTCAATAGTCAGTACTCTAGAAATGGTAAAACTGCTCTATCACGAAAGCAAAATTTAATTTTGATGTTTCCTTCAATTATTTGGAATATTTCGAAATTTTCCAACAAATGGTAAATCGACTTTTTTAATTATTATAGGCCAATACCTGATTATTCAGGATTGCTAACTTCTTTATTTCAAATTTAAATGTAGTATGTTCAAAGATAGTATTACGCAAAAGCTATTTGCACGTGGTAGAGCCCCTGCAGCTATATTATAGTTGTAGCACGAATGGGTCGGCTCGACCGGGGAAGGATCACGCTCTCACAGGATATCAGATTGTAATAGCAGCTTAATACTGCCGTGTTTAGTATAGTGAGTGTAAGATCCAGAGACCCTTTTTTACTAGAAACGAGGCATTTCATCTTAGTCCTCAGTGGTGACAACGCATCTTCGTTTCGATTCTTAATCGAGGATAAATGTACATGTGTATGGGTCATAGTATCCACTTACCATCAGGTGGACTGTGTGGCTCGTTCGTCACCCTTATTCTATAAAAAAAACGATTTAAATAAGTGATATGTTTGAAGTGATTGTTTTGTTTGGTTAACTTGCAATGGATATATATGCGGTTTGTAAGACAATTGAAGAATAGATTTTGACGATCTTTTGCTGTCGGAACCTACACCTAACCTAACCACGGAACCAGACAACCGAGAGTTTAGAGTTTATAATATTGTAGAATTAAAGTATCGAGAATCATTTAATGTTAAATAATTATAGATTTAAATATGGTAGGTATTCTATAACAGTATTTCACAATTCAAATGGTGAAATTATAAACACGGTTCGGCCGCACCTCTCGGCGTTTACGTATTTGATATTACAGACCGGAAACATTATATATTTCGAAGATTTGTGAATCACACAATCGGACGAATTTGGTCCAAAACAATCTTTTTTTAAATTGAGCTATTAAGTATAGCTCGCAGGCGTTCGCGCCGATCCTCGCGTCACTGCGTCTCTTTGATTAGTGTGACACATAAGGACAGTAATTAAGCGTTTAGAATAATTTTCACATTGATTAATTCTAAGCTTTGTTTTCAATTCGAATTTCTGTAACTAAAGACAGTTATCAAGTTATTATTCTTAAATAAACTAAATTATAGAAAATCTATGCGTAAAATAGTTTATTGAAAAGATAAAAACAAGCTCTTTTTATTCTTTGTTTTTTTTTTCAAAAAACGAACAGCCTTTAAACATTAAACTTATGCAGCTATATTATAGTAGTAGCACGAATGGGTCGGTTCGACAGTGGCAGAACCACGCTCTCACAGAATATCGGCGTAAAATAGCAGCGTATTGCTGCTGTGCTTCGTATGGTGAGTATAGAGAACCGGAGACCATTTTTACTGGAATCGTGGCATTCCATCTTAGTCCTTAAGGGTGGCAACGTATGTGCATTTTGATCCTTAAAACGATAAAATGTGGATGTCTATAGGCCACAGCATCCACTTACCATCAGGTGGACTGTGTGCTCGTTTGTCACCCTTATACCATAAAAAATATCTATATAGCTATTGAAAAGGTATACGCATATGAAAAATTTTATCTATTGGATTTTGTTTATACAATGTAATATGCACCATGTTTTCTTGTCCAATATTAACTTATGCAAAATATAAGTATTCACTTATAATCAGATTGACTTTTTGGCTGTGTGCTCGTTTGTCTCCCCAATTTCTATAAAGGTCGGTGTTGACAAGGTCCAGCTTAAACTGTGTACCTACTGACTTTGATGCTACGAGCACTTAAAACCAAATTAATTACTGGCTACCTAATTTGTCCTTTTTTTTTTTTTTCTGTCGCTTATTTTCTTGCATTATGCTCGTAGCTTTGATGTATAAATAAGCCCTTGCAAAGCAAAACATTTACTGGAAGGAAATATATTAATTACTGTTATTTCCACTTTGTAAGCCATATAAATTAACTTGGCCGAAGTCTAGTATAATATCAATATGGCGCTATTGTATTCGTATAGTATAACTTCTTAAAAATTCATAAAACTCAGGAATTTCCTGAAATAAAATAATTTTCGTTATAATATTTATTGCGATTTCTCAATGGATAATATTATATTACATTAAAAATAATTGTTAATTAATAAGCTTCATAGAGACGTGTTAGCTTAGAAGCTGGGCGTTCTCCATAAATAGCACAGTACGCGAGCAACCCGGGTTCGAACCCTGCCGGCACCATTTAAATTGTTAATTACAGTTTAAGTGCCGATTTATAACGTGCTCGGCGGTGAATGAAAACATTGTAAGGTAACCGGCATGTCTAAGAAATTAAAACAAAAGTATTTTGAAGACATGTGAATTCCGCAAAAACACACAAGACGCAGAAATGGGAAAAGGCCTGTGTTCAGGAATTGGACGTAAAGGCTGTATCTTATTTTACTTTATTTAAAGATAGGCCTAAACACATCTTCATAGATTATTTCATTACTCTAGCATTTAGTATTACGGACCCGTTTTCCTCTTGAGTGTACATATTATAATGCATGTAAGTGGTAAGGTATTTTAAGCAAATGTACGCGTTACCCGGCCGAGGCCCCCAGTGAAGCGGAGGGCCAGCAGTAAAGCGCCGAAAGAGATTTACGGTGCCATTACCCGCGAGTACAATCGTTTACGGGTAATCGATAGGTCGTTTGTCTTAGAGCTACTTTGTTTATCGCTTGGTTACGGACTCTCGCCTTAGATTCGCGTATGTGCGAGGTTTCTTAGTGTATGTGGTGGCATAAAAGAATCTTTTCATGGGAAATATCAAAAAAAACTTCCGTTTACCGACAGATGGCGGTATAATGCGTAACGTTTGGTACTGCGATTGTTAAATCCGCTTGTCAGACGTAACGATTAAGGCAAATCATTCCCATTGTGGGAGAGGCAGTTGCTTACTTCTACGGTTGATGAAATTTATACATGGTAGAGTCACGCTGCAGCTGTATTGTGATTATAGCACTATTGCCTCGGCTCGACCAGGGTAGGACCTTGCTGAATATCAGCGTAAAATAGCAACTTAATACTGCTGGGTTTCGTATGGTGAGTGTAGAGAACCGGAGACCCTTTTAAATGAAAATAAGGCATTCCATATTAGTTCTCAGGGGTGACAACGCATTTTGATTCTTAGTCGAGGATAAATATTGGTGTCTATGGGCCACAGCATCCACTTACCATCAGGTGTAGTGTGTGCTCGTTTGTAACCCATATACTATAAAAAAAGAAGTATATGCTTCTTATTTTTCGCTGGAAGGTTCTGTTAGTGGCACTACCTCGTTGGTCTAGAGATCGTAAACGCGATCGCTGATGGTAACCTAGGTTCGAAACCCGGGTTCGACCGAAAATCATTTATTGGGCTCATCTGTTGAGAAATTCTCAGTAGCAGTCCAGAGTCAAGAAGTTGGCAGTGCTGATATTAGCTCGCTTCGCTGGGCGCACAATAATATTTTTTGCGAAACATGTTTTTTTTTTTTTTGGATGGAACAATTTTAAAATTGTGAGGGTCTACATTGCGAAATGAGTAGCTATACTAAATTTCAAGACAATCGGGTGCATAGTTTTAGAGATATATATGCTTTTTATAGGATAGGGTGACAAACGAGCACACAGTCTGAGCACACAGATGGTAAGTGGTTGCTGCGGCCCATAGACATCTACATCTATCCTCGATTAGGAAACAAAACGCAGAATGCGTTGTCACCCGTGAGGACTAAAAATGGAATGCCTCTTTCCAGTAGAGTAAAAAGGGTCTTCGGGTCTCTACACTCACCACACGAAACACAGCAGCATTAAGCTACTATTTTACGCTGGTTTTCTGCGAGAGCATGGTCCTACCCCGGTCGAGCCGACCCATTCGTGCTAAAACTATACTGCTAATATAACTGCAGCATGGCTCTACCACGTATAAACTATATTCAATTATAATTATGCTTATCCAAATATTAGTTAGCCACGCTGCAGCGTGTTTACGGCTGCAGCGCGAATGGGTTCACTCAATCGGGGAAGAACCATGCTCACAACGTATAGCGTGAAATAGCGTTTCTCGCATCTGCGTTTCGTGCTGTCACTTAAAAAATCAAAATAACCTTTTACTGATATCTATGGGTTACAGTATTTGCCTACCATCTGTTTGACTCTTTCATACTCATTACTACTAAAAAAATTCTGCTGGATGTACAGGCACGTATAGGATTCATTAAATTGAAAGCGTACCTATATACCTAAGGGATACACTAAAATATTTGGGTTTTAAGAAGTCAGTTCATAATAAATCTATGGTTTTAAGATCGTTTATTATTTTAGTATCGCAAGAGCCTAAGAGTTGGACACTCGCCTTAAATTTCGTAATGCAAAAGCTACCCGACGCATTTGGGGTGCTGTTTTGCTCTGAAGGAAAACGACGCAAGGAAACCTGCATTTAGAGAAATTAAAATATCGAAGACATGTGAAGTCTGTCGCGGTATTGGGGCAGCGGTAGATTCTTTTCTCCTTCATAAACCCTTTTAGAAATGAGAAAAGACCTGTGCCCGATTACCCAACAGGACCAGCGTCGGTAGGACGTATTCAGAATAGAAATTTTACTTTTTTTTTAAATTGATACACTTAAGGCCTTATTTTTACAGATAAAATAAAAAAGATTTAACTATTTATATCTTGCTGGTTTATTTATATGTTTAATTTGCTTAAATTTTAATATAAGGAATCGAAACATGTATATATATATATATATATATATATATATATATATATATATATATATTTTTTTAATATATATATATATATATATATATATGAGTGTTTTATATAGATTAACATTTTATATGGTGTTAGCACGATGTTGTGTTGATTCACTTCCACAAATATACAAGAAAGATGGCAATCGTGTTGAAATCTATACGGCACACGATAGCACATTTGCATACATCACGGCTACTAGATTAGCGTAGACAACCCTTAGGGTTGCAAAGCTTAATCAAAGTGGGGGGTGTGACACGTGGTGATCTACAGGGCGGGGGTGGCGGCGAGAGGCGCGCGGGGCGCGGCAAGCGGCCCTCCGGGAGCTCTTCAGCCTCCGGCTCCTTGGGCCGCGGCGCCCTTTCCGATCCAGATCTCCAGAGCCGACTGCAGCCAAATCTCACCGTCTTCTGGGTTCGTATAAAATCGTTTTTGACGAATGACTGTTGGCGAACTTTGTTCCAAAAGTTCCCCACCAACCATTTGTTCCAATGTTTGTCCACAATGTCACACCCCCTTTATCTAACGTGTTCAAATGAAATGGTAGTCAGTTTACGAACGCATTCCACGCAATATGTGGTGTTTGTGATAAGTACTTTGACGGTCATAAACACTCAAATGCGACAGTAAGCCGCATCTTTATACATCTACGGTATTCAAATTTGATAGCATTATTTACGACTCGATTTTGTCTGGACACGTCTTAAAGCTTTTAGACGCACTGCACTGTAGAAACGTAGCGTAACTTTTAACCGTTGCTGCTCTTAGAGCTGATTTTTATTAGTCAGATAAAATATTACCAAAATAATACTACTAAATAAAAAAGTAATTTTTTCACTTTTATATTCAGTCAGATTGTAATTTATGTATTTGATGAAATTTTACTTTTATCTGATGATTGAAAAATCAGCTCCTAAGTTGCTGATAGTTATATTTATAAAATATACCGCAGTAGAAAGTAGAAATATGTTAGAAATTTTATGAAAAAGGACGTTTTTATTTGCGTGAAAATTAGTGAAACCTGTTATTCGGACCGATACTGATAAATAATACTATTCTTTTACTACTATTTAATTTAACTATTTAATATTTAATTTAATACTCTCGAGAATTCGGTTAGATGCAAAACAAGGTTCTGTTTAAATACATAAAATTGGAGGAATAGGTAATAAGTAACTAAAAATCATAATTGAAAATTAAAAATCAAGTACGTATTTTTATGTTGAGTCAGGTAATGCGAGATAATTTTGGAATTAAAATAACAAGTCGGTAAAATAAGGTCGTGTATTTAGTTGAATAACCACTGTGAAAATACTGCAATGTGGTTTGACATTTGGGAAATTAGTTTTCCCGCGAAAACTCGGTCAGAACGAACGCCACATATTTAATTGACAAGCTCTATAACCTATATTGCGTAAAAATTTTACAATAATTTGAAGAAATACAATTTTTATTGTATTTATTTACGCCGTGCAGTCTAACTTTTTCGTAATGAACGAAATAAAACGAAATAAAAAAATATCTTCACTCAATATATTTTTTTATCAGAACTGAGGATCATATCCGTGGCGTAATATGAGTTATTCACAATACCTTATCGGACTACAGTTTTACAGTGTATACCCGTGAAAAGTCCGGCATGAATTCAAAGAGATGCTCAAGGCACCAATTACATGAAAGGGCCAGAACAAAGTCCTCCGCATTGGCTACTACGAAAACAAATTTGTATTACAAAATATAATTATCTACAGCCTTGCAATCTTCTACTTACAGTTTACAGATGTAAGAAATCGCAAGGACAAAGGAAAATCAAATGGTATCAGAACGACTTCAACAAGCTCTGATTTTCGTATATACGAGTAGGTGTGTCTATTATCATTTGAGGCGCAATTAAAAATACACAAGACTTGTTCGACTCACCGGTGTCTTGTCCTTAAACTTTTCCTCAAAGACGATGCGCACAACTTACCAAAAATTAAATTTTTTATTACCAATACTTACCAAATAAACATAAAACGATTGCGATGCAAAATGACCTCAACGCCCATACACATAAAACCGATAAGCTCATTACCGTCCGGCTGTCCGTTCAAGTTATTTATTGCACATTGCGTAGATACAAGTTCCCAGACGTTATTCTAATATAATTCGTATATCGAAATGCCGAATAGTTTTAATAGAAATCACTGACATTGTTTATGTTGGAGTACCGTCTTCGCTGCGGCTCTCAAACTGTTACTGGTTACTTATTATACTGTTTAGTGTTATTAGCACTTTATATCTTATTTTCACTTGGCTGTAAAGTATTTAATTTATACTTGCCTATTACTATTTTACAAATTATTGAAAGACGAGATTTGTGACGAAATTAGCAGCAATCTTTCGTATGGTGTGTGCGAGAATCTGGGATCCTTTTTATTGATAACGGGACGTTTCTCCTTATTCTTCAGTTGTAATCATTATGTTATATTATAAATCTAGTAAGTTTGAAATGTTTATTCTGATATAGGACAAGGTAATCCCCATGAGATTTTCTACGGTTGATATTGACGACCCCAACTGTAGAAATGCAACTAATGTTTTCTTGTGCCGCTTGGCAGTTTAAATAATATTTTACATAATTGGGTTTAAAACAATTTCTTAAAGAAGAAGAATAAGAGAGGGATAACAATTAACAATATAAATTGTCTTATTGCCTTAACCTTACGACTGAATGTAACTTAACCTATACTCAATTGACAGCTCCATGGCGCAGTGGCATAAAATTGAGTTGCGTCACGGGTTCGAATCCCGCATATTACCCCGCATACGGAATAAGTATTTGTATGGCCTAAAAATAATTGTTCCGCGGTTGGATGTTTGTCCTTGTGCAGTTTGTGTTTGTAAAATTCCTCTACGATACTGGAGAAAATTATAGTGTAAGAAGTAACGTTTAAAAAAAATGAAATTAATAACAAACGGGCAAAGTCACCTGGCTGTAAGATAATGATGTGGCTTATACACACCCACACCTATCCTAGATTAAGAATCACAATGCCGACGCGTTGTCACCTCGGAGCACTAAGATGAGATGAGATACTTCGTTACCAGTAAGAAGGGTCTTCCCTCTTCAATCGTCACTTACCATAAGAAACACAGTAGCATTAGCCTAATGGTTTCTTAAATTTACGCGAACACTACACATTGAATAAAACTAAATTTACGGATTTTTTTATTTTTTATTTCACTACTTTTACTTATTTTTAATTCCCGACGTTTCGGGTGCTTTACAGCAACCATGGTCACGGGGGGGACTAAGATGTTTGACGTCCCAATGTCATAGTTAGTCCGGCTACCTTCAGTTTTTGAATATTAATTTTTGGTCCGATTTACGCAAAACGAGCTTATAGTATCATGAAGTCTTGCAGTGGTATGCTTAGGTTTGGGTTTAATTTTGTTAATTATAGGATCCCAAGCAGGTGGCAGCACCCATCCATCTTCTCTATTGAAATTTGGATGTTTTTTAATTTCAAAAGCCTCGCGTATCATCCTTGGTAGGAATCGGTGTTCTTTTGCGAGAATTTGTGGTTTATCGAAACGAATGTAATGGTGGGGACGATCTTCGTCGTACGAGGTGCTGTAAAGCACCTGAAACGTCGGGAATTAAAAATAAGTAAAAGTAGTGAAATAAACGCGATAAAATCCGTAAATTTAGTTTTATTCAAGCATTAGCCTGTTTCTCCTTTCACCCTGTGCGTGGCCGTGACCGTGTAGTGGCGATATAAGCGGCGACAGAGGAAAAAAAAGTTAGAAGGTAGGCAGTGGCATTCTTATAATAAAGCCAGAAAATAAAAAAAATTGCTATTGTCAACCCACCTGTCAATGCCTTAATTCAGCAGTGGACTTTGGTAGGCTGTAATGATAATGATGGCTCTGCGAGCGTTGTCCATCCACGGTCGGATCCATTGTGCTATTACGCTGCAGCGTGGTTCCATGCAATAACAAAAAAAATTATTATATGAGAACATGTTTCTCATATTATTGAATAAGAATTATGACAAACTTTGAGAAGCGATATCACCTATCCGAGTCTCTCGTGTTTTATGGCGTATTATGCTATAATAATATTTTTTACTTAGCACATTTGTTTAAATCTGTGTTCTGTGCGCTATGTGTTTGTGTGCGTGTGTCCGCTTGCTTGTATGCGTGTGCGCGGGCGCGCCGTTCACTTGAAAATATATAAAAATGTCGTTCGTTGTTACGAAGACCGCTAAATCTAATAGCCGACCAGATTTTTATGTTCTTTCGCAGTATAGTGTTCTGTTACGCGGTAAGCCTTTAGCTTTTTTGACTCTTTGTTGTACGGAATTGAGTTTTGTGTTTTCAATATGGCCGCCATTTACGGCGACGCCCAATTAGCGATGGGCCCTGCAATCGGTTTTACCGTTCGGCTTTTGTTACACATGATTTATGCTTTAGTTTTTTGGCCGCCGGATGTTACAATAGTATTTTACATTCGGCGAGTTTAATTACTAGGTTATAGTTCTGTAACATTACTAGGCAATGCCGTATGTTGGCCAGTGGTGCCAATTGGTATTGTTACAGCATGCGAGGCTATATCAGCAGTGCCAATAAATGACGTTAAAAAACGATTTCTTTGAGAAATTGTATTCTAATTAAACTTTTTAATTAGCGACATTGAAATATTTTAGATTATTCAGGAATAATCCAGCGTAATAAGTAATAACTTATTGTTCCAGTTGATGCTAATTGTCGGAGTAATATCTGTGAACTGTCAATATCGACTACTAAACTAAGATGGCCAATCTTAGTTTTGAATTTATAACCATCCGAATGTTATCGATTAGACTTAATAGAGGCCAACAATTTAAGATTATAAAACTAATAATTAATAGTAAAATATAAATGGTTGCTTCATATGCTATCATCAATTGTAATCAAGTTAGATTAGTGAATTTATTGAATTCACTACCCCATGTCGTCCTGTGAAAGGGATATGAAACAGATGTGAATGAATGAGTGAAACAATTGCTAACTGAAACTATATAAACTTTTACCTTAAATGGCTTTAACAATGATCAAAAACATCACCTCATAACACTGTCCATCTTATATCGAAATATGATGTTATCCAAAATGGAGTCGTAATGGAAAATAAGAATGTTATCCGTGGTAGGGCCACGCTGCAGCTATATTATAGTTGTAGCACGAATAGGTCGGCTTAACCGGGGAAGGACCACGCTCTCACAGAATACTAGCGTTAATTCGTATGGTGAGAGTAGAGATCCGGATACCATTTTTTACTGGTTACGAGACATTCCGTCTTAGTCCTCAGGGGTGATAACGCACCTGCGTTTTGATTCTTAATCGAGGAAAAATGTAGATGTCTATGGGCCACAGCATCCACTCACCATCAGGTGGACTATGTGCTTGTTTGTCACCCTATCCAATCAAAATCTTTGTGTTCAGCTCTGTAACTCTATTTTTAGGAATAATTTTTTTTATTTAAGGAAAAGGGAGGAAAAGTTTCATGACATACAACTTCTTACTAGTAAATGCATACAACTTAGTATTTCTTATAATTTTTTGTGTATTTCTCATTTATGAGAGGGTTGGGTTATCAAGCGATTAGTCCGACGCTCTACTCTCACATTCCACCGAAATACAATGTTGATCAGACATTTGCCTCAAATTCAACAAATGTAAATCAATCTAACTATTAATTATATACCTGATGTTAGCACCAGTGATATTTTTATTGGAGTTATTTTGAGGAAACCTGCATTTATTCGAGTTTTAAAAATAAATTAGTGAAGTACATATAAAGTATACCTTTGTAGCGTCATAGTGCGCTCGTTTCGACTCTATTAGCTTCTTCAGATTGAGGTTAAGGGAGAATTTTGCTCAGCAAAGGAGCGTTTATTTAGAGTTCACTCATAAATCACGTATTATAACAAAATTCGAATTGTAGAAACAATTTATGGAACAGTTAATCAATTTCTGATCGGTTAAAATTTGATCTTTCGTTTTTGTCAGTTATTAAGGTCAATTACTTTTAATAATACATATACCAGTAGCCAAGGAACTTGAAGGTGCAGAATAAGAGTTATTTTTGCTTAATATATTGATCTATTTTATTGTAAACCTCTTAACAATTTTTTTAATAAGAAAAACTAAAATGACAAACGTAATAAGTACTAAAATTTGCCTATCAAGCGTGGCAATTACAAAAAAATTTAAAAATAAAGAAAAGACAGGACGCAACCTCCAAACCCTTTTGTTGTTGACATACCACGCTTTCGAAACGGTTTGAACAGCAAAGAAGTGGAAAATTTGCCAGCGTCTGTCTTTCCATCTGATTATAATGTGGGTCTTCAAGACCTGAATGAACAGGCTTTTGTTAAATTCAAATTCAAATTCAGTTAAGCTAAGACGGCGCATTTGTCGTCTTCTGTTACATAACCACATACCCTCAGTTGGGATATTATTCAAGCGTTGACTTATAATAGTTAAAAAAAACTGGTTTCATAGATAACCACAATATTTTGTCAAATTTTTAATCGAGAATAGATATAGGTGTAGGCCATCGTCCATTTATTATCAAGTGGATTTTATATGCGTTTGCTTTGTGAAATATGAAAGAAAATTTCTTATATTTTCTTTGATATCATAATCATGATTTATATGTTTGAGAGCGTTGTTAACTCCCAGTTTTTCAATTTTCGTCTCCATGTCTTTTCATTGCTTTCTTGTAACAGTCTGTACACAATGTACACAGGTTCCCCGAAACGAAATCGGGAATTCATTTAAATTGAAAGTCGTTGAAGAGAAAATTGAAGGCAACGCGTGCCCGGTCGGAGGACGGCATAAATTAACGTGGGCCGAATTAATCGTCGGACCACACGCGACGGCTGCCTCCTAAGCAGCTAATTACTACTTTGCTTATATCACTTAGGAACCTCAACAGCTGGGGTTTGAATGTTATGAATCTCAATGATACAAATAATACATTAGATAATACAAAAAAATTAAATTTGGCTTAATCAAAATCTTACGCATGCAGAATTTAGCGTTCTATAGCGTATTTCGCATGAATAATATATTAACGATATAGTAATTCACAGAACACCATCGTGAAATAGCAGCTAATTTTGCTGTTTCGTATGGTGAGTGAGTGTAGATAGATGAGCGAAGGTAGTTTTTACTGGAATAGAGGTATTTTGATTCTTGATCGAGAATAGACATACTCGTCAATGTCGTTAAATATATAAAGTTTGCCATCAATATATTCATTGAGGGTCATATGATTTTTCATCATCATCATCATCATTACAAGCCCTTCAAAAGTCCATTGCTGAACATAGGCCTCCCCCAAGGTATGCCACAAAGCACGGTCCTGAGCCACCTGCATCCATCGACTTCCTGCATGTCTTACCGGGTTTTCACTCCATCTAGTGGGGGGTCGCCCTACACTTCGCCTACCGGTACGAGGCCGCCACTCGAGAAGCTTTTTTCCCCAACGGTCGTCGGTTCTTCGAGCTATATGGCCGGCCCATTGTCACTTCAGCTTACTAATCCGTTTGGCTATGTCGGTCACTCTGGTTCTACTGCGGATATCTTCATTTCTAAGTTTATCACGCAGAGAAACTCCGAGCATAGCCCTCTCCATAGCTCGCTGAGCGACTTTGAGCGTCCTCATACGGCCAACAGTGAAAGACCACGTCTCAGTTCCGTAGGTTATCACTGGCAACACGCACTGGTTGTACAGCTTAGTTTTCAGGTTTTGAGTATACTGACGAGAAGATGAGTTGAATCCGTCGATTGACCTCTCGGTCGAAGTTCGGACTTACCTAGTCGGACTATTTGTCCCAGGTAAACGTACTCGTCAACAACTTCGAGCTTAGTGCTCCCAACAACGACCGGCATAGGTGTGACATGGACGTTTAAACATGATCTTTGTTCTGTCCATGTTCATCTTAAGACCTATCCGTTGGGAGGCACTATTGAGGTCATTGAGCATAGTGCTTAAGATTCTGCCATAAGGACTATATCGTCGGCAAATCGAAAGTGAGTGATGTACTCGCCATTGATGTTAATACCGTATCCTTTCCAGTCCAGTAGCTTGAAAACGTTTTCCAATGTAGCGGTGAAGAGTATCGGGGAAAATAACGTCACCCTGTCTTACACCTCTCTGCAGTTGGATAGGTTTCGTACTCTGGTTCTGTACTCGGATAGCCATCGTAGCTCTATTGTACAAGCACTTCAGCACTTTGATATACCGACAGTCAACTTGGCACCGCTGAAGAGACTGTAGCACCGCCCAAATTTCGACGGCATCAAAGGCTTTCTCATAGTCTACATACGCCAGGCAAGGTGGCAGATTGTACTCTTCGGACTTCTGTACAATTTGCCGAAGGGTATGTATGTGGTCTATGGTACTATAGCCTTTTCGGAAACCGGCTTGTTCGGGAGGCTAGAAGTCATCGAGTCTGCGTGCGAGACGATTCGCAATGACTCTCGAAATCGGTCTGTAGTTCTTCAAGAGGGCGTTGTCACCTTTCTTGAAGAACAAGACCGCCGCACTTCTGCTCCACGCCTCCGGAGTAGTGCCACCATGGAGGACGGAATTAAAGTGGTTTTTTTATATGAAATAATGTTGACAAACGAGGACAAAGTTCACCTGATGATAGGTGAATGCTGTGAGACGAAGGGAGTTTAAAAAAAAAGGAAATTTGCAAATAGCAAGAAAAAACGCAGTGCTGGGTGATCCCTAGACGAAGCGATGACCTGATGAAACACGCAGATAGTTGATAGATGCAGGTGGCTCAGGATTGTCTCTTGGAGCAGTCGTTAGAGGACGCTTACGTTCATCAGTAGACTTGTGATGGGCTGTAGTAAGTATTATTCCAGACTTATGGTAAGAGGGCTTAATAGGCAACAAATTATCCGTGGAAGTGTCCAACTTTTTATCACCGCGTTCGTAAAAACTCGTTTGAACATATCAAAGCTGAAACTTTTAATTTAGTACGCCTACCCATCTCTCACGTACATTAATATGGGATTTATGACCGCTTTACAGTTTCTTACGGGAGTTTTTTTTATTGAGTAATATAACGATTCTCTATTTTACTATTAACATTTTATACGTACTCTTAGTTAGGTTAATTAGTTGGGTCGATTAAAGTTCTACGATCGGTGTTTCGATATATATATATATGAAAGGCTTGGTATTTGACGCCGTCTTTGCGAGCGACTTAATTTCAAATACAAGGGTTCCGCATGCGATATAATTCATTTTGGATTAGATATTTTTATTGTGATCACATTTTTTATTGTATGTAAGGAGTTGTATGAAGGATGTATGGCGTATAAGACGGAATTTTCTTCGCCTGGTGCTACCATATATTTGCCGGACTTTGACCAATGGAAACCAAAAATTACACAGGTTTTTCTCGAGCGATTAACAATGAGCGTCGGTGGTGGCCAATGCTTAGTGGATTGGTATGCTGATGATAATTATGAAATATGAGTGATATTCAATAAATATAGCCTTTAAATGCTAATAACAGTGACCACCTAGATAATATATCAATATCGAGTGTGTCGCTATGTGTTAGAACAAAAATAAATTATTTATGTGGAAATAAATTTTCTCAAGGATGCCTCAATGATATCTGAAATTTCTCTAAAATTTTATTCAATACTAGAGCTGTTTACGAAAAACCACCAATGACATAATATAACATCATCAGAATTCCACACACAGACTGTTGCAGAACATAGACCTTCACTACAGAACACAACACAACACGATCCCGAGCCAGTTGTATCCACCGAATCCCTGTATATTTTACCTGGTCGTTCAATCAAATTTGGGACAGCCTACACTTAGCTTAACAGAACTAGGCTGGCACTGGGGAACTTTTCTTCTTCATTGCTTGTCGGTTGTTCGAGCTATATGACCGGCCCCGCTTATAGTATTAAGATTAATGTATTTTTAATTAGACTTGAATTGAAGTTTACGAGTTGACCACGCCTTTTGGTTGTAGTTTGTTAAAAAATATAGGAAAACTCAGATTGTTAATGATCAGTGACAAAAAGCTACATATAAGTCCCACAATCGGTCTCAGACCTCTGCGAGCAGCACACTTATTTTACTTATTTCACTTATTTTAAAAAAAATTGAAATATATTATGCATATCTTTATATCAAAGTAGTAGACATGTGTTGCTAAAGAAATTTATGTAATTTCTTTCTCTCTTTATACATTATTGAATTGCATTTAGGTATATGGTTTACTTTGCACTCTTACACAACTCCAAATCGTGGACATTAAAGAATACAAGCAACACTTATCCGGTGGCCACTTGCGCCAGCATCTCACGGTAAACAATTTTTATTTGAACGTAACAGTCTATTATCAGATGAGAATGTCTTGCGACCTAAATCGTAAACAGCCGCCGTTGTCCGTCCATATTTATTGGTGTATAATAACCGATATAAAGTGCGTTTTTATTCGGTTTTGATGTGATCGCCTGTTTATCTTTATATCGGGAATAGTTCGGTTTATATCGCAGGCCATGAAGTGGTGCTGTTAGGCAATGCTGCTTTGTCTGTAATGTCGATTTTATTGTCTGTATACGATTACTTTGGACGCTGTTTTGTATAAACAAGTCCACCTGATTTTACTGTTAATGAAAGTTATCTTTATATCAAAGTAGTTTCTATTGATGAGTTGTTTCTGCAGTGACATCTCGTGCCATTAATTGGAAACATAAACAATGTAGTCAGGTCAAAATATATAGACATGAGTATAAATGAGTGAGAGATAGGGATCGCACGATAGTACGTACCTACAGTAAAATATTATACCAAAGATTTGATGACTTAAGGAAAACAAATGACAACACCTCTTTATTACTAAGATGGTTATTAACTTATTTTTAATTACAAATAAAACTAATCAATCTTATCATTAATCATAAACCTAAGGCTAAACCAGTGAGGGTTGCCGGTGACGATTTATGGAACCGCGACTCACTTCACTGTTGTTGAGGAAACTTAAAGTCGTACAACGAACTATAGAAATGTCTATACTTCATGTTCCTCTGTATGATATAATTTGTAACGTTATCCGCAGTAGAAACCAAAATAACTGACACACTTCAACGACTCAATAAGCTGAAGTTGCAATAGGTTTGCTATGAATGTCGAAGAAGCTTTGAAATTTGAATCTAGATTATATATTTGCCCATTCCATTTTTAAATTTACTTAAAAATAAATATAACTTAAAGAGTAAAGGCAGATTACAAATAACTAAGAAGGATAAAATAATTTACTATTCATTGTTTAGAGATAGAGTAAAGAATAACATAGAGTAAAGAAGAACGTAGAGTAAAGAAGAACTAAAGACCCGACATCAGAATGTAAAAATATTTTTTTTAGTTCTTTTCACATCATAACATTTTCACATCTTCCCTGTCCACGAAAAAGACACAATAGTTAATCGAAATGTTCATATATGACTCACGGGACAATCAATCAAGTGGACTAACGAATACGTCGTTGTGTCGTCGTGTCGTTAAAATAGTTACACGTATATTAAAAAATTCACCCCCTATTTTGACACGCTTAGATTTTTATATAGGATAGGGTGACAAACGAGCACACATTCCACCTGATGGTAAGTGGTTGCTGTGGTCCGTAGACATCTACATCTAGCCTCGATTACGTAGTACTATTATTTATTCTGTGTCTCGATTACGAATCAAAATTCAGATGCGTTGTCACCCGTGTGGACTAAGATGGAATGCCTCGTTTCCTGTAAAAAGGGTCTCCGGTTCTCTACACTTACCATACGAAACACTAAAGCAGCATTAGCTACTATTTTACGCTGGTATAGAATTTTTCTTCATATTTTTATATGGGGCTAACCTTGAAGTATTAGGTACTAATTTATCATATATAGCTGTATAGCCTGAATATTCCTAATAAAAAATAATAATCAATATCGGTTTACAATTGACAAAGATAGCGCGTGATCTAAATACAAAAAACCATACAGTCGAAATGTGCACCTTCGTTTTTTGAAGTTGGCTCATTAAAAATACCATACTCATTAATGACAAGACGTTAATAAAAATCGATTTTATTATAAAAAACGTTTTCATCAGTTAGGTATATTGAGGAACGCTAATTAATGTAGACTTTTGATATGTTATGAGTTGTTAGCTATTTGTTAATTCGCTGATTGACTACTAATTAACTATATTTTAACCTTAAATATGTATAGACGTGCGGTAGAAAGACGGAATTGACACGAATTAGTTATGTAATGAAATTAATTTTTGACACGTTGTAAGTTACAGAGGTTATGTCATTTTACTATTATCTTCCCATTCTTTATTAACTTTATTCATTTGGTAATTTACATGCAAGTTTTCTGCAATAATCGAAATGTTAGGTATTCGAAACATCCAGATGCATTTGCTATTTATTATTTTATAATTGTTTCTAAACGTAAGTCCAACTTCGGACAAGAGTAATGATTTCTTAAATTTACGCGAACACTACACATTGAATAAAACTATATTTACGGATTCTATTGGTTTTTTTTTACTTATTTTATCTTATTTTTAATTCCCGACATTTTGGGTGGTTTACAGCACTCATGGTCACGGGGGGACTGAGATGTTTGACGTCCTTACCTTCTCTTACGATCTTGAACATGTTCACAGAAGTCAACGAAGTCTGGAGTCTGTGAATATGTCTGAGAACTAAGATGCAATGTCTTGTTACCAGTAAAAAGGATCTTTGCATCTCTAAACACACCATAGGAAATACAGTAGCATTAAACTCTTATTTCACTTTGGTACTATGTGAGAGTGTGGCCCTTCACCGGTCGAGCCGACCTGTTAGTTTTACATCCATAATATAGCTGCAGCATGGTTTCTACACACAGAATACTATAATACGTACGAGGTTTGGCGTCGCTAAACCCGATTCGCTGTATTGACACATTTTAGACTTTTGATTAATGTTCAAGAACATCATTAAAAAAATCGTTTAAATTTTAATACATATCTATTTATTTGTAAGTAGGGTGCAATTTGGCATTTTTTAAATAATTTGCATGCGAAATTTGGAAACGATTGTAACGTCAAAACACATCTCGTGTTGACATTTATACGTGTGAATTGACGTATTGGTGACATTTTAGTGGCTACGCGTACGCGGGCTTCGCCCACTCCCCGTTCTATTATGTATGTATTATTAGTATTCTATGGTTCTACCACGTATAAAACGAGTGCTCGTTTATCATTCCTTCTTGTAGAATCCTAGAAGTGTAGTCCTATTTACTACAAACGAAATAAATATATAGTCGTTTATAAACGAAACAACGAACATTAAGCACTTACTGCGGTACAGCATAAACAACGAGACGAATCTATTTGTATCCGCTTACAGCGTCTCCTCACCCGGTGCTTACGACCCGTTCTTGCCTACGCGATAATGTTCAATTTATGTCGCCGTTGCTTTCGTCGCCGGAACGTGTTTCAACTACACATTCGAATGTGCCTTATACGAGCGTTTCTCGTTTTGGGGCACATCTCGTTATTTCTGTTTTATTGTATGAATACATAATGTAATAGCCGCGATGGCAGGTTGCGACACCGCCAATTGCCGAACTTAACTCTCAGTACGGTAAATTGGCAAAGATCAGGCGCCGTCTAGTTAAGATTTCGCTGCAGACGCGTCAACTGACCGTAGCGTTTTTATTATTTATTTATTTATTTGAATATCAATGATGAAGTAAACTATGTCATTTAAAACGATTACGAATATGTAAGAAGATTTGCACCTACAAAAGTTTATTGGAACTTGTTTGTTTGACTAGTTGTAACAAATGAGTAGAACGCAATTTTTTTAATTAATTGTGTTTTACTTTGTATATTTTTTTCACAATAAAAAAACCAAAAACTAAAAAATATCATATAATCATACTCCACGCAATACATTGCCAAGAACGCTGGCTGCGTTTCCTCGCTGAATTGATATGATACATAGCATTTAAGAGAAAAAGAATCAGTCCCCTTATTATCAGCGGCGACGACTAGTTATGGATACAGTTCGTGTAAGAACTTTACCGCCTCAATGGACCGATTGACGTTTTTGCATATTGTGTAATTTTTTTTAAAGATTTTACATAGCTTATGTATTACCTTTATAACACATTTATTATGTAGTAAACAAGCCCAGAGGGACTCTCTTTTCCTGATCGATATAATTTTCTGATTTCTAAATACAAATATTATTTTTAGTCTAGATTTGCTCGATATTCGGTCAACTAATTTGTTTAAAAAAAGATATCTAGAGGTATAAATTATTCCCTAATTGTTCCCAAGCCTCTCTGAGACGCGTCAAATTAGGCAGCAACTGTCATTTCGAAACAGATAGTCTTTAACACTATTAGAATTGAATTTGATAAGTAGGTATGTGGCGTATGCTTGTTTATGAGGATCCCATATCTTTATTATTCAAATTTCTTGACCGAACCGGTCGGCGTTGAAGATAATTGCGTTGGTGTACTTCGCTTTATACAGCGGTTTTTTTAAATTTATTGTACGTGAATGTATCTAATGCGTTAATTTCTCACATTAATTAGTTGTTAACAGAAATACAAGAGCCGCTTCGTAGCAATTACATTGGACTTGTTATATTGCTGTAATGGTGCTGACGATAACAGATCATGAGATCGTGCACTTGTGGACTGTGGTTTCCTCTTAGTAAATTATTAGTACGTTGATTTATTTTGATTGGTATCATTATATGTATATTTTTTAATATCAAATGTTCATAATTCAAATTAACTAACGAGTTAACAGAGCACGGTGGTGAGTAGGTACGACTTGTTCTTGCTGCAGTCCTAATATAATTTATAGTATAGTTCATCAATAGTATTGTAATGTAGTATAATGTAATCTCTTCTGGTAAGTGTTCCTGATGGTAAGTGACCACAATGGCCTATGAACAACTGCAACACTAGGCAAACTGCGGTTGCATTACCAGCTTTTTAAACAGTAGTAGACTGCTATATTATAGTTGGAGCACGAATGGGTCGGTTCGACCGGGGAAGGACCACGCTCTCACAGAATATCAGCGTAAAATAGTAGCTTAATGCTGCTGTGTTTCGCATGAGTGTAGAGAACCGGAGATCCATTTTACTGGAATCTAGGCATTCCATCTTAGTCCCCAGGGGTGACAACGCATTTGCATTTTGTTCCTTAATTGAAGATAAATGTGGATGTCTATGGGCTACGGCATACATGGGCTACATCAGGTGGACTGTGCTCGTTTATCACTCAATGCTATAAAAGAACTCTTTTCTTGAAGATCCCTAAGACGTTTCCGTCCCGAAAAAAGCTGGCGACAGTAAATTCAACAGTGTGTAGTGGACCACCAACGTTCGAGATGATTAGGTAACTTTGAGCGGAGTTAACGACGGTAGAGTTCAACAGACGGAATTAATCCGAACAATTCCTCTGAGCACTTACCCTGGTATATGCGATTGAAGATGCCTGGAAATGTAATGTCTCTTCGCATAGCCAATGAACTGTGCTGGTCAGTAAGAACTTGGTCTTCGACGACTCTTTCTGTTGAATGCAGTCAACTGAAAGGGGCTGATACTTGGCTGCCCCGGGAACAGTAGGTACTCCATGTTAGGTCGAATCTGTGTTTTGTAAAGTTGCATGCGGTAGGCCAACATGAAATAATAATCGTCTCAATCTACTGAGCACGCTAAGCTTTTAACACGCAAGTTTAGCCTATATATATCTATTAAGTATACGTCGTTTTTAGAAAAAAAGGAGCTTAATGCTGTATTTTGTATGGTAAGTGTAGCCGAGCGGATATGTTGGTTAGTAGAAACGAGGCATTCCGTCCTCTGGGGTAAAACGCATCTTCTTTTCGATTCTTAATTGAGGAAAAATGTAGATGTATCGACATTTTTTCTCCATCATAGTATCCACATACCATGTGGTGGACTGTGTGCTCGTTTGTCACCCTTATTCTATAACAAAAAATTAATTCGAGCAGCATGTATGTATATGGTGGATGTGGAAGAGGCGAGAGCGGCTCTCTGCCTACCCCTATGGGTAACAGGCGTGAGTGTTTATGTATTTATATATATATATATATATATAATTATTTAACTTCATATACACATTAGATGTATATAGGCGGACTTAATGCCTGTGGCATTATCTACCAGTCTACCTTAGAGTAGTGCAGAGATAAAAGAGATAGGTGTTATAATAAGTACGTACAGCAATTAATATTCACATATATATAAACTCATACATATATAAGCGTATAAATGTACACTTTGTAATATATACATATACTAGCTTGCCAGGCAGACGTTGTTCTGCCCTTTTCGACGACCTTTGTCATGTCCTATTAAAACTTCTTACATAAGCAAAAAAATTGTGCGTCACTCATGGAAAAAAAAGTACCCTATCTCTCAAGTTGGACCAGACTGCACACGATGTGCAAATTTGATTAAAATGGGTTAAGTAGTTTAGGAGTCCATCGCGGACAAACAATCTTCTTAATATATATAAATTACGTGTCACGAATTTATATATATTAAGATATATATATTATGATGGAACAGTTTTCCTAATAACATTTCGTAGTCGGTAACAATTGTAATTGCTGTATTTTTTCGTCCTTTTTGCGCCTACCATTATGATTCACCAGGCCCAGGGTTGACTAGGAGAGAATGCCGAAAGGCATTAAGGCCGCCCTTTTCAAGTTACCCATTTACTTAACGTGGTAACAGTTAAGCATAAATTAATTAATAATAAATAAATGTATAAAACATTCGTCGTTCGCAACGTAACGCACGCGCTGTTAGCTCCGTCTAAACTTAAAAAAAGATGTCGAAAAATAAGAGTTAAATTAGCTAAAGGAAAGTGTTTTGAGTTAAGCCATGGATTTTAACTATTTAGTACAATAAAATAGTGAAGTTATAAATCAGAACAATTATAGATGTGCGAAATTTTTTTCTCCAAGAATTTAATAAGTGTTGTTTCGCTGTGTTGACATGAACGCGTAAGCGCTTTCACATGCACGGCGCTTAAGACCTTTTTTGCGCGACCATAGCAGCTGTATATTGCAAAGTGCGTTGGATTGGCAGAGAAGTAAGCGAAGACACCCACTATTAAATTTATATTGAATACAAATTAAACAAATTATATCCGATTAATTTTTAACATTGAAAGTTATATAATTAAAACTTTTATTTACAAGTAACACGTCTTGCAATTCATGTAATACGACCCTACTTCAAAAAGATAAGATTAAATGCACAGCCTGTTCGGTCTTGTTTCACTATCAATGCGTTGGTTTTGACAGTACGTCATTTAAGAAGACATCCCTAAGTGTGAAGTCATTTAAATGCTCATTTTGCCAGAGCCGTAACCAAACTGAAGGCCTTATGGCCTCTCCAATTACAAAAAATAATGAAATATATTCTTCTCCTACACAAACGCAGACACCTGTAAATCATACCATAATATCCTTGATACGAGACGAAATAAGTAATATATTAGAAAATTCAGTGAGCCCAGACCTCAAAGCTAGTTAGTAGTTAGTTAAAAATAAAATGGATGTATTACAATCTATGTACGATAAGCAACAAAAAAAAATAGAAGAGGCTATGCAGGACATATCGTCCCTTAAAAATGAACATACTAAGCTTCGCGAAAATGAAATAAAAATAAATTCCAGATTGACTATTATGGAAAAAGAAACAAGAGTAAATAATTTAGAATTTCAGTGCATACCAGAAAACCGTGGTGAAAACTTATTCAACACTTTACAACAAATAGGAAAAACTATAGGTAGCTATATAGAAGATGGTCATATAGTCAAATGCACCCGGATTGCGAAGTGGAATAAGGAGAACAATCGTCCAAGAACTGTTTTGGCGATGTTTGCAACACCCCTATTGAGAGATAAATTCTTTGCTAATCTAATAAATTACACTAAAACCCATCCGTCTGATAAACTGAACTCTTCACATTTGGGAATAGCAGGTGAAAAAATGCCTGTCTTCATGTGTGAACATCTTACCCCGGAAGCTAAGGCATTACACGCAGCTGCTCGTCGATTTGCCATAGAGAAATCGTATAAATTCGTCTGGTCGTGGAATGGTAACATCTACTTAAGAAAAGCGCCGTCCAGTGAGGTAGTTCTTGTTAAGAACTTGGAGTTCCTTAACGAAATTTCTTAAAACCATACCATTTATTATTTTTTGTTTAGAAATTTAGAACATATGATATATTTTTAACTCAGTTACACTTTTGTTTAGTTGATGAACTGTATTAGTCTCTTTTATCAAAACATAAGAGGTCTTAAAACCAAAACTCATGAGGTATATAGTGCTATTTTAAATTCGGAATTTGACATTATTGTGTTAACTAAAACTTGGCTATGTGAAAGTATATTAAATAACGAAATTATAGATAAACGATACGTGGTTTTTAGACGTGACAGAGAATCTTCTATTTTGCGTACCAAGCATGACGGTAGTGGCGTATTTATTGCAGTTTCAAAAAAACTTAAAAGTTATAGAGTTATGAAATGGGAAAGCGACTACGAGGATATGTGGATTAACATTGATTTTAAAGCAGGTAATCCTAATTTTACTCTATCGATTTGCGGTGTTTACTTACCGTCGCCATTAAATTATGAGTGTCTTAAAAGTTTCTGTGATAATGTTTCCCGTGTATCAGTTGAGCAAACTAATACAATATTAATAGGAGATTTTAATTTATCCAATATAATGTGGACTGAATAAACTAGTCAAAAATATCTTATTCCTGTTAGTAATAGTGGCAAGATGAACGAATATTTTATAGATTTCATAGCTGAAAATCCTCTTTACCAGTTTAATCAAGTCCGAAATCCTTTTAACAAAACTCTTGACCTAATATTAAGTAATAAAGAAAGTTCATTTATAATCAACGAAATTAAAGAAAGCCCTTATCCCTTAAGCCATATAGACAGACATCACCCACCCCTAGAAATCAGTATAAATTTTACTCCAGTTTCACACCTAGAAACAAACATAAACGAAAGAATGTATTTTTATAATGCAGATTACAGTGTTATTATCGAGGAGATAGAAAAAATATCTTGGAATGAAATTTTTATTACATGTGGTGATGTTGATGAAATGCTAAAAGTCTTTTATTGCAAGCTCCGCGAGATTATAGGTCGGCATATTAGGAAATATAAGAGAGGAAATAGTAAATATCCGCGTTGGTTTTCAAAAGACTTAATAAAAAGATTAAAAGAAAAAAATTAATACAGGAACTTATATAATAAGTATAAAAACCCTCTTGATGAAATATCGTTTAAATTACTGCGTAAAAGATGTGAAACCTTAATACACTCATGCTATAAAAATCACATAAAAAATGTAGAAGAAATATAATTAGTAATCCAAAATATTTTTGGTCATATTTAAAAGAGATTAGAAATAATAAAAGTGAACATCCTTCTTATATGACATTAAATGCACAAATCTTTTCCAATGGTATAGACATATGTAATAGCTTTGCAAAACATTTCTCAAGTATATACTCCAATTATCCTAAAGGCAAAGAGAATAAGATTCCTAACATTAAATGCGTTGGTATTAATCAAACTTTATCTAATACACATATAAGTGTAGAGGAAGTAGAATCAAAGCTTAAGAAACTTGACGGCAATAAAAGCGCTGGTCTCGACAATATACTGCCTTTCTTTGCTAGGAAATGTGCAGCAGCTCTAGCGCGCCCTATAAGTATCATATAATATAATGCTTCCTTGAAAGAGGGTTTTTTTCCAAGCGCTTGGAAGGAGGCTAGAGTTGTGCCTGTTTTTAAAAACGGAGATAGGACCGATATAACAAAATACAGGCCCATATCAATACTATCCGTATTCCCAAAGGTATTTGAGACTACTATCTGTCCAATTATAAATTGGCACATGAAATCTATACTAACTGATAGGCAGCATGGATTTTTGAGAGGAAGGTCCACAGCGTCAAATCTTTGTGAATATATTGATAATTTATTTGTGTCTGTGTACAATAATCTTCAAGTTGATGCAATTTATACAGACTTCTCAAAAGCGTTTGACGTCGTGAATCATTCCATACTAATAAAAAAGCTTGAATGTTATGGATTCCACAGCTCCTTTTAAAATGGGTGTTTTCTTACTTACACAACCGAAAGCTAAAGGTTGTAATAAATGGATTTCAATCTGAGGTTCAATCTGAGGAAAAGCAGTGATGTACTTCTCTTTGCAGATGATTTAAAATTGTGTAAAGAAATAAAAACCGCTAATGATGGAAACTTACTACAAAATGATATTAACAGGCTGGTCTCCTGGTTAGTAATGCAATCCTTAATCGTGAAAAATGTTACCAAATATCTTTTAATAAAAAAATCCATTCAATTTTTAATGAATATAATATTAATGATTTCGTCATAAAAAAGACAAATGTTATTCGTGATTTATGTATTTTAATTGATTGTAAATTAAGTTTCACTACGCATATGGACCAAGTTATAAAAAAATCATTGAAATTTTTAGGATTAATTTAACGGGTAACTAAAACTTTTAAAAATAAAAAATCCAAAGTAATTCTTTTTAACTCACACTTATTCTTAAGTATTCTTAGTCACACTTAGTCTTAACACTTATTCTTAGTAATCTTGAATATTGTTCTTCTGTCTGGAATCCACATTATCAAACACATATAAATAGGTTAGAACGAGTGCAAAAGAAATTCCGTAAGTACCTTTATTTCTGACTAGATAATTGTAATATGATTTCATTAAATGATCGAAGAGCGCTTATGGACATGTGCTTGTTACACAAAATCGTTAACAATAAAATTAGCTCGAATAATCTTTTAGGTAAAATATCATGTTATTCCTAGACCTAATTCTAGAATAAGAAATTATAGTTTATTCAAAACTAGGTATTGTAGAACAAATGTCGGACTATCAGTTCCAATTAATAGAACCTTAAAAATTTATAATGTAATTTCTAAATTAGTCGATCTTGCTTTATTCAACGATTCTTATACCACTTTTAAAAATAAAATTAAAAAACATTTTTATAACAAAATTAAGATAACCTCATGAGTTATTGTAGAAAAAAAAAGTTTTTTTTCTTTGTTTGATGCATTACAATAGGTTATTTTGTTATCCTTTCTTCCTTTTTCAGTAATAATTTGCGTTACTTATTATTTTACTTTAACATGTTAAGTTAGCCTATAAGTATGATATGTACTAAACTTCAGATTAATCTATAAAATTTGAAAACATTTTTTCATTGTACGATATCATGTTGGCTTCCTAATAAATAAATAAAAACAACCAATTGGTCGCCTAGTGGTCTACCATAATTCAATCAATTTTTTAACTTTTGTAACTCCAAATGCTTTTTCATTCAAAATTCATCATATTATATCATAAGTATAACTTATTCAGCCAATCTGTCACTTTGAGTGTTAAACTAATGGGTGCGTTTGGCAGAAAAAAGCGCTAGCAAGCGCTTATAAGCGCTAAAATAGTTTTCGGCCAGGACACGATTGCTACTTCAGTAGCGCTGACACAATCCGCCATTTTGCTTATTTAATTTGTTTGTTTTGAAGTAGAGTTTATAAGTTGTTTTGTGCAATATTAGTTTTAAGTAATATAATGACATGAATAAACATATACATGCTATTAAAAACTCATGATTGGTAAGTTTTTAATATGAATACTTTACAAACATATATTTAAATTAGGTTAGATTCCCCGGTTAAAACTAACATCGTGTCCTAGAGGAAAATAGCTACTTACGATTTGACAGCGCTTACCGCTTACGATCGCCATTTTGCTTACAAGCGCTTGCTAGCGCTTTTTTCTGCCAAACGCACCCAATGAATACTCAAAATCTGTCAGCAATAATTGAATTCTTTGGTCACAATGACTACTCTGTGTGACTTTTCAACCACAGGCTATTAAGTGTTTGTTATTGGCCTTAGAGTAATAACATTTTATAATATGCTTGTACTTGCTCTGAAACATTGGCTGGTTTGGCAGTCCAAGATATGAACGTTACAAACAACATAATTTAATGAGGGCTAATGATCTTACAATTAGATGTCGCTGGTTGACACTTATGTGAAGTTTTTTTGTTACACAACGCCATTCATTTGATAATTTAGTTTTAAATAAAATTTTGTCAGTATCTAGAGTATTATATTAATACACAAAACAATGCCTCTGTGGTTTGTTCTTTAATTTTTTGCACATTTTTAACAATTTTTTTGATATTTCTAGTTTTTTTTATAGTTGTTTTTTTATGAATATCTATGGATAGGTTTATTTATTTTTAATCTAATTAATATAAAATATAACTAATGGTATAGAAATAAACATTAATATTTACAATTTAAGAATAAATTAACTTCCCCGCTATGAAATCTGTCAAATATTACACCTCATTTTTATGTGGCGCCGATCTGGTGGTAGAAAAGTCGAGGATGCCCTCGTTGGTCCAACCGACAACCAAAGAGTATATAATCACTACGTTTTAGCGACAATTATATTGTGTTTGATATTAGCAGTACGAGCCTGTCACCTAGAGGGGTAGGCAGAGACTACAAACTTCCATTTGGTACGATCATGACACACCTCTCTCGCCTCTTCCACATCCCTATACCTATGCATACATGCTCGTCGGTTAAGGGTACTCTTAATTTAGCTCCTTTTTCAATAGATCGCCTTTTGAATGAAACTAAATTTACGGATTTTTCGCGTTTATTTCACTACTTTTACTTATTTTTAATTCCCGACGTTTCGGGTGCTTTACAGCAACCATGGTCCCCCCCGTGACCATGGTTGCTGTAAAGCACCCGAAACGTCGGGAATTAAAAATAAGTAAAAGTAGTGAAATAAACGCGATAAAATCCGTAAATTTAGTTTTATTCAATGTGTAGTGTTCGCGTAAATTTAAGAAATCATTAGATCGCCTTTTAGTTTTTTTGGTTTGGCAATTTGGTTGGCAAACTTTCTCCTAGGGCGTCCCTTACCGACGCTGCCATTCACACCTGCAACAAAAATTTGGTTTGTCACTGTTTCCTCATTCATTCTACATGACCAAACCACCGAAGCATTCCTTTCTTAATCGTCGTCATAACATCATCTTGCATACCACATTCTTCTCTTATTACACGATTTCTCACCCTGTCACTCAGATTCAGCCCTAACACACTCCTTAACGACCGCATTTCCACTGCATTTATTTTACTCTTGTGCTTCTTCAGCCATAACCAACTTTCACTACCATACGTTAAAGTAGGTACTAACACAGCATTGTGGATTGCCAAACGTGCCTTTTTGACACATTCTGACTTTCCACAATAGAGCGTAGAGCCCCATTAACTCTATTTCCTGCATTCACTCGTCGTTCTATATCATTATCATATCTCTCATCCCTGCTAAATACGCATCCCAAATATATAAACTCATCTACTTGCTCGACCAACTCTCCTTCTTTTCTTTTCTTATTTCACATATCGTTTTACTTTCTTCTCTTTCAAAAACCATAACTTTCGTCTTACTTGCGTTCACTTTCATTCCCCTTTCTTTTACATACTTCTTCTTCTTCACATACATTTTTTACATACTTTCTCAAGCAATATAATTAAATGATATTAAGAATAATAATAACTGTAAGTATAATTAATTCAAACAATGTCTTCATTTTATAATAGTCTAAAATAATATGTATGTTTTATTTTATCTAATTTAATGTATTTATAACACATATTACACATACATTTCAGCTTTCTGCACTCCTCCATATAAACTTTAATTATGTCAAATCTAACAATCCTTTGTTCGCGCAATATAAAATAGGGTGCAAAGTTTTCCCTTATATCGAGAATTAGTTGCAGAGTAGTTTATCTACGTAGATACAAAAGTATAAAAGTTAAGATGGCGGCGTAAGAGAAAATTCGTCAGCCTCTTTCGGTCAATGTCTGTCGTAAGAGGCGACTATAGGATATGCTAAGAAGATCTTATGGCAACAGCGGTATAATCTTATCTATATATATATCTTAAAAAATCTGGACCTATACATGGTTGAGCCAAGCTGCAGCAATATTATGGTTGTAGCATGAATAGGTCGGCTCGACCGGGGAAGGACTACGCTCTCATAGAATACTGGCAAAAAAAAACTTATCGTGCCGTGTTTCGTATGGTGAGTGTAGAGAACCGAAAACCTTTTTCACTGGAAACGAGGCATTCCATCTTATTCCTCAGGGGGTGACAACGCATCTGCATTTTGATTCTTAATCGAGTATAAATGAAGATCTCTATGAGTCACAGTTTCCACCTTTATTTAAAAAAGAAATTAATTTAACTAAAAAAAAGAAAGAAAATAAAAACGAAAAATATATCTTATTGTGATCTTGCACATGTATACACAAATTAATAATGTTCTCACATAATACCGGCGTAAACTAGCAGCTTATTGCTGCTGTGTTTCGTAGGGTGAGTGTATGACATGAAACGAGGCATTCCATCTTATTCCTCAGGGGTGACAACGCATTTGAATTTTGATTCTTAATCGCGAATAAATTTAGATGTCTGTGGACCACAGCATCCACTTACCATCAGGTGGACTGTGTGCTCGTTTGTCACCCTTATTCTAAAAAAAAGCCAGTGATGAGAAGTAGCGTCAAAGGTGTAAGTCTTCTGGCATTGTAATAGAATAGAATCATGTTTTATTCATAACAAGCGTCCTGCCCCAGCTTCGCACAGGTGATATGTGGATTCTTCAACAGCGCCACCTACCGGGTCCAACTATACCTATAACCTTTAAAAAATTTACCGCATTCTGATGAACGGTATGATTACGTATTAAATACGTATAAACAAATATTAATTTATATTAGACTAGCTTTCCAGGCAGACGTTATTCTGCCCTTTTCGACGACCCTTTGTCATGGCCTATTCAAAATCCTTAAGTTCGCAAAAAATTTGGGTCACTCATGGGCAGAAAACTATCCTATCTCTCAACCTGGACCAAACTGCACACGGTGTGCCAATTTGATTAAAATTGGTTAAGTAGTTTAGGAGTCCATCGCGGACAAACTACGTGACACGTAATTTATATATATTAAGATTTGCCGAGGTGGCTAAGCTCTCGCTGTAAATTACAACTTTCGATTAAATATTTTTTAAATCGAGTTTAATCCCCTCCGGCACTAATTAACTTGTTAGTTGCAGTTTTAAGTACCGATTTACCACGTGATCGTTGGTGAAGGAAAAACCTGCATTTTTGAGGAATAAATATTGCGACGATATGTAAAGTCCGCCCAACACGCACTAGAAGAGGGCGGAACACGAATTGTATAGTATGGTTATAATACAAATGGGTCGGCTCAAACGAGGAAGGGCCATTCTCTCACAGAATACCAGCGTAAAATAGCAACTCAATGCTGATGTGCTTGTTATGGTGAGTATAGAGAATCGGAAACCCTTTTTATTGAGAACGAGGCATTCCATCTTAGTCCTCCGGGGTGACAACGCATCTGCATTTATAAATGTAGATGTCTATGGACCACAGCATCCACTTACTATCGGGCGGACTGTGTTCGTTTATTACCCTTATTTTATAATAAAAAAAACATTACACTTCGGCATCCGCATCAATTCCCCAGCGGGAAGAAAACAAGGTAACGACATCGCAATTAACTTTTTTGCAGTTTAATTTTCTCATCTAAAATCGATTTTGCTAGATTTCGATGTGAACTACAGTTTTTAAATATTTTCTACACCCACGGAACGCATTTGAATTTTGCGACTAATGACTTTTTAATTAAAGATAATTATCGTAAACGCCACTGCTAACCGTTAATAGCTTTTTGTAAATTCAATGAATTATTTATATGAAAATATAATTTATTTAGTTTTATCTAGGTATGATATTAATATAACTGTAGTGTGAATGGCTGTAGTCATTTTAACAATCGTACGAAATAAATTGATTTATAATCAATATTTTTTAACCAAAAAATGTTATTTTATGGTTTATCGTATATAATACTACATAGGTAATAACATCGTAAGGCTGTGAAGTTCGCTCGCTTTTACCCACAACGAAGTGATGCTATAGACTTTTTCCGTTTCGTTGCACTTTAAGTTGTGACTTAAGTAATTCCATCTTCCATAAAAGATTTCTGTTTTGTTACAAAGTAATTCTTTATCGACTTTTAAATATTGTTACGAGCTTGAGGTTCGTGACAATAAAAATTGTCGATAGAATTACCTAAATTAACACTTTAATTTTCTTTACACAAATTAAAACTTAAAACACTAATAATTAAGCACACTTATTCACTTTATTCCGCTCCGAAGCTTCGCTTGTCTCGCCGAATTCAATACTTCCCCGATCGCGTATTGCAGCGCCTTTCTAAAGGGCTCTTCCACGAAAACATCCAGAATATTCATTTCGAGTAAATACGCGCGCCAACCGACCAAGCGCAGAAAGTTCTTTTCGTTTCGACAACAGATGGCGCTGTCGGTTGAAAGATTAGTGATGTCATTTTATGGAAAGTTGTCTCCTCGCTCTGTTACCCGACACTAGATGGCGCTAGTGCCAGATGTCAACTTATCCGCGCAACAATATAAACATTTTTAGAAATAAATTGTTTTTTTTTTGTAATTTTGGAGGAGATGAGTGCTTCTTCACCGTGCCATGACTGCCGCGCGTTGGATTGGGCAAGTGATACTTAGTCATACACTCTACACTCCCCCACCTGCCTGGGTAGACCCAGCGTAAACTGATTGTAACATTCTACCGAAAGCCGTAACATTTTTTTAGGATTCTCTAGTTAACCAACAAGAGAAACTTATAGTTTTGCCATGCACGTCCGTCCGTCCGTGGTTTTATTCGGAGAGCCTAGGTGATACAAATCAGTAAATTTGCATAGTTATAGATATTAATCACGCCTACAAAAAATCTCCCATAAAGATGAAGGGAGGATAATTCCGTTTTTTTTACCCGTCTATTCCATCGTATGGAGTATTGTTGGGTAGGTCTTTAACAAATATTGAGGGTCTGGAACGAAATTTTTTCGATTCAGGGTTCCGATTGCGAAATATTTAGCTTTAAAGTGTTATTTAGTACATATAATGCAATAAAAAAATATCACAGCTATGTAGGCTTAAGTTAAAGATCAACATTCGATTAACTTACATAATGCACTTTTTTAACTTAATTAGTAAAACTTTCGTTACAATTCCATATAAAATTACCTGAATGTTTATTTCTTACAGTTCACAATAAGTAATATAAATATTAATTATTGTTAACTGTAAGAAATAAACATTTTTTGAAGAAAGCGACTTATACATTACTTCTATAGTTTTACTTTTTCCTTTGTGGGGTAGGCAGAGAGGATTGATCGCCAAGAGACCGATGCTGACATGCCGTTTTCTCTTATTTTTAAAGTTGGTAGTTATTGTAGGCCTCACTCACAGTATTCATACATTCATACAGCCTCATACACTTCATTCGTGGTACTCTTGTTTTAGAAGCAAGACTCTCAGGATAGTTAACAGTGATGGTTTACGGGAAGGTTTGTTACGTTCATGTATATCTTAGGGTTCAACTACGGGAAACTAATAGAGGGATAGTGAAGTATGACCTTTTTATACGGACTTGGCATGTGGATGATTTGAGGTAGATTGTATTAATTTCAAATCTGAAAAGTTTTTTTTAAATCTTTTTTGAATACTTTTAATGTCTGGTTGGAAAATAATCTTAAGTTATAAAAGTCAAACCGCGAACTAAACTCTTCATCGTCATCATCATTATCTACAACCCTTCACAAGTCTACTACTGAACATAGGCCTCCCCAAGAAAAGTCACAAACCATGGTCTCGAGCCATCCATCGACTATATCTTACCAGGTTGTCACTCCATCTAGTGGAGGGGAGGCCCTACACTTCGTCTACCGGTACGTGCTATCACTCGAGAAACTTTCTTCCCCATCGGTTGTCGGCTCTTCGATCTATATGGCCAGCCCATTGCCACTTCAGCTTACCAATCTGTGGGGCTATGTCGGTTACTCTGGTTCCACTTAGGGCTTGAGTATCGGTGGTTGGGTTTCAATATTAAGCATTACAGTTCCGTAATTTCGGAATTCGAATCCTCTTGAATCGAATAAAATTAAAAAAAAACATCCTAATTTTAATAGAGAAGATGGATGGGTGCTGCCATCTGCTTGGGATCCTATAATTAACAAAATTAAACCCAAACCTCAAGCATACCACTGCAAGACTTCAAGATACTGTAAACTCGTTCTGCGTAGATTGGGTCGAAAATTAATATTAAAAAACTGAAGGTAGCCGGGTTAAGTATGATATTGGGACGTCAAACATCTAAGTCCCTCCCGTGACCATGGCTGTAAAGCACCCGAAACGTCGGGAATTTTAAAAATAAGTTAAAGTAGTAATTAAACGCGATAAAATCCGTAAATATAGTTTTATTCAATTCGAATCATTCTTTTAAAAATGCAAAATATTTATTGATTATTTTTTTCATGGAAATATAGGGCTAATATTTTGACTAGAAAAAAATTAAACCATTGAAATAACTATTAAGAACTTTAATTAAAATAAGTATACCAAATGTATAAAATATTCCACTATAATCTAGGACTTTTGTTGGAAGTAAAATTTCAAGAATGTCAATGCATTTAGACTGTCGTCCTTTGGACAACTTCTTACACGATTACACATGTACGAAACTGCTGAAAAGGCGCGTTTAGTTTCGACACTAGTTGGCGGTACCGTTTTAAATATTGAAAGCATTTGGTAAGATATTTTCCTCTATCACCGCCGTTTTCGAATCTGTCATTTCCACTTTCATCAAGCTTTCCGAATCAAAACTGTGTGGCAAACAAGCAAACGGCTCACCTGATGTTAAATGACTACCGTACCGAATTGCAGGTGCGTTGCTTGCCTTTTAGAAAAGAGTAAACTCTTTTCTTAAAGGTCCCTAAGTCGTATCGGTCCGAAAAAATTGCCGATGGTAAACTATTCCACAGAGATGTCGTACGCGGAAGAAGAGCCCTCACCGTGGTAGATGCGAAATAAAATGCAAAGGGATGCGACATCTCTTCGCAGCGCCAGTGAGTCGAGCCGATAGGAAAGTATCATCGACGATTCGAGACGCTCTGCGCTGGATGCGGTCAAGTGGAAGCAGCTAGCACTGGGGAGCCTCAGTCCAGAGATGGGAACAGTATTCCATGAGCGGCCGCAAAAAAGTCTCATGGTCATAGTTATCCTCGTGATAATCTTCTGGATCGTAAAGATACGCCAATACAGTCGCTATAGGAAGACTTTTCCTTAATGAGGGTCCTAATTTTTGTCCCGGATTTTTGCTTATGTTACAGTTTTAATGACTATCTAAAGACTAAAATGAATTTAAGGGCAATATCAGCTGTCATCAAATTAGCGTCTCTCTTACAAAGTGACTCAACGAATATCTAACGACATGAAGGCTTTCGTGTAAGGGTTTAAGTATTTACATTGCATACTCGTCGATAGGCATCGCAGTTAAGTCGAGAATCCTTTGGTGATAATAAGTGAACGAATAGCGCGCTTGAGGCTTGGCGGGGTAGGGAAGCGGGGATACGGATTCCGGTTTTGATCAAACCAATTCCGGTATTACAATCGATAATGAAACATATCGGAATTCCGGATTCCTCATTTTTAGGAAACCCCGAGCATAGCCCCCTCTATAGCTTGCTAAGCGACCTTGGAGTTATCAATACCGCTAAGAGTGAAGGACCACATCTCAGATCGATAAGGCATCAGTCATCATCATCATTATCATCATTACAGCCCTTTACAAGTCCACTGCTGAACATAGGCCTCCCCCAAGGTATGCCACAAAGCACGATCCTGAGCCACCCGCATCCATCGACTTCTTACATGTCTTACAAGGTCGTCACTCTATTTAGTGGGCGGTCGCCCTACACTTCGTCTACCGGTACGAGGCTGCCATTCGAGAACCTTTTTTCCCCAACGGTTGTCGGTTCTTCGAGCTATATGGCCCTCCCATTGCCACTTTAGCTTATTAATCCGTTGGGCTATGTTGGTCACTATGGTTCTACTGCGGATATCCTCATTTCTAAGTTTATCACGCAGAGAAACTCCGAGCATAGCCCTCTCCATAGCTCGCTGAGCGACTTTGAGCGGCCTCATACGGCCAGCAGTGAAGGACCACGTCTCAGTTCCATATGTCATCACTGACAACAGCCACTGGTTGTACAACTTAGTTTTCAGGTTTTGAGGTATACCTGACGAGAAGATGTGTCGTAATTTCCCGAACGCTACCCAGCCGAGTTCAATCCGTCGATTGACCTCTCGGTCGAAGTTGGACTTACCTAGTCGAACTATTTGTCCCAGGTAAACGTACTCGTCAACAACTTCGAGCTTAGTTCTCCCAACAACTACCGGCATAGGTGTGACATGGACATTAAACATGATCTTTGTTTTGTCCATGTTCATCTTAAGACCTATCCGTTGGGAGGCACTATTGAGGTATTTGAGCATAGTGCTTAAGTCCTCCAGCGATTCTGCTATAAGGACTATATCGTCGGCAAATCGAAGGTCAGTGATGTACTCGCCATTGATGTTAATACCGTATCTTTTCCAGTCCAGTAGCTTGAAAACGTCTTCCAATGCAGCGGTGAAGAGTTTCGGGGAAATAACGTCACCCTGTCTTACACCTCTCTGAAGTTGGATAGGTTTCGTACTCTGGTTCTGTACTCGGATAGCCATCGTAGCCCTACTGTACAAACACTTCAGCACTTCGATATACCGACAGTCAACTTGGCACCGCTGAAGAGACTGTAGCACCGCCCAAATTTCGACGGAATCAGAGGCTTTCTCATAGTCCACATACGCCGGGCAAAGTGGCAGATTGTACTCTTCGGACTTCTGTACAATTTGCCGAAGGTTATGTATGTGGTCTATGCTACTAAAACCTTTTTGGAAACCGGCTTGTTCGGGAGGCTGGAAGTCGTCGAGTCTGCTTGCGAGACGATTCGTAATGACTCTCGAAAACAGCACGTAGACGCGGCTCGGAAGGGATATCGGTCTGTAGTTCTTCAAGAGAGCGTTGTCGCCTTTCTTAAAGAACAAGACCACCGCACTTCTGCTCCACGCCTCCGGAGTAGTGCCACCATGGAGGACGGAATTAAAGAGCCTCTGAAGAACTTCAAGTACCGGTTTTCCACCCGCTTTCAGAAGCTCCGCTGTAATTCCATCCTCTCCCGGAGACTTGCCGTTTTTAAAGTGCTGGAGAGCCATTCTAATCTCGCTCAGACTGACGTCCGGGATATCATCGGAATAGTGTCGGATAAGACCTGCTCTTGGATCGTTACTCACACTTGCGTGTGGCTCCAACGATGATGTGTACAGCTACCCATATAGCCTCTCAATCTCACTCAGAATCTCAGGTGTCCCGGAAACGATGCTGCCACACTCACTCAGCTTTGACAGTTGGCTCTTACTGGCAGACAGACTACTGGTTCCGCTCAATCGCTTCTTCAATACGAGCAGTATTAAAGTTGCGTAAGTCTCGCCGCTTCCTTTTCGAGATCTGTCTGTTCAGTTGCCTGTATGCTGTCAAATCTGTTGACGATTGCAGCCTCATCTACCGTCTAACAGCCATGAGATTAAGAGTGTGGTCGGAGAGCTCTTGATTTCTTCTGCGGCCGGTCTTGCAGAACTTAGCTCCGACCACATGGACAGTTGCCACGAGCTTGTCATTCGTATCGTCCACTGCATTGCAATCTTCTAGGCACTGAAAGCGTTTACGTAACTCGAGCTGAAAGGTTTCGGGATTCTGGATTAGAGCACGAGGGGGACGAAGTGTTGACTTCATTAGACGAGACCTCTCTAACTTAACGTTTAGGTTCAGTGTGCCTCTAACCATTCGGTGATCGCTGCTAGTTTTCACCCTTGCGATCACTGAGACATCACTGAACAGTTGGCGTTGGCAGTTGGTTGTCATAATTAAGTCAATCTCATTTTTTGTCGAACCGTCGGGGCTCGACCAGGTCCACTTCCTGTGGGGCCGCTTCTGGAAGAAAGAGTTCATTATAAAGAGTCCCTCTTTCTCCATGAAGTCGGCCAGCTGCTTGCCCCTCCGGTTCCGTTCCCCTACTCCAAATTTCCCTAACTTCAGCTCACCGCTTTCTCTTGTGCCTAGTTTTGCGTTGAAGTCTCCCATCAACACCGTGTTGTGGATTTTGGAGGAATGCATGGCTCTGGAAATATCCTCATACATTTCCTCCACCTCCTCATCGGGATGTGCCGAGGTTGGTGCGTAAACCTGTATGACCTTCGGCGAATACCGTTTGGTGATTCTTAGTATTAGGTACGCGACCCTCTTCGACACACTCCCAATCTTTACAACGTTGTTGACGAGAGACTTGTGGACGATAAATCCGACACCTCCTTGGGACAGATGGTCGCCTTCCCGGTGATAGAACAAGTTGCCGGACTCGTGTCGTGTCCTCCCCCTCTCTTCGAACCTCGGATAACCCAATAATATGCCAGCGCAACATTTGTCAATTGTCACAACAATTGTCTACCTCTTGTTCCAACTCCAGTAGCTTCTCGTCAGTCCTCAGGGTGCGTGCGTTATATGTTGCCAGGTCGAGTCGTCGTAGGTGGCAACCGAACCTCCACCGGAGATTCTTAGCACCCACTGCCCCGCCGTTACCATGGTCGCCACCGTAGCCAGGAATAGCGGGGCCGCCGGGGACTGGGGGGCGTTTGTTTGCGTCGTTACTCATGGTACTCATTACATATTTGCCATAGTTGCCACGCTTGGCGAGCGGTTTGGCATGGCAAGGTATCAATGGCAACACGCTTATATTATAATCTTGTTTTGAAGTTTTAAGGTATGACGAGAAGATGAGTCGTAGTCTCCCATGAACTCACTGATTATGCTCATATTATCAAGAATTATTATAAATACAATCAATATTTAAAAATAATATCTGATATTAAAATCGGAACCTTCCCACGCGTTTCCCAATAGTTACTTGACCAATTTTATTTTTGTTAAACAATTGACCTCGTAAATATACAAAGTAACTGCCTACATATTATGTTTTGCTGCTGGCCATATACCTTCTGTCTGTTATTTTTAAGAGAGATTTTAGGGTAGAAAAGAGTCAGTTACTGCACACACTGCTTTTGAACCTTTGAATTACGCATGTCCTCCGGATATTTTTTAAATTATCATACTTAGAATTCTTCTCGATGTTTTTCTTCATAGTCAAGCACATGTAGGGTACATTGTGTGCCCTTACTTCTATATAAAAATGTCGTTGATTAGGAATCAAAACACAGATGCGTGGCAGTGAATAAGCTCTTTAGTTCCTCATCTTACGAAATAGCTGGTGCTCTATGCTATTACCGGTAGAATCGACCCATATGTGGTTCCAGAGTAGCTCTACTACGTATGAAATTGCAGTCAACAATTTTATTGGTGCCATTTGGGATCAAATTCGGCTTGCTCACGTACTAATAAACTGAGCTGTTACGGTTATGTTCCGAAACAAAAAAAAAAACGAAGAAAATGCGATCGTAATGGCATACGAATGGAGTCAAATACACGTATGTATAACGAATTGGAACGGCCGTGGGTCGACTATTTATTGCTTGAATACTAAACAGCATCGTACATCATCTCAGTGTTACAAAACCAACGAGATTCTAAACTTATTGATTTGCGGGACATAATTGGACCATTTCCGGGTGAATAATGAAATATTTTATTTATATTATTAGCTGGACACACCCATGTAAATTGGAATCAATGTTTATTGGCATTTAATTTAGACGATATATTTCTAAGGAAATGATTTGTACATGTTTGTCATAGAATATTTATGTTACAATTTTTTGTATGTAAAATCGTAGTGATAACCAGACAAACTTTTTTTTTATATAGAATAAGAGTGACAAACGAGCACACAGTCCACCTGATGGTAAATGGGTGCTGTGGCCCATAGACTTCTACATTTATCTTCGATTATGAACAAACACTGCTTCAACGTGGTAGAGCCATGCTGGAGCTATATTGTAAGAGGACCACGTTCTCACAGAATACCAGCGTAATGCAACTGTGTACCGTATGATGAGGGTAGAGAGCCGAAGTCTCTTTTCACTGGTAAAGAGGACTTATATCTTAGTACTCAGGGGTGAACGCATTTACTTTGTTTTACGCGTTTTTATTAGCACACTTTCGTGTTTGTCTGTTGGGATCGAATTCAGTAATTGATTTCAAATATTTTAGGCCTGAATCTGAGTGACAGGGTGAGAAACTGTGTGATAAAAGAAGAGTGTGGTTTGTAAGCTGATGCGGTGACCAGGATTAAGAAAGGAATGCTTCGGTGGTTTGGTCATGTAGAAAGAATGAATGAGGAAAGACTGATAAGCAAATATATGTTGCAGAAGTGAATGGAAGAGTCGGAAAGGGACGTCCTAGGCGGAAGTTTGTAGACCAAATTGGCCATATACTAAAAATGGGCCAAATTAAGAGTACTCTTAACCAACAAGCATGTATGCGTAGGTATATGGAAGTGGAAGAGGCGAGAGAGGTATGTCAGGATCGTGCTAAATGGAAGTCTGTGGTCTCTGCCTACCCCTCTGGGTGACAGGCGCGAGTGTTTATGTTTTATTATCTTTCCGATGAGCTAGATGACTTGAAATTTTGATCATATCTCAGAATCGGATGACAATTAAAGATTATGAAAAAAGATTTTATAATTATTAGTCCGTTTTAAAAGCAAATATGTAGGTAGATGTTTGTGTGCAGGCGGTATGCAGTATGCTCCTTTGCCAACATTGTTTAAAAAAAATGTTTTTTGGTGGCAAAAAAGTTACCAATACGTAATCCTAAGCAGAGAAGTAGTTCAACTAGTTAGCAAAGTTCGTTATTAATTTATTGTTGTTAAAATATCGTGGCTTAATGTATAAATAAGCTGACTACTCATTTCACTTTTCCTAGGGTGCAAGTAAATCGAATCGAATCGAAATTACGACTATAGATTCTAAGTTTAAGCGATAATTTGCTACATGCTCGAAGGTGAAATAAATTATAGGGGGTAAACTTGTATAAAATTTATTTTTCTTCTCGTGTTGTTTATTGCTTTAAAATCCTCTCCTAAGTAATTGTTGAACGTTATAATATTCATTACAAATTAAAAAAAAAATGTTCTCCAGACCGAATTTCGGTCGGCCGAATGGTGGCCAGTCTCGACGCAGACTAGCCAGGACAATTCAGGAGTATAATACACGACTGCCTGCGCAAGCACTCTTTATCTTTATCATTCTCATAGTGTCATAGTCCGATGGGATAACAATCCGACAAGACTGAAGAGAGATCAGGCGTACAGACAACGGAGATCTTTCTGAGACACGGGAGTCAAACACCGCTGACTTACTGTCTGTTACAAAGATGTTTTTTACAAAAAATGCATACAGCAAAAGTGTGGAATAATTTGCCGGCGTTTCTCTTTCTGTTCGATTACAATCTGGACGTCTTTAAAGCAAGAGTGAGTAGGCTTATTTATATTAGGTTATTATTATTATATTAGGTTTATTATATTAGGTTATGCTAAGACATAGCGATTTACCATCTAGGGCTTAATTAACACCAGGTGAGTTTGTGTTCAAGCATTATCTTGTAATTAGTAAACTGATTTTGGTCCGACCCGAAACCGAGGTTCATACTCGGTCTATATTATCATATATTGTTTTTTTTTTATAGAATAAAGGGTGACAAGCCAGCACACAGTCCACCTGATGGTAGGTGGTTGCTGTGGCCCATATATTATCCTCGTTTGCGAATCACAATGAAGATGCATTATCAACCTTGAGGACTAAGATAGAATGCCTCTTTTTCAGTAAAAAGGGTCTCCGGTTCTCTACACTCACCATATGAAACACAACAGCATTAAGCTGCTATTTGACGCTAGTATTCTGTGAGAGCGTGGTCCTTCCCCGGTCGAGCTGACCCATTCGAGCTACAACTATATAATTAATATAGCTGCAGCATGGCTCTACCACGTAATAAGATGGTTACAAGCGATGCGCTTTCTACATAATCCAAACAAGCGTAGAATTATTTCATAACAAGAAGGCTCTGGCTGTCTCGCCTAGACTTTTGGCGTCAATGTGTCTAGTTAGAAAGTGGGCTAAGCGCTCGTCGTAAATTCTACAATATGCGAGCAACCCGAAGCAGTTCGATTCTGCCGGTGCAAATTTAAATAAAAATTGAAAATAAAATGGGAATTTAATTGCAATTTTAAGTCCTGATTTATCACGTACTCGATAGTGAAGGAAATCATTGCCGAGGAAACCTTATCTAACAAGTATATTATTAATAATACATGTGAAGTTGAAAGACACCAGAAAATACGTACTGTATCAGAGCGGCGGATTTATTGCTTTAAAAACCTCTCCGTAATAGCAGTTTAACATTATAATCTTTATTGTAAACGTAAAATAAACAATGAAAGAAGATAATACTTAAAAACAATCTACCTAGATAATGTATGATAATATGTAGTAACGAGTAACATATGCTCAGAATCAAAAAATAGAAAGACTTTTTTAGAACATGCTGATTAAAAAAGTTTTCTTATTATGTTTGAATTTAGAATTATTTTATTCTTTTCGAACATTCATTTATCTACTTTATTTTTTAATTAAATCTTTTGCAATCAAAGTAGTAAACTCTCTTGATAAATTACTGATAAGTATTGAAAAAAAGGCCTTAATGCCTTTTCATTAAACCACTAAAAATTAGAAAGCTTCTTTCCGAATTAATTTACTCAAATGTTACCATTTAACAAATGAAATCATTAACATTTCCATATATCACTTAGATGTATAGCGGGCCTCAGTGTTTGTATTATACAAGAATTTCCTGTTAATCGGGTACGCGGCCTAATAGGCTTTATTAATTTAAAAACTCCCATTAAACGGACATACGTATGTCTGGCAACCTTTCACTTCACTTTCCTATTTTATTGTCTTGTACGGGCACATCGCGGCTCGCCCATAAACCATCGAATAAAGTATACGTATCACCAATATACCGTGACCCTTGTTTGTGATTTGGATGCGGTGAACCTTTAGTGTGCTGGATTGGTTTTGAAGCGAAACGAAGCAAATAATGTCACATGGGAGTTGTTTGTTTTATGTTTGTATGAAAATGAGAAATAGGGATTTTGTAATAAATAAAAAAATATATTAGGTAAGATTCTAATAATTTTGGCAGTGTTTTCCTACATTTCCTATGACTTAGGAATTTCCACTTCTTTCTATATAGTGACAGAATTTTTTTTTACCGACGTTATCCTTCGAGAATGAGCGTCAAAGGTAAACGAAGCAGAAGTAGAAGTTCGTATTGTTGTATTAATTTTTGTTTATACTTGCGATCCGCCCCGGCTTCGCACGGGTGATGTGTGGATCTCGACAACAGCACCATCTACCGGGTCCAAATGTGAATCTAAACCAGTCTCTAATCAACTTTATCACAGACACAAAATTTTATCAAAACCAATTCAGCCGTTTAGCAAGAGTTCAGTCACACACGGACAGAAGAATTTTAGAAAGGTTACTAATTTGAAACAAAATTTTTACTTCAATGGCGTCACGAATTCATTGATAATTGCCACGTGTAAAGTACGGATGTACTTGTTTTGAATTTTGATATTTTAAATCGCATTATTTATTTCTTCAATATTCAAGTTTGTTTAAAATATCTGTGCCATAGGTTTCTACTTCCATCATTCCATTCAATGATTTTAGCAAAGTCAGCCGTATAACAAGAATATTCCCTTCAATTTTCTTTAGCCCTTGATACTACAAGCTTGGCAGGCAAATTGTTTTTGTGCTCCATCAATCACTAACATCTTAGTCCTCAGAGGTGACAACGCATCTGTAACCTAAGGAGGTTTTCAAGTTCTTAAATTATTATTTTCTTTTCTTTTTTAAAAATACGTTACCTCCACACTATGATTTTCTCCTGTATAAAATCCAGACCCGGAACAATTATTTGTGATCGTTAAAAAAATCGAAAACTGTCTCCCTACATTTTTTTGATTTGAAGAACAAAAAACATTCTTGTTTTGAAGAATTCCAAATTGTACTGGGAATGCTGACGCAAGTAAAGAATTTTAATCTCTAACTCTAACTTAGTTTCTACACCTGATGAAATTATGAAACTAAATGCCTTGTAGTCGTTACCATATATTATCGAGAGAAGGTCGATGGCAATTACCAAAAAAAAGTTGACATAATGATTTTTGAAATTTACACTTAAATTGAATTATAACACTAAAATTTGAATAAAAATGTTTATACGGATTTTATCCGTTGGGAATTAGAAACAAGTTAATTGATAGAATCAGGCGTTACTTTGTATATTTTCATTTATCTTTTACAAGTTAATTAAACGCGATTACACCTTTATAAATAGTTTTATTCAAAAGTTTACAATAAAAAAATATCGCTATAATAGAGGAACTAGAGATTGGGACTCCTATATAACTTTAGAAATGTAGCTTGTAGAACACCGACAATAAGCAACATTGTACTGTTCTCGAGACTGTACAGCATACGCATAGCCTACTCGGCAGGTTCGCAAGTTAACTCGCTATCGTACTTGTCGAAGTGTAAATCGGTCTTTAGTTTAACTCAAAGTTTGCTTGCCACTTCAGTTTTATGAAAAAAAAAACAACTTGACCTCGTATATTTTACATTGGTCCATCGCCATCGTCGAGTAAGACTGGTCGGGCTATAATGATCGGCGCGTTTGTGTGATTTATTGATATTTATTGTATTCCATTCACATCAAATGTCGCCGATCTACTCCGTCATGATGTCCACACTGTTACAGATAATATGAAACAAACATTTGTTTGAAGTTTGACAAAATCAAACAGACATCGCATAGTTAAAATCTTCGTGGAGTTAAGGGTGATTATCGCGTGATACGCGTTTGGTCAGTGGCGTTTTAAATTTGGTTCCGGATGTTTTCTAACTGATTTAACTGTATCTGTATCATAATTTCATCTTGAATATTCATCGAACGGCCCGATATAAATTTTCACATCACGTGGTATTTCTGAATTAACCATGCGGCTTAAAGAGGAAATAAAAGTTTAATATTGTTTGATAGCTGCCGATGTGACGGACTATGAATTCTAATACTTAACGTAGTTTCGCAAACTTTTCTGTTAATGGACTCATCGTATTTGGTTTTAGAAATTTAGAAAATAATTATGTTAATTTATTTTTAGACTTTGTTTTACGATACTTGCAAGAAGAACTACAATGTTTTTAGATTTTAGACTATTATTGTATGGTTTAATTAAAAATTTGTCAAATGCAAGCTGCACTTGCACGGTGTGTGTCCCGTCTCAGCCTCTCACTTTATATTTTTTTATCCCAAAGAAATTTGCTACATTTTTCACCTATTTTTCAAACATATACATGAACAGTCATCAATCGTTCAATGTAATGAAATTAAATAAAACGATTTTTTTTATAGAATAAGGGTGACCAATGAGCACACAGTCCACCTGATTGTTAGTGGATGCTGTGGCCCATAGCCATCTATTTAACCTCGATTATTCCTATTTATCCAAGGTAAGTTAAAGTAAATTAAAGTTTTGTTTGCCAAACATCATTTTTAGTCTACTACCGTTTTCAATAAGGTTCCTTTGACCAGCTAATAAATTCACTCTATTCTGACAAGGACATGGTTCTTTACACACATACTGGACATAGTAATGTTCGATATCTGTTGCTTTGTTGAAAGAGGTGAATATATTCGATATTCAGCTCGCTGCGTAGGTAGTTATTAAGTGCGGAGATACCGTCGCACTGCTAGTGATGGTGTTCATGCCCTAGTCAATGAAATCTGGTATTAGCGTTTTGGGATGGATTTACCACCTTCACAAGTGCCTTGTCTGTCAGTCAGTGAGCTACACAGGTTAAGGCTATGGCACGACGGCGTGGGCTAAATCGGAAAAAGTCCATGCTTTCATAAATAATAACATAACGCAACTGCTATTTTTAAAGTAGTAAAGAAGACTAACACACAGTCCATCTACACACCTCCATCTATCCTTGTTCTATTTTCGTGACCCTGACACTCTTTTCTCGCTTCCTTCACTTTCTTCATCTGAACATACATACTCATAGGTTAAGTATAGGTACTCTTAATTTGGCACATCTTCATTATATATATTCCGTTAAAAATTCCGTTCTATAATAAAATTAAATGTATCATTTATATTAAAGCTATAAAGCACATCTCTTTCCGGTTTCAATACAGTACTTTCCAAATTAATTGTGAATAATAACACTAGAGTACAGTATACGCTAGTTGTTTAAACATTGCAGACTATTGCAGTCTCTACTGGTCACTACTCTGTAACGTTTTTAGTGTGCTAAAAAATGTCATGTTTTTCGTTCTACGCCAGCTGTGTTGTGGACTGAGTATTTAATGTTTAAATTCTGATTTCGACAATTTTTTTTTAAATTTATTTATTATGGTATCAACCCACATATGTTAAGTACATTTTGCGTCGAAGACAATGAATTAGAGTATTATACACATACAAAATTACAAATTAAACTCTATTATGCGTTAAAATATTGTACTTTAAAAAAATCATCACCTATAGCCTCTGATGCATACCCTGCCAGTGTTTATAAAATATATTGTCAGGAGACACCTGAGTAACGACCTTAACTAATTCATTTGTTAAGTTACGTACAGTTTCCCAGAAACTGGCCGTTCTACAACGTAACACTGCGTAAAAGTCTGGGACGGCAGCCTCTGCGAACGTTGTGGACGCACTGCAGTACCGTGGATGTTTCAAAAAAATACGAAAAGCATCATTATACTGTACTTTGAGGATGTTATAGGATTTTTTGGTGTAATTTATCCAAAGACGTCCGGTGTAAAAGCTAATACAATAAGCATTAAACAGAGTAAACTTAACATCCTCAGAACACGAGGCAAAGCGACGCGCCAGCATGTTACAACATATAGCTAGAGTTCTACGTTCACGCTCAACATCCAAGTCGTCACTCAGGTTCTCCGACAACATATGACCCAAGTACCTGAAATTCTTCACAGTCCGAACCTGCACACCATTAATGCTTACTGGCGGTACTCTCCCCGGACCCTTTCCAGCACGAAAGACTAGCATTTCAGTCTTAGACTCGTTATATTTTAATCCATGCTGACGAGCATAATTTTCGCAGATGAATAGAAGCTTTCTAAGACCGTTGATCGATGGGCTAAGGAGCACCATATCGTCTGCGTAGCTAAGGTTGTTAAACGCTACACCATTAATGTGACATCCAATTTTGGTACTCCTAAGCCCCTCGATCAAGGCGTTAACATAAAGATTGAAAAGGTTCGGAGAGGTTAGCCCTCCCTGACGTACCCCATATTCTAGTTTATAGCTACTAGAAGTTGTGTCATCCCACCTAACTTTCTTTGTCTGGTTTTCGTACCAGTATCTCAGCAAACCCAGAACAGTGCCAGGTACATTGGACTCATGCATTTTCCTCCATAATATATTATAATTAACAAGGTCAAATGCACAACTCAAGTCCAGAAAGCAGGCGTAAACAGATGTACTACGTCTTTTATAACAACGTGCTTAACGGACAGTATTACAGAGTCGGCAGAAACACCGGCACGAAAACCAAACTGAGCATCACTTATCCTAATATTTTTCACAAGTTCGGGCTGTAGAAGTCTTTCAAACACTTTACCAACTATTGTGCCCAGAGAGATAGGGCGGTAATTGGAAATATTAGAGAGGTAACCGGTTTGGTTCTTAACGACTGGTACAACAATCGTCTGTAACATTTTATCAGGCAGATATGTATGTTTAATACATAGGTTAAAAAGTAATGCTAGAGAATCAAATAGTTTATCACTGGCATAGAGAAGGTGATCAACACTCAAGCCATCGTGGCCCGGAGACTTTCCTCGCTTCATATTATGAACTACTTTTATGATATCACTAGCACACAAGGACAAAACCTCCGCGTTGGAGATTGTCGACTGAGCATGGGGAATACTCTCCACGTGCATTGGTTTTATTGAAAAATGATTAGCAAACATGTTAGCTACGTCCTTTTTGTCGTTAATCTCAATCACGCTAACTGGCAAGCTACTACGTATGTTACAGGCTTTTGTCGCAAATATATATATATATATATATATATATATATATATATATATATATATATATATATATATATATATATATATATATATATATCAATATTCTCTAATCAGAAACACTTAGCTAGCACAGCTAATATTACATTTATTATTAGTACATATTGAATGTCTCTGAACTCTCAGTACACACGGGTCTAAATTTGGGACATCATCGCTTTCGTTTATTTGTAAGTATTTTATCCCAAAAAGAACTCTCGCAACCGCTGACCAGAAGATCTGTCAGTATCAGTTTTTTTTTAAAATAAGGGTGGCAAACGAGCACACAGTCCACCTGATGGTAACTGAATGCTGTGGCCTATAAATATCTACAATCCTCTACTATCCTCGATTAAGAATTAAAATACAGATGTGTTTCCACCTCTAAAGACTAAGATAAAATGCCTCGTTTCCAATTTAAATGGTCTCCGGTTCTCTACATTCACCATACCAAAAACAACAGCATCAGCTGCTATTTTACGCTGGTATTTTATGAGAGCGTGGTCCTTCCCCGATCGAGCCAACTCATTCGTGATGCAATAATAATATAGCTGCTGCATAGCTCTACCACGTAAAAATTATGATGTACTACCACAAACAATCCACGGGCTCAGCGTGACATAGCAAATCTTCACTACCGTTAGAAAGGACCATGTTAAGTAGTGAAAAATTTTGCAGGCCGATTTGAACGAAAAACGATAGTAGGTGGTAAAAGCCTTTCAAAGTCAACTATTGATGCCTTAAGACAATTACAGTGTACAGAAACGAATTGAAGGTTTTGGTAAAGCTCTGTTGTGAAACAGCGGCATGGGATGTACAAAGTAGCGAAGAACCCATCTTTCTACTTAGGATAAAAATATAATACGTACGTACTTTGAAAGACACGTAAGTAAACGTATTTATCGTCGTATAAGTTAAATATTAAAGGATAATATGAAATTTTGATTACACTTTTAAAATATTTCAGCGATTTGTGACAGAATATGCGATCGTATGGTTCCATATATATCGTGCCTTATTGACTACGATTATAATATATTCGAAATGTGGATTAAATGATTGTAGTTAAACATGGCGATCGTTTTATATGTTTTACATCTGACCTGGCTAACTCGGCATAGTTTTTCCTTTCACAATAATTACTAACGGTATCTTAATTTTTATGACACAATTTATGTTTTGCCCTGACCGCTGAGTGGCGACACTCCCATATCTATTACGTGGTTAAAAAATTTATCGTATTCAAATTCTACTAAACCGCGTAGATAAACCTACGAATTTAGTTGTAAATATAAAAATTATGTCGATCTTTACTTGAATGAAACTGTGAAAATGAACTCAAATTTTATGCAAACTTATGTATAAAGAGGTACAGTCGACAGATGCAGATGGCTTAGGACCAATATTATATTAATGGTAATATTTTGTCTTTGTTCGAAAGTGGGCTTGTGATGCGCTACAATATTGGTGGTGATATATTGAGTTTTCAAATTGAGTTGAGTGTCAAATTTTATCTTCCTCTGGTTTGCAGTGCCTTAATCTTAATAAACCAGTAAGCTTTTCCGGGCAGGTAGAAGGAAGCAAATCAGGAGAAGGGCAGCCAGCGTCTTCCTAATAACGACTAAAAATAAAAATAAACTGCGTTTGCCAACTCGTTTGCCGAGCATGGCAACTATGTCAAATATGTGAGGCAATCCATGAGGGAGGCTAATGTTCAGCAGCAGTGGACTTTAACAGGGTATAACGGAAACGGTAATTTGTCTTTCGCTGTATAGTAAAGAGAATCTCACGCTTATGGGAAATACAAGAAATTCTTATAACTGTCGATAGATGGCGGTATATCGATGTAGTCGTCATCACCAAGAGCGGCCTTCGTCAGCAGCCTCATAGGTGTGATCTAGGACTGCGATTGTCAATGCGCCTGCCATGCGTGGCAATTATGGCAAATCTTTCCTTCAATGGGACCACGTCCACCAGTGGAACTTTACGAGTTAGTGAAGAAAAAGTTGTGGAGTCGTGTATAAGAGACCTAACCCACACTAGGCCCGCTTATCGTCTGAGCTACAACGGCTGTAAAATCTCAGAAATTAAATTTGGCCTGTGCTTAGTACTTCTCTATGGGCTTTATTTTTACTTCTTATGTTGGGGATATATATACTGAATGAATAAATGATTTTTATTCAATATAGATCATAGCATTATACTTATTGAAAGGTATTTTTATTTACCACTGGTTCGGAAAAAAACCTCCGTCCTGGGAAGAACCAGCAAGAAAGCCAGCGGGACTTTTATTTTTAAACGTATTTCACTTTACAATAATTTATTTTGTACCATTTTTGAATTAACTTTTTTAGAACCAGCATGGTGGCGACGGCTCATTCCCAGGGGTTATTTTCATTTATGTATTTTTTTGTATGAAAATAACCCTTTTTGTACAATTTTTCTTTAATAAAACATTTAAACTTGTTTAATGACAAATTTTGTACATTTTCTGTGGTTTTGTTGTAAAAGCGTATACAATGGGTGCGTTTGGCAGAAAAATGATAAGTGTTCTGTTGTAGGGAATAACCTAATTTAAATATATGTTTGTAAAGTATTCATATTAAAAACTTAAATCATGATTTTATTATATTTTTTTTTTAAAAAATATGCTTTAGAGTAGCAATTTTCCGAACTATTTCAGCGTTATGGTTGCTAGCGCTTTTTCTGCCAACCCTTGCCTCAAAAATGATTTACTGACTCTGTGGAGTCTAGTAACTGCTATTACACTTAACTTACACTTACAGTAACTGGTATTTACATATTTTTTACATTAACTTAAAGTAACTTGTACTACTTTAATAGATACCATAGAATGGAATGTAAAATATTCTTACTTTATCTCACAAACTAAGCTCTAGGACTCAGGGAAATGCTGTTGGCCATGATGCCCTAGAGTCTAGGGCATCAATGCCAACAGCATTTCCCTTTATCATCACATACTTACGAATACAGCCCAGATAATGTCCACATTGTGAACGTAGGCCTTCTCCAACAAATGCCAAAAAGAACGTTTCTAAGTCACCGCATTCATCGACTTTCGGTATGTCTTAGATTTAGGTCTTAACAGACGCCCTGTTACTTCACTTCATATAGTGGGAAGCCGTTCGAAAATCCGCCGGACAGTATCCAACTGATAGAATACTGTTCGAAAGACATCAAGTTGTATCCTCGATTAACAACCCAAATGCTGATGCGTTGTCACCCTTGTCTCTTTTCCAGTAAGTTTCTATACTCAGCTGCTATTTTACGCTGGTATCCAGTGAGACAGTCATACCCGGTCGAGCCGACCTATACGTATTGCAATCGGAATATAGCTGCAGCATAGCTTCACGACTCTCATAAAAACACGTAACCGTTCTTATAAATCATTGCCTAAAATGAAATGTAAAGTCCCGTACTCCAAGTACCTAGAATAGTGAAACCTTACGTGCTAGAGCCATGCTGCAGTTATATTAGTAGAATAGTTGTAGCACGAATGGGTCGGCTCGACCGGGGAAGGACCACGCTCTCACAGAATACCAGCGTCGAATACTAGCTTAATACTGCTGTGTTTCGTATGATGAGTGTAGAGAACCGAAGATCCTTTTTACTGGAAACGAGGCATTCCATCTTAGTCCTCACGGGTGACAACGCATCTACATTTTGATTCGTAATCGAAAATAGATGTAGATGTCCATGGGCCGCAGCAACCACTTATCATTCAGGTGGACTGTATGCTCGTTTGTCACACTATCCTATAAAAAAGACTTTAAATCATCATTATATCCCATGAAAGGTTCATGTGCAATAGTGGCCAGGCTTGTCAGGTGAGTAGGCAACCATAATTCATAATAATTGCATCCTTATCAGGGAGAATATTGCACGTTATCTATCTCGGTTTTCCTCTCCCGCCTCTAATAAAACTCACGGGGAGTTTTAGGGTAGTTGATTGCTTGTACGGCCACCACATAGCTCTGTGAACTTGGAACCCGAACTAAAAAAAATAAAAAAATAAAACTTGATTCATGTACTACAAACAACGCAGGTGATTGTAATAACCTTTATTCGTTTGTAGTCCTATAAAATCTTATGAAAATCACAAAAAGTTAAAAATTTTAATGAAATATGCAAATTTTCAAAAAATCTTGATTGTCATTGCATTCAGCATCGTTTGTAGTATATTGTAATAACCTTTATTCGTTTGTAGTCCTAAAAAAACTTCTTAAGAAATCACAAAAAGTTGTAAATTGTCATGAAATGTGCAAATTTTCAAAAAATCTTGATTGTCAATGCATTCAGCATCGTTTGTAGTATATTGTAATAACCTTTATTCGTTTGTAGTCCTAAAAAAACTTCTTAAGAAATCACAAAAAGTTGTAAATTGTCATGAAATATGCAAATTTTCAAAAAATCTTGATTGTCATTGCATTCAGCATCGTTTGTAGTATATTGTAATAACCTTTATTCGTTTGTAGTCCTAAAAAAACTTCTTAAGAAATCACAAAAAGTTGTAAATTGTCATGAAATATGCAAATTTTCAAAAAATCTTGATTGTCATTGCATTCAGCATCGTTTGTAGTATATTGTAATAACCTTTATTCGTTTGTAGTCCTAAAAAACTTCTTAAGAAATCACAAAAAGTTGTAAATTGTCATGAAATATGCAAATTTTCAAAAAAATCTTGATTGTCAATGCATTCAGCATCGTTTGTAGTATATTGTAATAACCTTTATTCGTTTGTAGTCCTAAAAAAACTTCTTAAGAAATCACAAAAAGTTGTAAATTGTCATGAAATATGCAAATTTTCAAAAAATCTTGATTGTCATTGCATTCAGCATCGTTTGTAGTATATTGTAATAACCTTTATTCGTTTGTAGTCCTAAAAAAACTTCTTAAGAAATCACAAAAAGTTGTAAATTGTCATGAAATATGCAAATTTTCAAAAAATCTTGATTGTCAATGCATTCAGCATCGTTTGTAGTATATTGTAATAACCTTTATTCGTTTGTAGTCCTAAAAAACTTCTTAAGAAATCACAAAAAGTTGTAAATTGTCATGAAATATACAAATTTTCAAAAAATCTTGATTGTCAATGCATTCAGCATCGTTTGTAGTATATTGTAATAACCTTTATTCGTTTGTAGTCCTAAAAAACTTCTTAAGAAATCACAAAAAGTTGTAAATTGTCATGAAATATGCAAATTTTCAAAAAATCTTGATTGTCATTGCATTCAGCATCGTTTGTAGTATATTGTAATAACCTTTATTCGTTTGTAGTCCTAAAAAAACTTCTTAAGAAATCACAAAAAGTTGTAAATTGTCATGAAATATGCAAATTTTCAAAAAATCTTGATTGTCAATGCATTCAGCATCGTTTGTAGTATATTGTAATAACCTTTATTCGTTTGTAGTCCTAAAAAAACTTCTTAAGAAATCACAAAAAGTTGTAAATTGTCATGAAATATGCAAATTTTCAAAAAATCTTGATTGTCATTGCATTCAGCATCGTTTGTAGTATATTGTAATAACCTTTATTCGTTTGTAGTCCTAAAAAACTTCTTAAGAAATCACAAAAAGTTGTAAATTGTCATGAAATATGCAAATTTTCAAAAAATCTTGATTGTCATTGCATTCAGCATCGTTTGTAGTATATTGTAATAACCTTTATTCGTTTGTAGTCCTAAAAAAACTTCTTAAGAAATCACAAAAAGTTGTAAATTGTCATGAAATATGCAAATTTTCAAAAAATCTTGATTGTCATTGCATTCAGCATCGTTTGTAGTATATTGTAATAACCTTTATTCGTTTGTAGTCCTAAAAAAACTTCTTAAGAAATCACAAAAAGTTGTAAATTGTCATGAAATATGCAAATTTTCAAAAAATCTTGATTGTCATTGCATTCAGCATCGTTTGTAGTATATTGTAATAACCTTTATTCGTTTGTAGTCCTAAAAAAACTTCTTAAGAAATCACAAAAAGTTGTAAATTGTCATGAAATATGCAAATTTTCAAAAAATCTTGATTGTCAATGCATTCAGCATCGTTTGTAGTATATTGTAATAACCTTTATTCGTTTGTAGTCCTAAAAAAACTTCTTAAGAAATCACAAAAAGTTGTAAATTGTCATGAAATATGCAAATTTTCAAAAAATCTTGATTGTCATTGCATTCAGCATCGTTTGTAGTATATTGTAATAACCTTTATTCGTTTGTAGTCCTAAAAAACTTCTTAAGAAATCACAAAAAGTTGTAAATTGTCATGAAATATGCAAATTTTCAAAAAATCTTGATTGTCATTGCATTCAGCATCGTTTGTAGGATATTGTAATAACCTTTATTCGTTTGTAGTCCTAAAAAAACTTCTTAAGAAATCACAAAAAGTTGTAAATTGTCATGAAATATGCAAATTTTCAAAAAAATCTTGATTGTCATTGCATTCAGCATCGTTTGTCGGAGATTGTATTAACCTTTATTCGTTTGTAGTCCTAAAAAACTTCTTAAGAAATCACAAAACGTTGTAATTTTTCGTGAAATATAGTATTCACGTATTCCTCTTATTGGGCGTACTATAGAGGTTTCTCATGTTCATCATGTAGTTTTAGGCGGTAGTAGATTTATGTAGCTTGCTACATATCTATTTATCTATGGATCTATGTAAAGACGGTTCTGTGTCCTAAGAAGCTGTATTCCAATAAAGCTGTAATAGCCGCATTGGCTAACAGCCCTAATATCATCGAAACCAGAAAAAGATGGTTCTGTACTATACTATTTTTAAGACTACAAACGAATACAGGATATTTCAATAACCTGCGCGTTGTTTGTAGAATACGTATTAATTTTTATTATCTTTAATCATAGCTCTTTTTATAATATAAAATCTACAATGTTCTTTTAGTGTTACAATTATCTACAAACGATGCTAAATGCATTGGTAATCAAATTTTTCGAAATCTTGCATATTTAATGAAAAATTACAACTTTTTTGTGATTTTTAAGAAGTTTTTTTAGGACTACAAACGAATAAAAGTTATAACAATCTACTACAAATGATGCTGAATGCAATGACAATCAAGACATTTCGAAAATTTTCATATTTCATGAAAATTTTTAACTTTTTCTGATTTTCATAAGATTTTTAGGACTACAAACGAATAAAGGTTATTACGATCTCCTACAAACGATGCTGAATGCTAATGACAAGCAAGATTTTACGATAATTTGCATATTTCATGAAAATTTTTAACTTTTTGTGATTTTCATAAGATTTTTTAGGACTACAAACGAATAAAGGTTATTACAATCTCCTACAAACGATGCTGAATGTATTGACAATCAAGATTTTTCGAAAATTTGCACATGTCATGAAAATTTACAACTTTTTGTGATTTCTTAAGAAGTTTTTTTAGGACTACAAACGAATAAAGGTTATTACAATATACTACAAACAATGCTGAATGCAATGACAATCAAGATTTTTTGAAAATTTGCATATTTCATTAAAATTTTTAACTTTTTGTGATTTTCATAAGATTTTATAGGACTACAAACGAATAAAGGTTAATACAATCACCTGCGTTGTTTGTAGTACACGAATCAAGTTTTATTTTTTTATTTTATTTAGTTCGGGTTCCAAGTTCACAGAGCTCCACCACACGTGATATCATCTAATCATATCATCGTTAAATCACTCATACCATTACAAAACGGAAGCCATTTGACGGCCTTGATTTGTCATTGTATATTCATTTGGCAAATGGACATGGCCGTTCGTTAGAACGTTTGTTGTTCTAGTACAAGTAAAGGATATTTTTTGTGGGTAAAGCCAGATGCGCTGTAATGCGGATATGCATTTCATACCAAATGTTCGTCACATGCGCGGGCCGACAAGTGCCCCATTTGTTCTTGCCTCTTTGCGCTATCGTCTGGGTAGGGTACCGCAGGGCAAAACCAATGCTTATTGTTAACCATAGGATGGTGGTTACTACTTTAAATGTATAAAATTTGTGTCACTATAAATTATTGCACCGAAAAGAGCGTCCTTGGCGGATGTAAACTAATGATGAGCATAATCGATCTTGGTCTTGACCTTGACCAAGACCGAATGAATAATAACAAGACCGAAACCAAGGCCGTGAATGCACGACTAAGACCAAAGTGCAGGACTATATTAAAAACTATAACTTCCATTGTAAATAGTTTATTTAAGAATATTTGTCGATGGCTATTGTGCTGTTGTGCATCATTTTATGGTCATCAGATAAAAATGATAAAAGTAAATAAATAACTTAAAATATTATACGATATTGTAATATAATAATTAATAACATATGATTTAATAATACCAACTTGAAAAAAAATTTGATTATTGTAAAATAAAGTTTGATTAATTGAACATATTAATTATTGATCATTTATAATTTATACCTATAGTCTTGTAAATTTTTCAAAACGACGTAAGTAGTAAGTAACAGACTGAATGGGTAAGACCAAGACCAAGACTGAATACGCAATACCAAGATCAAGACGAAGACTGGACAAGCACGACCGATATGTATACGAAGACTGTCTTGTTCTTGGTCTTGCTTTGCTCATCGTTAAATGGAACTTTGATTTGTCATAATATTGTCACTCGATTTTCGATACGATATAAAACTAAGTTTACGGGGCTGGTCTAGACTCCTCGTTAGTTTTGATGAGGGCATCGGCAGAATGTCAGCGTTGTGATTTTTAGCAGTATAACGCTACGAATGCTTTTTTGTTGCTGAAATACAGCATTATTTTATTAAAATACCTTTGTATATAATGCACGTGAATTATGGTTTGAGTTGCAAAGAACTCTTTTATAACTTCAAGCGAAGAAACGAGTTCAATAACTGCTGATATAAATGAAATTATTAATTTCAGTTTAAAGTACTGTGACCATCACCGACGAGTGGTTATCACTCGTCGGTGATGGAAAACATTGAGACAAAATATAGAGTAAGTACTATAAAAAGTGTTAAGCAGTCTTGCTCCAAGTCACTTTCAGAAATGTGAGAGGACGTGTTTAATCGTTTTATTTATATTTCAGCTATGGTTGTTTCTTCTCATATGTTATAGTTTATCTCTTTTTTAATGTTATTATGCGAACGTAAGATTTAAACGTTACATAAATCAACTGTTTTTTTTACCTATTAAACGTTTGTAGTCAAAATAATTTACGGAACCCGCCGTTCGTTGACTTGTACGCCATACGTAAGATCATTATGTTTCAAGACCATATTATTTGGCGATGGTTTTTTTGCGTTACTTTTCGGAAGTGCAAGAGCGTGCCATGTGGCGGGTCGGATTACACGGTTCGACCTTAGCGACCCTGTTACCTGGCTTGTTAATATTATATTACGATCCTTTCAAATGAACTAGAAATTTTATTATTATATATCTACCGATGCTAGTTTGTTGTGTGGTGGCAGAGAAAAAAAGATCACCGTCGTCCTTGTAGGTACGTCGTAAAGAACATGTGGCTGCGCTGTCGTCGCACCGCAAGCGAAACGCACCGAAGTCAAAATCACGCAGTCAAAGTTCTGCTAATCATGGGCCAACCCATAAATTGTCTCATTGATATTCCATATTTGTCATAATTAAAGTTGTCAAGAATTACTTCGCTGATATCAACTCAATGAAATAACTTACCTTACCTAGTTTGAAGAGAACCTCCCACTATCCCTGTCGCCGCTAATCCCACTACCACTACTCCCAACACCACTACACTAGGAAAGACACCACTGACGATAATATGACACGTATTTCTCCTCTACATGAGGCATCGTCAGGTGACGGTGTTCACCGTCACGGTGATGCCAGATTCAAATGTGTTAGAAACATACATTCAGGATAGATAATGTGCGGTGGGTGACGGCTAAGTGAGTCTTAACAACTTTAATATTCGATTTAAGCAAAATAACACCCGATTCTGTATGCATTATTTGTCCTAATTTCCACGCTAGGCAAAAAGACAGTGTTGCCCATCTGCTGTTTCAGTGTCAGTGGACGATATGGGCTAGTGGATATTGTTACACCGCTACTGCGCTACAGTTCAGGAAGAAGGAGGACAAAGTTACATAATTCTTGCGAATTCAAAGGCTGCTAATTTTTCGCAATGCCCGATACTGGTAAAATTGACAAGTGGACCCTATGGCCTATAGACATTTGCATCTATCCTCGATTAAGAATTAAAATGCAGATGCGTTGTCACCCTTAATAACTAATGGTTATGCTGCCATAACATTTAGGCATGCCAGGTCGGTAGACTAAAATATCTAGACAAAAAAAAATTCAAAAATATCGGGATTTTAGGGTTCTAATCGGGAGAAATAAAAATTAAAAATAAAACTGTAAAAATATTTTTTTTTAAATTAATTGGCTACAAAAAAATAAAGACTGAACAAGGCTTTTAGGTTGCCACATGGATTTGGCATTGTATTTTACTGTGTCCACCAATTTGTATCATTTAGTAGTATTCAGAAGAGATTTAAAAAGTTCAAATAATTTACTTTAAAGTGCAGTTTAATTACGATCTTAGCTTTAATAAAATCATAGGGCTGTGATATGAAGAGAAGCTGTTTGTCTGGAGATTTTGAGTTTTGTCAGGAGTCTGGATATTATTTAAAATGTCGGAAGAATCCAAACGAATCTCGACCATCTAGCAACCCTAATCACACTGTTAGTTAAAAGTATAATCTAATGAAATATTGTTATATTGATACTCAACCGTCTGTAAATGCGGAACATTCAAAGCTAGCTAACGTTTAATAACCAAATCACACGACAATAAATAATGAAAAAAAAAAAACACCAACAATAAAAATCGAAGTACGTTTATAACGAACACATGTTAATTACGGCGTGCATTAAAGCCTTTTGAAGATATAAAATTTTACAATCACCGTCTGCCCGTACAGAAATTGTAAATTTTTACAATCCGTCCGCCGGTGCGGAGTAATTCGGTGTTCGTAATTGCTAATGCGGATAGATGTCTCTCTGTCCCACTTTAACTATGTTCTGTCCCGTTTTTGTAGAACGAAGCAGAATAAAGAAGTATTTACATTGTTATATACGCATATCCAGTCGATACCCTTTAAGATCAATTAAGTAGAATAGTAGAAAGTGAGTGAGGAGCGTGCAGAGCGGATTTTTGAGAGTAAGTCTGGACAGGTACCGTCCTTGTTCTTCCAAGTAGCAGTGCGTGTGGTGCTGTTTCAGTCTGAAAGGTAAAGAGAGCCAGTAAGGATAACTACAGATTATGAGACATTCCATCTTGATTCTCAAAGGTGGCAGCGCATCTGTAGGGTGCTTTATTTGTTGGTGATTGCATGTGTTCATGGACTGCAGTCGCCGCAAACTATTAGGTCGATTACGCAGAGGCAGGGGTCCACACTCCGCCCCTCGGACAGCGGTTAGATATCTGAAAAACGACCAGAGGGGAAATGATGATTGGTATTAATACCAAATTTAATAATAAACCATCATCGTCGTCATCCTCATCTTCATTGCCTTTCCCTTTTTAATCAGCTCGCGGCCCTGAGTCAGATAAAGCTGTGAGAGCTACATAGGCTTACAGCACTTACCTACATCTCAGAAAGTAGCTATTAAGTGCACTGTAAGTTTTTTTTTAATATTTATTCGCCTATTCATCTTTATAAAAAGAGAGAAGAGAGAAAAGTGATGATGTTAACGTTCCTGATTTTAAACCATAATTCTGAAGGAAGTTGATTCTTGTACTTATTGGTTCTCAATTACTAATAGAAGTTACACCACACAAGTATTATAGTTGTACCACGAATGGTTCGGCTCGACCAGGGCAGGACCACGTTCTCACAGAATATCAGCGTAAAATAGCAGCGTAATTCTGATGTGTTTCATATGGTGACTGTAGAGAACCGGAGACCCTTTTTATTTGAATCGAGGCATTCCATCATAGTCCTTAGGGGTGACAACGCATTTGAGGCTTGATCCGTAGTTGAGGATAAGTGTGGATGTCTATGGGCAACGGCATCCATTTACCATCAGGTGGACTGTGTGCTCGTTTGTCACCCAATGCTATAATAAAACTAAATCTGAGATTATAACGCTTATGTTATAATCTTTGAGTATTAAACCAAAGATGAATACTCAAAGTTTAAAATACATCAGATACGATTGGATCAAACACATTCAAATATTTACGATCGATTAAAATCTCTTGTATCGAGCGAAATGTGTTAGAAACACGACAATAATCGTCAATCATCATATTTATATCAAAAATTGACAATCTTGCATAGACAACTCCCCTAGATTGTTTGAGATGTAGTATATTTGTCATAGATGCTACACAAATGCAAAGTTATGTAAGATTGTAGTACTATATTTTTGGGGTTTATTATAAAAAAAAATTCACTTACTCAGAAAAAATTTTCGTGTACGAATCTCTAACGTATCACATCAACCCGTTTTCGATTATAGACATCCATTACAGAATATAAAGGTTCATTGCTATACATAGGCGTTCCTAATAGATTCCGTCTTTCATACGTGGTAGAGCCGAGCCACGCTGCAGTTATATTTTGGTTGTAGCAAGAATGGGTCGGCGAGACCGGGGAAGGACCACGCTCTCACAGAATACCAGCGTGAAATAGTAGCTTAATACTGCTGTGCTACGTATGGTGAGTGTAGAGATCCGGAGACACATTTTTACTGGAAACGATCTGGATTTTTGTCCTTGTGCAATTTGTGTATAAACTGCCTCCACGATACAGTAGAAAATCCTAGTGTGAGGGTAATATTATTAAAAAAAAGTTAATAAACTAATGAGGTAATAGGTAAATTAACAATATGTTAATATTCTCACAGTAAATATTATTTTATAATTAAGTTCGTTAAGCCTTTGCTGGTTCTTTTTTTAAAATCCCGCCTTTATGCATGCGGCTTAAGTCTTCCGGGCGCCTTAATCCAGCGGCGCGGGCGCTGATAATCGCTTTTACTAAATGTTTTGAAACGTAAGAACTTGCGCCTGCATGGCCTTAGACAAGCATTACCGCGAGAGCTTTTGTCTAGATTACTTTTTTATATAATTAGAACTAGCGTCCTGTCCCAGCTTCGCACGGGTGATATCTAGATTCTACACCAGCGCCAGCTACCATGTCCCACTATGCCTATAAATATTCGCGCGAGTGCAAGCAATATGTTGACAAAGTTTTACCGCAATCTGATGAACGGTATGGCAGCGCATAAAATACGAACAAACAAAATTTAATCTTTATACTAAATTATGGGTGATAGGCAAGCATAAAGCCCATCTGACGGTAATGGATACTGTGGCCTACAGACATCTACATCTATCCTCTAATAAGAATCAAAATGCAGATGCGTTGTCATCCCCGAAGGCTATGACGGAATGTCTTGACCTCGAGAGCCACGTTGCAGCTATATTATGGTTGTAGCACGAATGGGTCAGCTCGACCGGGGTAGGACCACGCTCTCACAGAATACCAGCGGGAAATAGCAGCTTAATGCTACTGTGTTTCGTAGGGTGAGTGTAGAGAACTGGAGGTCCAGTTTAGTGGAAACGAGGCATTCCATCTTAGTCCTCAAGGGTTACATTGCATCTGCATTTTGATTCAGGTGGACTGTGTGCTCGTTTGTCGCCCTATTCTATAAAATAAAATAAAAAATGAATTTTCAGCCAGAAGTACACTACCCACTAAATATCACTTGAGAATTATTTTTCGGTATTATTAAAAAAAGGTTTTTGTTTAAATGTGTAATTATCCGCTGGTGGAACCATTGTTGCAATGGCATATTTTTTTTATTCAAGTAGTCACGGGCTCTATCTACGCGATATCAGGGTGGACTTTTAAAAAAGAAGTTAAAAGCATTACTCGTAATATCGGCCGTACCTGACTTTTGCGCAAAAAATATGATTAATGGAGGTCGAAATTAAATAATTTCCGCGCAGGTACCCGGCGGAGTGGCGATTTTTTAACTATTGTCCGGGTGACGACGCTTTGTGCCCGATCGTAGATTCTGGCCATTAATACTTTTAATAAATTTAATGTATTTTTACATCGTGGGAAACGTACGCCATTTTGGCATTACGTTAAAGCATGACGTATCCTTTAAAAGTAACTATGGTTGTTATTATTAGTTTGTGAGCTATGGATTGTTAACTTTTTTTGTACGGATATTACTTTTTGTGTTTTATATGGTACAAGGGTCATCCAGAAAACAAAGATCGTCTAGTTATACAAGATGAATTACAAAATATTTATTGGTGAAACAATTCTTAACCGTGTCGCGGACGGAGTAACAATATCCATTTTTTTATAGGACAGGATGACAAACGAGCACACAGTCCACCTGATAGTAAGTGGTTGTAGTGGCCCATAGACATCTACATATATCCTCGATTACGAATCAAAATGCAGATGCGTTGTCACCCATGAGGACTAAGATGGAGGCATTCCAGTAAATGAGCTCTCCGATTCTCTACAGTCACCATACGAAACACAGCAGCGTTGAGCTACTATTTTACGTTGGTATTATGCGAGATCGAGGTCCTTCCATGATCGAGCCGACCCATTGGTGTACACTTATACAACTATACTAGGCTTATGTTCAACAGTTTAATAGGCTGATAGACCACCTTAATTTAAACACTTTTCGTATATGGTCTAGAGCTTTTTTCATTTAATTTCCATGTAATCCTGTCTACCAGTTCATTCCCTATTACGTAAGCTTAATTTCAATAGCCTCACACCTAAAAAACATCCTAATTTCAATACAGAAGGAGGCTGGGTACTACCACCTGCTTGGGACCCTATAATTAATAAAATTAAAACTAAACCCAAGCATACCACTGCAAGACTTCAAAACACAGTTAGTTCATTCTGCATAGATCGGACCAAAGACAATAATTAAAAAGCTGAAGGTACTCCGGGTTAACTTTGACATTGGGACGTCAGTCACCTCAGTCCTCCGTGACCATGGGTGCTGGAAAGCACCCGAAACGTAATCAATGTATAGTGTTCGCGTAAATATAAGAAATCATAATGTGTGAAGTTCTCTTATTTACCTACTACCTTGGTATGTCGCAAACGGCAACTCTTTGTAGGTGATTAGACCAATGTAGGACGGTGTTTTTTCTTTTCTTTTTTACTTAAAAGAATATTAACAATGTTATAAACATTACTAATATTCCCCTTAACCACTCGTAGTAAGCGTAAATTGCTTGTGTTACGAGTGGTTCACGCCAGTAGTAGAATGTGGGATTCGAACCCACGACCTTTTTGAGTTTGCGGTCCGCGTCCTACCGTTAAGCTACTGTCGCTTCAAACATACTGTCGCTTGTAGTAGTCTTTGCGAAAAAAATATGAAGACATCAGTCGAAGAACCTAATATCCTATACCTTTAACCTTTAAACGAGCAATTCTTATATATATATATATATATATATATATATTGCCGTTCTTAGAGGTGAATGGTTTTCTTTAAATTCATATAGGACCACTCCTGAGGTATAACCTATTTACCTATTTAGGTAATAAAAAAATAATCATCAAAATTGGTTCAGACAGTTACCGTAACAGCCTATTAAATACCACTGCGGAACATAGGCCTGCCCCATAGATTGCCTCATGCTTGCCATAGTTGCCACGCTTGGCAAGCGGGTTAGCTACTGCAGTTTTTTATTTTTTGTAGTTATTAGAAAGACGCTGCTGGCAATCTCCTAAAATTGTTTCCCTCTGTCACCTCTCACGACACCCACGGGATGATATGGTAACATATTTAGATAATATAAAACAGTTATCAAAATCGGTTTATATTTGACGAAGATATCGAGTAACATATTTGATGCAGTCGAATTGTGTAACTCCTTTATTAAGTCGATCAAAATATTGTCATTCGAAATTTAAAATATTATTTCTTAACTAGAATTGGACACTACAATCACAGTCTAGCTACAAATTTATTGACTTTATTACACATTAGAAGATTTCTGTCAAACATTTACATATTTATGTTCAGTTTATTGATAAAAAGATGTTATCTGTGATTTCAGAGTATATCTCTTGTGCTAGCAATAATGTATAATATCATTCAAATACATTATACCTTTGTACAATATTCGAATATGTATTGGATAAACGCTTATAACAGTAAACACAATATAATTTTTCATGCCATTGAATTATAGCACTAATTGCAACCTGAGTAAGGTTGCTTTTTAATCAATTTTATTACACAGACTCGATTTGATCGCTTGTCTTCGCTGATATATTTCAATTTTTACCATTTGACAGCGACAGGTAGGGTATTTTTTGTTATATTTATGGATATTAATACACTTAGTCAGGTAGAAAATGTTGCATTGTTCGAAGTGTTTCCATCTCATTGTTTGCAACGGCTTGTGCAACTGAATACGTTTGTTTAATATTATTTTTCTATATCATGAGCATAATATAGTAAATGGGTTATTTGCGCTGGTTTAATGGCTGTCCCAAGTTTGAATTTTAGCCGAAGTTGGTATGCAAAATACACAATGTTTTGAACGAACTAACAGTGAGAGAATACAAATAAATAATGATGGCTTTGCAGCTACATGCTACATGCGTGATACTTGTTAACACGTGCTGCTTGTGTGGGCTGGTCTGCCCGGGTTCGCTATACGCTAATAAGCTCCAAATTTTAATTGTCTTTTTTATTTTTTATTTCTATGATAGAAAATACTTCAGTTACCGATGGATCTGTTGTCGTGTGTCGGGTCTCTAACAATCTAAACTAAACTTTGACTGTGACACACTTTGATGTGTGTTTGAGAGAGGTCAGCCAACGGATCGAATTCGGTTAGGCAGTATCGGGAGATCTCCTACACATTTCCTTGTCACGTATCCTTCCAAACTTGAAAACAATTGTTTATTGCCAGTGATGATAAATGGATCTAATACGTGGACCATTTACTGCTATGGTTTAAGGAGTTATGAAGAAATTATATGCTTTGAATATATAGAAAGTTAATACCTGCGTGATAGAATTCGGAAAAAAGCTGTCTTCCGTAGAACCTGGGTAAGAATAGCATCATGATTACTAAGCTGAAGTGACAATAGGGTTTAGAAAAGAGGTTAGGTTTATGTAAGTAACAGCCTCGAATTAGTAAGCGAACTACAGTAGTACTAAATATATTCCTAAGATATCACGGCTTAACGGAATCCAACACGCCTTTTCTTCTCGTGCCATAAGAGGTCACTATGGGTAACACTAGCAAAAATCTTATCGCTTCCGATAAATGGAGGCGTAACCATCTCGTTTAAGGTAGACATAAATATTAAATACTCAGTGCGTTGTCGTGCAGTGGCGTTGAAGGTGAGAGCTGTCTAGTATTGCGATCGTCAATCTATCTACCAAGCAAGGCAATTAAATCCAATCCCCTTTACAACGGAAGAGGCCATGTTCAGCGACGGACGAAGTTCCGAGTCGTTAAAGAAGAAGAAGATAACATAAATACTCACACTTGTCACCCAGAGGGGTAGACACAGACTGCGGATTTCCATTTGGCACGACTCTGACACGTCTTATTTTTTTATAGAACAAGGGCGACAAACGAGCACACAGTCCATTTTTTTTTCCTCTCGATGGTAAGTGGATGCTGTGGCCCACAGACATCTACATTTATCCTCGATTAAGAATCAAAACGCAGATGCGTCACCCCTGAGGACTAAGATGTAATGCCTCGTTGCCAGTAAAAAAGGGTCTCTAGATCTCTACACTCACCATATGAAGCACAGCGGTATTAAGCTGCTATTTTACTCGGGTATTCTGTGAGAGCGTGGTCTTTCCCCGGTCGAGCCGACCCATTCGTGCTACAACTATAATATAACTGCAGCGTGGCTCTACCACTTACGAAGATCTCATCTCCTTTTCGTCCTTTTCGTTTGTATTTTTGTCTTTGTACATGACCAAACCACGGAAGTATTCCTTTCTCGTACAAGAGGCATTTGACCGTTAACTCATTTATTCCTAACCCATATTCTTCAACTTTCAAAATTTCCAAACAACTGTCCACAAATAGATTGAACAGCGTCGGGGAAGCTGCACAACCTTATCTGACACCGTTATGGATGCAAAACCAGTTCGAATAGGCCTCGTTGATCCGGATAAAAAATCCCTACTAATCCAAGTCCCCTTTTTTAACATGGGGACCCCAGATTTGCCTACACATACCCGCATCGCGGGGGCAAGGACGGGTTATATCGGACTTGCACCGACTAAAATCCCATGGTGTTCCACCTTCGTCGCGTATTAGCAGGGCCACGGGAATGCTTTCGCACATATCTGCATCCCCTCCAGCTCTAGTCGCCTTATCGCGGCCACTCCTCGGGAGGAGTACTCCTCCTCCCCTTCTCCTTCTCAGGTAAGGCGCACCAGAACACATGGCATGCCCACCTTCGCAGCCTCCATTTTTACGTTCGCAACAGATACCCCGTGCCCAATGCGCAAAGGCCATGGCAGGAAAAACGAGCACTCAGAAGCACTAGCCCTCTTGACTCCAGTGGCGGATCTGGTCTATGGCTCCACCGTTAACCAAGATTCGGTTGTGGAAGGTAGGGACAGCGGCGCCTCGCAATACGGAGTCGCGGAGGATAGGGCGAGTGACACATCGCCATACCAACACTCCTCTCCCTCCACGTCTCCACCTCAACTGCAGCAGTAGGGAGAGAGGGCACCCTTCTCACCACAGCCTACCGACACACATCCGAAGTGGGCTCGCTAAGCCCACTCTGAGTGGCCTCCTCGGGTCAGCCCTACACCTCGGGCCAGCCATGTGGGTTCCTCTTAGTTCACCGCGGGTGACCAAGCCACGGCTACTAAGCCCCTCCGCCACGACAAGGCGGTAACCTGTTCGGTAGGGAAGCACTAAAGTCCCAATAAATAGCTTGCCTGATTTAGCCCAATGCTTTTGTAATAACAATGTTTTTAAGAAAATTCCGTTGTTTACAAACTTAAACGTGCTTAGATAATGTTTTGTGATGTCTGAAGAGTTCGATATCTTAATTCGTTCCATTATTTCAGTGGAGAGAGAAATTATAAAGCAAATTGAATTAATGTTATTACTACTGCGTGAGATTTACAACAGCTTGGGTTTAGGTGAAGTATCAACCGTTTTGGTTTTGGTCGTTAGTTTTTTTTTGCTTAACAAGACAAAATACTACTTTGCTTGTGTATAAATTATAGATACTAGTGTTCAAAATACTCAAACGCTAATTCGCCCAATTTTAAGATGCCGTTAAGTCTAATGCTATCTCGGTCACTTCAAGTCAAAGTGACCTTGACGCCACGAGACTTAGCGACATCTTAAAATTTCATACTAAGCTAGTCCCGGAGTTAAACAGTAAAGCTGTATCCTAACTACTGGTCACAGACCTCTTTTGATTTCTAAGAGGGTTTCTTACATCCAGTGAGTTTTGGTGGATTTCACATGTCCTCGAAAATTTTATTCCTCAAACATGCAGGTTTCCTCACGATGTTTCCCTTCACCATCGAGCACGTTGTAAATCAGCACTTAAAATTGCAACTAACAAATTATTCGGTGCCGCCGAGTATCGAACCCGGGTTACTCGAATACTGTGTTATTAACGACGAGTGTTTAACACCACAGCTCTAAGCCATTAAGTATCTTTTATATTTTTAAACACATACATCCTGCTGCCAAGCAAAATTAGAAAGAAAGCTATACGTGGTAAAGCCACGCTGCAGCTATATTATAACCGAGAGACAACCAAGCTCGCATATAATACCAGCTTAAAATAGCAGCTTAATGCTGCTGTGTTTTTTATGATGAGTGTAGAACCGGAGAGTCTCCTTACTAGTAAAGGCATTCCATCTTAATCCTTAAAAACGTCAACGCATCTGCATTTTGATTCTAAATCGAGGAAAGACGTAGATGTCTATGGGCCACAGCATTCACTTACCAGTAGGTGGACTGTGTGCTCGTTGATAAGGGTTGATGATATGATTTAGATGTGTATATATATACGTAGATATATACACATCTAAATAATATAATAATGCAAAAATAAAATAAAACAATGCAGGGCCAAGACTTCCGTTCAATAATTCATCCATGGCAGTTCGTTGACTTCTAGTACATGTCCATTATAGAATCATCGCCGGGTTCATGAGTTCAACACACCTCTTCGTGTATTTTATCCGAGTTGCGGAATACTGCTTCTGATTTGTAGAATATTGATGTAAAAATAATACGACGCGAGTCAATTTTCCCTGAATCCTTTACGCGTCGAGACGTCAAGAAAGGAAGAGGTTTAGAATTCGTCGAAATATTATTTTATGCAGTGATTATTTCAGTGATCCATGTTTGGTTAGAAAAGGAGTACTTCAGATATGATCTAATGTACCTAAATTTGTAGATGATGTCTATGAGAAAATGATTAAACTGTTAAATTTTGCAAAAGACATCTCAAGAGCATGACATAATATAATTACTTGCATGAGCGAGTAATACTTTTTTTTTACAATTGGGTGACAAACGAGCAACAGTCTACCTGGTGGTAAGTGGATGCTGTGGCTCATAGACATCTACATTTATCCTCGATTAAGAATCAAAATCCAAATACGTTGTCACCCGTGAGGACTAAGATGAAATGCCTCGTTTCCAGTAAAAAGGAGACCCTTTTTACTCATTTTATTAATCCTAAGTTCCCTAAAACTTTCAGCTCGAATTACGAAACCGTTTTCAGTGCCCAGAGTATTGCAATATATAAATGAGAATCTCGTGGAAAACAGTCCATGCTGTCGGAGCTAAGTTCTGTAAGACCCATCGCAGAAGAACACGAAAAATCTCCAATCACACTTTTAATCCCATAGCTGTTAGACGGGAAATGAAGCTGCAGTCTCCAGCAGATTTGACAGTACAGGCAATTGAACAAACAGATCTCCGAATGCATTTAATGCAATCAAAAATATTCTACGCTTCTCTATGCTCACCATACGAAACACATCAGCATTAAGCTGCTATTTTACATTGGTATTCTGTGAGAGCATGGTCCTACCCTTGTTGAGCCAACCCAAACGTGCTATTGGATCAGCAGCATGGATCTACCACGTAAGATTTTCTTTGTCTTTATCACGTCAACTGATTAATAGTAAACAATTTTATTTAATTATTAAATAAACCAAGACATGTAGTAAATATGCAGCTGATAGAGATGACTGATATATAGATAGATACTGAACAGTGGCCTCTCCTATAGATTGCCCCATAGGGGGATATCACTCATCGCCATCAGCTGCATATTTACTGTATATAATTATCATGTTAAATAAACTCATGAGATATTTTCCATAATTGACACGTTTGAAAGGCGCAGCTTTTTAATTTCTTGATGCTTTAAAGAAGACGCCGTTGCCGATCACTTCTTTAAAGAAGACGCCGTTGCCGATCACTTCTCGTTGCTCACTTTGTTTCTTTCCCTCTGTCATCTCCTGTCACAACATCCACGGGACGATATGCGCTAGTAGATATTCTTACATTCCGCCACTACACTGTTGTTATCATTGTAATCTTTAATAGTGCAGTCTGTACTGTAGTGGTGTCAAGTATGTTTGTCAATTGGTTATAAACAAATAATACATATAATGATTTCTTATATTTACGCGAACACTACACATTGAAATAATACTAGTTTTTACGGATCCTCCGAGAAGTCTGCAGTCTGTGAACACGTACAGGATCGCCCCCGTCACTACATCAGATTTGATAGACCACAAATCCTCGCTAAATAACACCGATTCCTTCCAAGGATGATTCGCGAGGCTATTGAAAGCAAAAACCATCCTAATTTCAATAGAGAAGATGGCTGGGTGCTACCATCTGCTTGGGATCCTATAATAAATAAAATTAAATCCCAACCTAAGCATACAACTGCAAGACTTCAAGATACATAGTTCATACTGTGTAGATCGGAACAAAAGTTAAATTTTTGTCTATGGTAACTGCTGTTAACTATGACATTTGGACGTTGAACATCTCAATCCTCCCCGTGACCATGGGTGCCGTTAAGCGCTCGAAACGTCGGGTATTTATAGTTAAATATACGTGATAAAATCCGTAAAAACTAGTATTATTTCAAAATAATATATATGTTTCAAATAAAGTGAAAACATACTTACGTTCCACCTGATGGTAAGTGGATACTTCATCCCATAGACACCAGCATCCAACTCCAAACAAGGCTAGAAATGCTTCGTCACCTTTGAGGACTGAGATGGAATGTCTTACAGCCTGCCATTAAATTAGATCTCTATACGCATCAGATCGGAACACTGCAGTATACTGCTGCTTGTCGACAAAAACAGGTGCGAGGGTGATAACTATCTGACCGTCTGCTAGGCAGAAATGTTGTCTTACTATTTATTTCGAACAGTCTGAAGATCGAATATGTTTATAAATGGTTATTTATCAAAAATATTTCCTTACAGCGCTTCTAGCTATTTTGATATTTAAAGCTGATAAAATGCTGAATTTTTATATCTAATGTACAATAACGGTTACATTTGTTATTGCAGTCATTTTTACGAGAAAAAAGACGAATGTGAGGGTAGAAGAGTGTACTCTCGTTAAGGTTACTGTATTAGGTGTATGTTACGGGAATGTGTTACAATATGTTTTATTTCTTTTTCGAGTTTGCAGACATTAGCTAATGACATCTAAAACTAGGATTTAAAAACCAATTTCATTCTCAAAATGGGCGTGATAGTCTCATTCCCAATATACCTACAAATTAATAAATATAGTTAACGTAAGCGTATCTAGTGTGTTAACCAAAGACTATATAACCATGTGGTTATATCCTCTATGGTGTTAACGTATACAGCAACACTGCAGCTCAATGGAGGGCGTAGACGAGGAAGAACCTTGCTGTCATAGCGCAATGCTGTTGTGTATCGCATGATGGTTGTGAAGGGTCGGAGAGCTTTTATACTATTAAAGAGATTCCATCTTATTCCTGAGATGTGATAACGTATCTACATACTGATTCTTTGTCAAAGACAGATGTGTCTATGAGCCAAAGCATCCGTTTACCATCAGGAGAACCGTGAGGTCATTTATCAGCCTAAAATCTTTAAGGAAACGTGATGTCGTCATATTTATTTTACAAGTTTATAAATATTGCGTTGACAACTTTACAACTCAAGTCATTTTCTTCGTATTCCGTATGTTGCGGACCGTCGGAGCCTATTGATATGTTAAGCGTATGCAATATTGTAATCCCTAGTCAACAATCGCCAGGATATTGCATGCGTAAAATGTCGCACGTGTTTCTGTACATATTGAATGTGCATGTTAAGTTTATTTAAATATCCTGCTTGTATTCGTATATGCGGAGTTTCTTTCACCGTTTCTTCTCCGGTCAGAGGAAACTTATTTCAAAACAGTAGCAGATTTAGTATGTTTAAAAAATTAAGTTAATTAGAGCGAAACGAAATTTATTTTCTTACGTCGAAGAATTAAATATATTTCATTTCAAACCATTTTGTCGCAATTCTAATTATTATAAGTGAATGCTTAAACATTTTGTTAGATTTTATAACATTTATTTTGCCTGTTTGAAGTTTTAATCCTTCAAAAAAAAAAAACACAAGTAAATAGGCTTTTTTATAAAACTAAAATTTCAAATGAACCTACAGTGCAGCTGATGGTACGTACGGTGTGATGCGTTGACATCTCTGAAGACTTAGATGGAACGCCTCATAGCCCGCAACCCTACCGACTTTGAAATCACCACTATTTGGGCGGTATGAATAGGTAAGCGACGAGACTTGGAAAGAAAATATGTTTTTCCATCTTAAAACTTATCTTCAATGAAGAACATTATATGCGTTTGCTTGTAAAAAAGGGAAATTATCGGCTTTTCTCACCATCTACATGAAATTGGGCAGTACTTTGCAACTATTTCAAATATTATATTAGGAAAAGAATGTTACAAATACGAGAGAAACGAATGAGAACAAAAAAAATCAACCAAAAAATTGATAATGATAAGTATATTTCCTTTTTGAATAAAAATTCACTAAATTGGATTGAATTCACGTACAAATACCGAGAGTATAGTCAGGGTGCAAGCCAGCGTATCTCTAGGGTAAGCGGGGGGCGATTCGCGGCGGTTCGCAGAGATAAATCACGTTGCGCGTTTTTGCGTCAACTCGGACGTGAGAAAACGACGCTCTCGCTGATCGCATTCGGGCACACGTGTGTACGACATGTGGACATTGCGATTCTTTTAACGTATTTGAATTTGCGCGTGAAATATATGAGAATGCATTAACTTTTTAAGAGCACCTGTGCTCAATCTTGCGATCTATATAACTTAAATTACAAATTTTAAAAAAGAACCTGATTCAAAAAGAACTGACAACCTTCAAACGGCTGAACAGATTTTCTTGAAACATAGCTAAAAACACGTGTCAATAAATACATCAATATAAATAAATAATATAATAATAAAGATAAGATATAGAATGTTAAGCCCTTTATCACAAGAAATGACGTCCTTATAGAATGGATCATTCGATCTCGTCAGAAAGAAATTACGGAGGCTGCACACTTCGCGATTATGAATGGTGAGCGCCCTTAAAAAACCAGGACCACCATGTTTCCGCGGCAAGTACGGTCTCACAACCGACGATCTCGGATAGTACATCCTATGGGACGTCATAACTTTTCGTACTTTTCTATCCAGACCACCTGAGTATGCCAAAGGTATAAGATTATATGCGTGAATCCTACACGCACGACAAAATGTTAAGTACTTTGATCATGGGTGCGTAAAACAGAACGCAAACTGATTGTTTCATGTCCGCCTCATCAATACCTATATTTTGTGACATACCCAGGTGTAGGTATGTTTTAACTTCGGAAAGAGTCCTTAAATAGATGGGCATAGATAAGTCTATGCCCTCAGAGTTAACTACCTTACCCCTCTCAACATGGAGGACCGCACACTTATCCGTCCCCAGCTCCATTTTAATAAAATTGCTAAAATCACAAGTGATGTTTAGCAATTCCATAAGACTGGAGCGACTAGAGGTGAATAATTTGAGTTCATATATATAGTTATTAATATTATGTATTATTATTATCTATGTACCTACTACCTTCTTACCTATTCTTAGGCTCAGAAGGGCTAGAACCCAGAGCCGTAAAGCCAGTTAGTAAAAAATACCTATTCTTGCTGCGTAAAGAGAGTCAGTATAATCAAAGGTTGTGAGGCGTTACATTTTAGACCGCAGATTTAACAACCTAGCTGTAGCATTCTATGTTTGAACTTATGGCAGGTGTACATAGGCTGCAGTAGCTACATACCATCAGGTTGACTGTTGTTGTATTTGACACTTCGTCTCTTTATAGATAAAAGTGGGGGCCTTTTATTAAGAATCCCACAAATCAGGGTTCTGAGCCATCTGCATCCGTCGCCTTTCTTCGTGTACCAGTGTTCATTACATCTAGTGATCCATCCTTTGAGCTACATGTCTTACAGCCTCTATCAAACGGATTAGCTCGATTTGGTTTTTTAAAGAATAAGGATGACAAGCAAGCTGAAACCATAATATAGCTGCAACGTGGCACTACCACGATTTTGAATCGCGGATGGATGGAGTTGTCTACGAGCCACAGTATCCATTAACCACCACGTGGACTGTGTTATCGTTTGCCACCCTGAAGACTAAGATGGAGTGCCTGGTTACCAGTAAAAAGGGTCTCCGGTACTCTACATTCACCATGCGAAACACAGCAGCATTAAGTTGCCATTTCACGCTGATATTCTATGAGTGCGTGGTCCTCGGTCGAGGCGACCCATCCGTGCTACAACCATGACATAGCTGCAGCGAGGCTTTATCACGCAAAGTGGATTTTATCAAGCACATAAACTCTGGGAAAAGCACTCACCATAGATTGCTGAGTGACTTTAAGCTTCTGCAATCCGCCCAAAAGTATTATTATATTATGGTTACCAACGCAGACATATTTAAACGTTGAAGTCTTTGGTTATGAATTCTATTATTAACAAAATAATGAATTGAAATCTTGTTAATAACAATATATAATAAGTAGGATGTAATTAAAAAGTATGAGATATAAAACGCAAAAATATTTTATTTTTCAATAGGTTTATAAAAATAATTTGACAACGTTCAACGTTTTTAAAGTTCATACCATCAGTGGTTTCGGAACTTGCAAGGAATGCATCAGCTGCGGCTTTCGTATTTGAACGCCTTATAATTTATAGGAACTTAGAATAAAAATTCGGAGTATGATGTGAGTAGTCGTGATTGAATTTTGTCAAGAAGTCATTAACATAATGTTTTCTTTTCAGTTGTTAGAACTTAATTTACTTATTTCATTACGTAGAAGTTAAGTTAATTTAAGTTGTTACTTCAATATAATGTATTTCAGCGAAGTAACGCTTTATTCTATTAACTATTAATTATAATATTCTCTTTGTCTCATTTCTGTATTCTTTCGAATAAAACTAATTTACAGATTTGTTTGCCTTTAATTTACTCATACATTTTTAATGTTATAAGTGCCGACCAGCGTTTCAGTTGGCAAAGTTCTTTATCAAAGCGACCATGTTACATAATAATATACGATGTATATTACGCCTTTTTTTTTTTTTTTTTTTTTTTTTTTTTATATGTTATATACTTACGTGTTACGATTACGTGTCACGTTGTTTGTCCGCGATGGACTCCTAAATTACTTAACCGATTATATATTCCATTGGGCATTATCCACTACCCCATATCAGTACCGCAGGTAAAATTGTACGGGTACACCGATAAAGTTATGGCAAATACCATTTATGAGGGAATCTATGAAAAAGTCTATATTCAGTAAATTAATTAATGATTAATTTTTCATAATTTCACTTAGTTTTAGTTTAATATAGAGCTCCAATCTTTTATATACATTGCAGAAGACTAAAATATTTTTTTTGATGTTCTTGAGAACAAATAAGTAAACAATTTGCTTCAAAAGGTCGGCACAATTTTATCTAAGCAATCGTTAAAATGGCGCCAAAATGAAATACAAAATGGCGGTTTCGTAAGAACGTTTTTAATTTATTAACAACTTTTTGCAACACTAAAATTTCGTATTTACCCGCTGATTCTAATAAAAACAGGTGAAACGCACAATCTACCTGCTATATAATCGCGGAATATAACATTTGTACGTTATTTCGCTTACGATGTTTTCTTTAAGAATAGTCAAGTGTGATCTGCATTTAACTAAAATAGATATTTACGTAAAGTAGTAGTTTTTAAAAGATTCATACCGATAAGAACGATTATTTACTTTGAGGTTTAGCTAAAGATATATAGGCAGACCAATTTTTTTAAATCTTTACAAACAGCAACAATAAGTAGCAGAATAAAAGAATCTTAGATCAACAAAGAAATATAGGTAGACAGAACACTCCGTATATTTTAAGTGACCACGAAACCATGCTCAACTTATTGCAAGAACACGTACTCACGCCTACTTGATGTTTCCTGCCTGCTGTAATAAAAATAATAAGTTACGAATTTACGCGAGTTAAGACTGAACCCTAAAGCTACACTTTTTGCTGCACTCGCTATCGTATCATAATACGAAGCAAAAGAAACATAATTGGGGCAAATACGAGGGAGATTGGCACCGACAAAATCGTCCTAAATAAATACAGCGTCACTACTCGGCGTAGAGACCCGAAGAGAACCGAAAGTCTAAGGTGACACGTATTTTTTTTAATTTCTATTGCTCTGATATCACGATAAAATATACTTATTAATACTTAAATTTTATGTACACGTTTCTTTTTTGAATTATTAATTGGATCATGTTTATGTTATAGATAATAATCAAGCTCATTTTGCTTTCGGAATGTACCAATCCGGAAAAAAATTCTTCGGCGTATGTACTAAACAGTATCATCATCATTATGATTATTAAGTCTACTACTGAGCATAGGTTTCCCCCAAGAAATGTAGCAGAGCACGGCCCTAAGCTATCAGCATCCATCGATTTCTGCATCTCTTACCAGATCCTCACTCCATCTAGTCAGGGGCGATTGGCAGTATACAATTGTCTTAATTTTTTGGGTTTCGCTGTTAGGGATAACATACATATAACGTAAATCTAAATATATAGTTTTATATAACGTTTTGGTGGTATATAAGTACAGAATATGCACTTCCTGTGTGTGATTAGGTGAATGTATTTAAGGTCTTTTAAAATTATTATGAGCTCAACTAGACTAGTTTATGTAATAGAACTTTTGGAAATATTAAGCTGTAATACATACAATATCTATACCTGACCTAACTTTTTAATTGTTTCGACTAAAATTAAAATTCTAGAAGGAATCTGTAGGTAACTCTTGCTGTATTGTTTTAAGTAGAATTATAAAGAACACTTTAGCATTTTAATCTATGAAAATATTGATTGCGGGAGCCTTCAAAGTTACAAATATAGCGTATATATGTCCCACTGCTGGGCACAGGCCCCATTTTTGAGAGGATTTTAGGGTAAGGAAATAATTTGCGCTGCGCTGCCTCGTTGCGTGTGGCAGGCTTCACTTGTCTTAGAAACATTATTACTTCTCAAACATGCAGGTTTCCTCGCGATGTTTTCCTTCACCTCCGAGCACGTGGTAAATCAGCACTTAAACTTGCAACTATTAATTTCATTGGCGGCGGCGGGGATCTAATCTGGGTTGCTCGCGTACTGTGAAATATACAATGAGCGCTTAGCTCCTGAACTACTTTCTACGGCGACATCAAAATAATGAACTGTCACAAACTAATCAACGTTTTTACTAAATTATATAGGTGGTCCACTTCCACTACTTTCTATTTACTCGGATACGGATAATACATATTTTAAAGGGTTTAATCGATTAGTGTGATTTACAGTATCCATGGTCACGGGGGGAACTTAAGTGTCCATAGAACTTGTTCACATTCTTCACAGACTGCAGACTTCCCACTCCGGGAATTCTGATCGTCCCAGCGATTACATTATATTTGATAGACCATAAATCCTCGCAAAAGAACACCGATTCCTTCCAAGGATGATTTGCGAGGCTACTGAAATTAAAACAACATCATAATTTCAATAGAGAAGATGGATGTGTTAACATTTGCTTGAAATCATATAATTCGACATCAACCTTGTAGACTTCATGATACTGAAAGCTCGTTCTGCGTAGATCGTAAAATTAAACGCGATAAAATCCGTAACATTAGATTCAAATAATGAGTAGTTTTCGAGTAAATATTAGAAAGATTTTACTTCTGACATGCGTAATCCTAAAAAAATATGTATGCAGGTCACACGCGGTAGAAGTGAAACCTATCGCAAAATCAACTTCCAGAGAATGAGACGAAAGCAGAGTATCAGCAGTAGGATAATAGCAGGGTTTTTTTATGTACACAACAAGATACAGAAACAGTCATATAGTGAGTTCGTACAAAGGTTCTACTTTTTTATAGGATAGGGTGATAAACGAGCACACAGTCCACCTGATGGTAACTGGTTGCTGTGGATTACGAATCAAAATGCAGATGTGTTGCCACCCGTGAGGACTAAGATGGAATGTCTCGTTTCCAGTAAAAAGGGTCTCCGATTCTCTACACTCACCATGCGAAACACAGCAGCATTAAGTTACTATTTTACGCTGGTATTCTGTGAAAGCGTGGTCTTTCCCGGTCAAGCCGACCCATTCGTGCTACATTTGAATTTTTGAAATTACTGATTTGTAATCGAGGATAGATATAGATGTCTATGGGCCGCAGCAACCATTTACCATCAGGTGGACTGTGTGCTTTTTTGTTAGCCTATCCTATAAAAAAATAGGTACATATTATACAGACTCAAAATTTTCAATTTCATCATTTTAAGTACTTAAATATTTTCTAGTCAAACAAATTTCGTCTTTAACGCTCATAGATCACATGCATAATCTCCAGACATAATAAGAAACGCTGTAAACTGTATTCTATCACATTCCCTCGCAGGCTAAATCCTATAGATGCATATGTTTGTCTCTTTTGATTTTCGATATTTTGTTTCGTCGATTTTCAAATCACACCGATTCTATAGAAGAGTTCATTTCAAAAAATTTATATTTTCTGTGATAAAAATGCAACTCTTTATTAATGTTGATATTTCATGACTGCTCCATTCTTGTGTTGCTTTGTATAAAAACAAGGGATAAAACGATGAAAAGACAAAGCTGCTAGACCGCAGGGCCGATAAGATCGTCACTGAAACAGAAAATCGCTTTGCGAGCTGGACTTTAACGGACAGGTACACTCGACGACTCAGGTGCTCATTGCACGACTTATTTTAGTTATATTTTTAAACGAAACGACAAACAATGTTATAGTCCATCTGTGAGTGAGAATAGACATCAGAATCCTTCAAATTCATGGATACCTGCAGTAGACTTAAAACAAAAAAAGTCTACAGAGAATTGTTACCTAAGAGGACTAAGATTGAATGCCTTATAGCCGGTCATTATAATGCTTCTCTATATTATATACTGGTTATATATCTCGATTCATAGAATATAGCAATGTAGTGCAAAGCAAATCCATTTGGAAACAGAAATACGTAACAGGTTGGCACCTGCCCAGAGGGAATCCTAGGCTAAAAACGTCGTACTGCCTGGTAAAATTTCGTAACAACGTTATTTTGTAGTCCTAATTAAATCGTGGGACCTTAGCTTAGCCCTGAGCGCACGTCTCGCGATAGGCGTACATTTTAAATATTTAAGATGGTATTTGAGTAGGAAGTTCTGTCTGTCTTTCCATCTGATTACAATGTAAGTGTTTTCAAGGCAAGAGTGAATAGGTCATTATAATATTAAAGAATTTATGGATGATAATAACCCCTGAGAAGGGTCGTCGCTACCAAGCTCTTTCTTATTTGTTATGTGTTGTTAATTATAACATACATGTAAACTGTTATTTTAAAAAAGAGTCCTGCTGGGTTTCTTGCTGGTTCTTCCCAGGACAGAGGTTTTATACCGAACCAGTGGTTAATTAAAGAAGTGACTTTCAATAAGTAAGTCAGTACGCTTCACCATTTTCGGTTACATCATCACTTACCATCAGGTGGGACTGCAGTTTAGAATAGTTGAAAAAAGTTATGAATGCCTGATGTAAGTTCCAACTATAAAAACCTTTTCTCCTCAATTGTACTTGATACCCGCCGCTCTCGTATGAAGTACGGCACTGTGTAGCGACCCAGTTTCCTACAAAAGCCCGTATGAATATCGCACCCCTGCAGCCTCCATACACTCATACGTAGAGACAACTTTGCAAGAAAATTAAGTGAAAAGTAGGTTACAGCACTTAACTTTCAGCCGACGCCAGCAATGACAATAGTGTGAAGTTTAAATTTAGAATTCTTCACCGGAAGTGGTTTCTTTGCAAAAAATCGATTGTTGGAAAAGCTTCCGTTTGTCTTGACACAGTTCGTCAGCAATTAACAACATTATTGGGTTTGGCGGAAACTTTTCTTTTAAAGAATAAGAGTGTCAAACGAGCACTAAGAAGTAAGAAGATGCTGTGGCCCATAGTCATCTATATTTATCCTCGATTAAGAATGAAAATGCAGATGCGTTGCTACACCTGCGGACAAAGATGGAATGCCACGGTTTCAGTAAAAAGGGTCTTCAGATCTCTACACTCACCGTGGCAAATACAGCAGCATTAAGCTGCTTTTTTACACTGGTAGTCTATGAGAGCGTGGCTCCACCGTACCGGTATGAAATATTGGCCCGCTCAATTTGGCCTTTTGTTCCAAGTGACCGCGAAACTGCACGCATTCGATATGACCCTACACCCGAGAACCTATTTATAATCAATTATTTATAATATTTTAAAACTTACTCCACTCAGCAACACGCGACTCCTTTCAGAACATATTAGTTCTGAAATGAGGATACATTGACCTCAAATAGGTACTCTCGTCCAGATTCTTTGACTCGCAAATCAAGTGTATGAGAGGTAAACGCACTCGAAATTTGAAATTACAAAAGTCCATGATTATATTCTATTGGTTGTGCATTTCGAAGTTTATTCTGGCAGCTGACAAAGTCGGCAGGGATTTATTTAAACAGTAATTTGACTAAACATTCAATATTCAGGAATATTATAAAATGAGGGTTGGTACAATTCCGTATATTTTCACCATTTGGTAAGCAAATTCGGTTTTTATCTGTATGGGAAAAACCTACTGAACAAATTTTATTAAAAATTGCATTAGTTTTACGGTGTACAATTAAAAAGTTGGTTTGGACATTGAAATTTGGACAAAATTTCTGGTACATCGTATTAGAAATTAAAATAGAATAATAATTAAAATAGAACTATCATCAACATCGCCAAGACCGCCACAATTCTGTCAAGTCATTTAACTTGGTAATACCCACGTATTTGTGAATAAATTGAACATGATAAGTTCATTGAAAAGTCCGAACGTCGAACTTTTCATTGAATATAAAATATTATAACTGTAGCGTTCATTCATACAAGTTAATTATTCAAAGTTTATTCATAGCCGATATTTATAATAATCTATAAATAACTGTTCATTGCTATTTATTAACCACAAAAGTTTACTCATAGCCGATAAAAGAAAACTGCGTCCGTCTACCAAAGCCTTGTTTTCTAAAAATCGAGTGAGTATACTTAAAATAAGTATTCGATATCGGAACACCTCGGTATCATCGTGATCATAAGTGATAGAAGATAAAAGAAATAAATTAAAATCAATAATCGACGTGTAACATTGGTGTAAATATGAGAAAGTATTCTTTAAGAGTGTTTTACACTACACTAAAAGTTAACAATACAAAAATTTGATGTAAAAAATCCGTACCGATATGACCTGGGGACCTTCAAGAAAAGAGCTTACTCCTTTCGAAAGGGCCGGCAACACACCTGCAATTCCTCTGGATGCTTATGGGCGGCGGTAGTCACGAAACCGTACGCTCGTTTGCCCCCTCTTCTATAAAAAAAAACTTTTTAGAAATATTACTTTGTCAGCCGCTCAAATTGGAAATCTACGTATACAGTTACATAAAACTAATATTATTTCATGTGTTTTTATTGGTAACAAGGTATTCAATCTCAGTCCGTAGAGGTGGCAACACCGCTGTATTTTTGATTCGTTATTATCAAAGATAGATTTAAGCTGTACTATGCGCTTGTTCGTGACTTTTAATAATAAAAATGATGTAATATCAGGCAAGCATATTGATATATTAAACAGATATCTCGTTTGCAACCCTTAAAAAAGAAAGTCTTTAAAAAAAGATAAAAGGTCGTAGTAGAACCGACTATACCATGCAAAATTAAAAGTTTGCTCGCTAATACTTAACAACAGCGGTTTTAATGCCTTAAGTTAGTTAGTGGTGCGTGACTATACAAAATCACACCATTGAAACGTAATTCTAATTGTTAAACACGATAGTGGTAGTTTATCCGTCAAACCTGTGACGACTTACCGTAAACTTGCCGTCCGGTGCGCACAAAATTCGTTATTTTTCCATCGTATTAAAGTTTGTTTTGGCATTAACGTCATTAAAACGATTAGCAGTAGAGCAAGTAAAATTATCCCGTAAGGATTACAAATGGGTTGTTGCACATGCATTTGTAATTTCGGGTGATATAATTGAAGCTGTTACGAACCTTATAATTGGTTGAATAGAGGCTATACAGGTAACTCTTTTGTGTGTGTCAAATTTGACGTAAGCTTCGACTATTGAAATTACGACTGGTTTTTTTTAAAACACTTTTTTCATTTTTTAATCTTTTTTCATTTTTTAACCAACTGTTACGTACTCGGTTAAAAATTAAAAAGGATTAAATACCGAATTTGACAGATTTATTATTGAGGAAGCAGGGAAGAGAAGCTTCTGTGAAATTTGACGTGACCTGACTTAGAATACAGTATAAGTTAAATTAGTATAGAGGTTTTTATATTTCACATATAACATTGTTACGTGGTGGAGTCACGCTGTTGGTGCTTTGTGGCTACAACGAGGAATAGTCGGGTATGACTCGGCATTCCATTTTATCATTAATGACCGCGTCTGCATTTTGATTCTTTATTTATGAAAAAGTTAAATATTACTAAAACAAATAAAACATAACATAAAGTTTTACGTCTGAGGGTAGGGTAGGCACAGTCTACGGCCTTCGCCTTGGCAAGAGTCTGACAAACCCTCGCTTCCTTCATATCCAAACATATATCTACACATACGTGCTAATTAGGTAAGGGTACTCTTCATTTGGCTCATCTTAAATATTTCGCAAATTTGATCAATATACTTTTTTCTGGGGCGTCTCTCACGGACTTTGTTACTTTTTATCATTCATTGTTTAAACTAGTCTAAACCACCGAAGTATTCCTTTTTTTAATGCCAGCCATATTAACATAATATTATCTTGCAAACCACAATATTCTCTCATCACACAATTTCTCAAAGTGTTTTAGAGATTTGTAATACTAAAACTTTGACACTGATTATGGAAACATGTGTGACGGTGTAAGAATATCTACTTCCCCTGATCCACGGAACGCCGTGGGTGCCATAACAGACGACAAAAGAAAATAAACCGGGAGATGCGCAGCAGCACTAAAAGCTTGGTGGCTATCACAAATATCCTTCCTATGAAGGTCTATGGAGTTGCCCCATGTTTAGCAGTGGAGTTTTGAGAGGCTATAACTGTAATGGTAGGGGTAAAGATAACACTGATCATGGACTGTAAAGTCAGGAACGTTGAAGCTCTTCTTTATCAGCTCTTAATAGTACATTCTTGAGTATTAGCCTCTCCGACATTAATATAGGATTTGCCATAAATGCCGCACTTTTTATGTGGTAGAGCCATGACGCAGCTATGTTATAATTGTAGCACGAATGTATCGACCCGACCGAGGTAGCAACACACTCTCACAGAATATTAGCGAAAAATAGCAGCTTAATGCTGCTGTGTGTCGTATGGTGAGTGTAGAGATCTGGAGACCAGTTTTACTGGAAACTAGGCGTTCCATCTTAGTCGCCAGGGGTGACAACGCATCTGCATCTTTAGATTCTTAATCGAGGATACTTAATTTAAGATTTTTTCCATTCCTTAAAAATTCATCGCCATGCTTGGCAGATTGGTTAACGATTGCAATACCAGACGTACGAACCTAACGCGAGGACGGGTAACTTTGCGTCTTGCGTCAACGAGATGTTAGTACCGCCATTTTTCGGAAGCTATTTTTCTGGCCTCAAGGGGAAAAATCTTACGACACCAACTGAAAGAAAAAAGTTGTGGATTCTCCTACACCACCACACGGTAATCTAGTATATATACGTACGAGCTGAGATCTGTCCCAGATACCATGTATGCATTTCAAGTAGCATGTAGCAAATTACCGCTTAAATTATAATAAAAAACTTCACTACATAATCCCGCGGGGATTCTTGCTGGTTCTTTCCAGGATAGAGGTATTTTCCGAACCAGTTGTAAATAAAAAAAAATACTTTCAATAGGTAAGTATTACGTAATTTCTATAGTTTCATTGGTGCGCGGAGCTTAAAGTTGGTTTGCTCCATTATCACCTGTGCTACTAGGGATGTTCGTATTATATCTAAACATAATTAGTATAATATTCCTTATTATAGGCACAAGCTCTTAGAAGTAATAATAAACCATGCTCATATTAAAACCGGTAACATTGTTATCGTCTTCAATTTAATTTACAAATTCAATTCTAGGACGTAAGCAATTTTTTACGCTTAGTTTAGCAAGAGATGATGCGGCGGGTGCTTAGCTTAGGTTTCTCTGAAGTCTGGGTGCATCAGGATCAAAGCGTTTGGAACTAACATCAGCCGATGCACTCCTTTAATCTTAACGCGAGAGTATGCGCTTTGGATTTCATTAGTTTTCGTTTAAGACTTAAGACTTTGATCATTTAACTATTCGGATAGAATTAATACTACTGTTAATTAATTCATAGTTTATTTCACCGTGAAGTTGCAAATATTTTGTTTATTTAGAGATTGAAATACGCGGTAAAGCCATGCTGCAGTTATATTAGTTGTAGCACCAATGGGTCGGCTCTATCAGGGAAGGACCATGCTCTCATAGAATACTGGCAAAAAAAAGAAACTTAATGGTGCCGTGTTTCGTATGGTGAGTGTCGAAGAGAGAGAGAGAGAATCGAAGACCCTTATTAATGAAAACGAGGCATTCTAGCTTAGTCCTCAGGGGTGACAACGTAATCTGCATTTTGATCCTTAATCGAGGACAAATGAAGGTGTCTATGAGCCACAGCTTCCACTTGCTATTGTGAATTCGTTATTATTAAAAAAAAACTTAATTTAACTAAAAAAAAAGAAAATAAAAGCAAACAAATATATTTTATTGTGATCTTGCACATGTATACACAAATTAAATAATGTTCAATCAATGTTAGGAGTAATACTTTTGACAAGTGACTTGGGACCGCGTTTTTGTAATGATGATAACGATGATGAATGTTGCACACTCTGATTATGTAATATAATCTAAGGATGGGCGTAAAACCCTGGTAGTACGCAAGTAACTCCAGTTCGGTCCCTCGCGATATTAAAACTTAAACTTGCAGATTTAAGTGGTAAAGCAAAATGTTGTTAAGAAAATTGCATGTTCTGCTACGTTCCATAAGGAAATTTTTCTCAGCTGTCTTCGTCATCATCATAACTATAGCCTCTCACAAGGTCACTGCTGATTATAAGCCTTGCCTAAGAAATGCCACGAAACATTAATAATGGTCCTAGTACTGAACCTGTATAACATTGAATTTGTTGTTATATATCAGAGTCAGAAAAATTAAAACGTGTATACTGCTTTATGTCCAAATATTTATTTTACTTTACAAATTTCTCTTTAAAATAACACAATGAACTAAAAGAAATTACCATCAGATAAATAACGCACTTTCACTTACTCATCGATAACTGGAGCAAAAATTATGCGTCGCGAGTTTACAATACCTGGAAACGTATTACTCTTATCTGAAAGTTTAACTTTATATTATAAATTTAGTACAACCAATACGAAATTTTATAATAAACCATTAAGAATGAAACTTGAATGATCAATCGAATGCATTTATGGCCTTTAAACAAATGAAAAGTGACAACGAGGAAAATAGTGCAGAAATGCTTCCAGTGAATGGACTCCCAACGACAGCACAACCAGTTTCAGCGTAAAAATTGCTCGCGATTAAAGTCCTGCGCGACCTACTGCCCGAATGACTCACGTACAGTAACAAAGCCTTTGGAGTGCCTGTTTTGTGTTTTTCCTTTTCTGTGCATTTTTATTTTTTTTTCTTTATTTTTATGCTGTTTTCGCATCTGCTAATTATTATTTTCTTAAGGACGTGTTTTAAGGGTTTTACTTTTAAAAATGCATGATTATGTCTGTGATGATAACGTTACGATAAATTGCAATTCCGTAGAAAGTTATCTAGCCGGACGTAAAGCCGTGAACAGTGTAGTGGCTGTGTAAGAATATCCACTACCCCATATTGTCGTGTGGGTGATGTAGGAGGTGACAAAAGGAAACAAACCAGGAGATTTGCAGCTGCCTCCAAAGCGTGGCAACTATGAAAAATATCCCATCTATGAGGCCTATGTTTATTATATTCATAGGGAAAGCCTATGTTCAGCGGTTGACATTTATAGCAGCAACGGAGCTTATGTAACGGTTACGATAAACCATTTCGATGCTTTAGTTAAACGAAACAATATAATATAGTAACACTATCGTCAAAGTCGATGCCAGGCTTCAATTTCACAGTTGAACATGAAAGAGGCACGGTTAAACACGGTTCTGAGACACTTCCATCCAAGAACATCCTGCATTTCATTTTTATTCAATTAATTTTGTGGGGGTATACTTTCCTCACTGCTGTCTTATACGTGGTAGACATATTCTGCAGCTATATTAGTAGTATAATTGTGGCACGAATGGGTCGGCTCGATCGGGGAAGGACCACACTCTCACAGAATACTAGCGTAAAATAGCAGCTTAAGGTAAGCTTGTAGTAAAAAAGAACCGGAGACCGTTTTATTGGAAACGGGACATACTTCTGCACGCCTCACAACGCGCGAGCGTTTGGGAGTGCTCTACTCTAGACATGTGATTTTGCAATATAAAGTTGTTAGTATGTCTCAATTGACTTTGGGGGTTTTAAAAAAAGATATGTACAAAAAATTTAAAATTATTAGTACGGCTGTCAGTTAGTCTGCGTAGTTGTTTTTCTTCACGTTTCAGTTAAATTATATACGCAACGAAATGAAATAAATATTTCTGAATAAGTTTCCATTTATCATCAGGATGATCCCTATTGCTGGATGTTATCAGATTCATAGACGTTAAATAAATATTTTTATTCATCATAGTTTTTATTTTCTTAATTTTTTTTTGAATTTAATTAAAATTAAATTTTGATGAAGAAAATGAAAACGCTCATGAGGCGTGCACTTTTAGATTTTTCAAACATTTCTCTTTTCCGTAAGCTTTTTTACGCAGTCAGCTTTTTCTTTATTGCTGTTTTAATATTTGGACTTGTTTGTTAAAATCTTTTCAGGATTTGTGTTGTAATAACGATTCTGTCTGTTATATTAACGAAATACTTTTAAAATTATATAACTTTAAACGCGATGCATTAGATGAAATATAGAGCGGATCAAAGGGAAACCAATTAAATCACAATTTCTATCATTACAACGTTCCGCTGCAGTAATGGCTACGCGCCCCGCATCCAGAAATCTAAGGCAATCGACCCGATCCATATTCATTTGAGTAGCGCAAATAACAGGGCGCCAACTCTGATTAACGATTGCGCCGTTGTTCTAAGAATGGTCAGGTAAAAACTACATGTTTGAACGTTATTGCGTGCGCCTGAACACGCCGGGTCATGACTCATTTGCACTGCAATCCTCGATTCACTGACTAGACGCGAAAAAAATTCAAACGAAAACTTTACGCTCCGAAGGCCGCACTCGTCCGCTCGCGGCAATTAAAAATAATTAGGGAGCAAGAAGAGCGTTCTCGGAAGGATCCGATGCATTTACATATGGCGGCGGTAAGTTTATATCGGCCGCGGTTAAGGGCAATAGTTGTTGAAGAGGGTACGGAACGTCGTTGTTCATCGCTCGCTATTTTATTTATCACCTCGAAATTACGGCCTTTTGGTTTGTATTTGAGAGCATAGAATGCATCTCCAATTTCCTCTATTATTTAAGATAATTATAGAATTATAGAAATATTATTTAAATTATACTAAGTTACTTTACGTCTCTGCTTCGTAAGAGTTATTCAGCATGTTGTAAAACTCTGTTATTGGCTAAGTGTACTATAATATATATTTTAAGTATATTTTTTTTTAAATTCTGTTGAGTTTACTAATAAAAACACTTCACTTTACTTTTCTTTTATAAATTACTGGCTGATACCCGCCGTTTTGCAGCAGCAGAAGAAACAATTCTGGAAATGTGATTTTAAATTTAAAAGAGTTATATTGTTTTATTACGAATGATAATTCATTAATTGAAATTGAATGATATAATAACTTTCAAATTTGTCAGTACGATACGCACCCTAACCACTGTAAATTATTTGTACTGCTTATACCTGTAACCTTCGCGCAGGTGCAAACAATAAGTTGACAATGTTATCCCGTAATCGTTTGAAGCCGTAATCTGACATAAAATACGAATAAACCAGCATTAATTTTTATATATTAGATAACCTAAAAAAATCTAAATTTGATATCGACCGAATTGTCGATATATTAAAGATGGGCCAAATATGAGTATCCTTAACCGACTAGCATGTATGCGTTCGCAGCATGTGCACGACTCGTTCTTTCTTACGCAGCACTCCGTCTTATTCACTCGTTCTTTCTTTGTTATTCTGAAATCAGTACTCAAAATTTCAATTAACAATTGTTCAGGTGGGGGTCAAACCCGCGTTGTTCGCGTACTGTAAAAAATATGAAAAAAAGGTAAAAAATAAACTTTTAAACTTTACAGCAGCGCTACACTGGAAACTATTTGAAGATAATTATTAAATCGACCGTACGGAAGCTCGCACTGCGGCACAATTGAAAACGAACAAAAAATGGCCTCACGGTAAAAAGGGCGGGAAAGTGAAGAAAATGAAATAAGCGTTGCAGCTACTGGTTGTTCGCTGATGCAATATGGCGCGTACGATGTCGAAATCAAACGTCAGAACCAGAAGCAATTTAATAATTAGCCTAACTTCTGGGATGTTCAATATAATAACTTACTAGGCAGTAATTGCACTGTAAGAATATACACTACGTCCCGTGGCTGTCGTAAGAAACGATAGAGGGAATTACACCAGGACATAGGCAGAGGCAGAGCCGTGGTGGCTCAGGGACTATGAAATTTACAGCATAGACTGTAAATTTCATAGTACATGAGCAACTCGGGTTCTATCCCCACTGGCAACAATGAAGTTGTTGATTACACATTTAAGTGCTCATTTACCCTGCATGACTGAGTAATAAGAAAAAATATATTTCGAAGAGATGTGAAGTTCGCCAACACGCATTTGGGACATTTTCTTGCTCTCAGGAATGAGAGGACGCCTGTGCCCAGCAGTGGGACGTATATAAACTGTAATCATGTAAAAATCTTCTGCAAAAATAAACTATGGCTTTTGATAGGCTGTAACGGTAACTTACTTTTTTTTAAATTTATTAAAATAAATCAAATATAAAGCTTAAATTAATCAAACACGGTGTCGCGAAAACCTAACTAGGTATATCTAACTAGGTGACAGCATTCCTTTCTTACCGGGTTAACTACTAGTGGTTGTAGTAGTGCGTCAATTATTGAGTTTTTCTTTCAAGAAGTTCTCAGTAGCTGCCCGGAGTCATGAAGTTGGCGGTGTCTTACCTCCGTGCCTCGGAAAGTACTTAAAGCCGTTGGTCCTGCGCTTGATCTCTCTCCGGTCGTGTCGGTTTACCGTCCCATCGGATTATGAGAGTGAGAGAACAGAGAGTGCACCTGTGCTTTGGGGCGGGCCTTCTGAGATTTATAATATGTAATCAACAAAGATATATTAGAAATTTTAAATAAAAAAATAATATAAACGTCTCTTCCTTTTTTCTTTTGTGCTGGCAATCTGTTGCGTGTCTGCTTTTTAATAATATAAACCGCTTTTCCTTTTGCAAAGCGGTGAAATTGTGAAAAATCTTTTCCACAATTTACTAACCAGTTAAGAAGAAGAGCATACTATAGAATAAACCATATACTTAGATAACATAGACCACACTAAATTAACCTTTAAGGAACCCGTTTCAAAGAATTAAGTACCTAACCAAATATCTACATTACGAGCTCTTAAATTAACAATTGAATCGATAGTATCTTCAAATGAAACTGGTTTTAAAAATATAGCTCAAGGCAAAATAACAAAGCACCACAAACCTGGTCCCGCGAATTAGCGCAACCGCCGGAGGTTGCCCTGTCGCGTAAAAAACGCATTAGATATCGAGCCGAAACATAAATTCCGAAACACCATTATACCAGAACGATTTATCTTCTCAGCTTCACGTACGTAAGTTTAAATCGTCTTTACATTTGCGCAAATGTCGCTTACTGTAGCGATACAACGTTAACATCAGAATTATCGTCTATTTGATGTACAATGCTGTGTTTCTTCCTGATATGTACTTCTCAAATCCATTTAAACGGGCAATGTATAAGTTAAATTATTACGAACGACACGTATCGTTTTCTGTCGAGTATAAGAGTGCAGGCAAAGGGCGCACACACCACTGCGGTATAATACCAAGCGACCCATATGCGCCCGCTCAGGTACATAAAGTTAATTGCTTTTGTATGTCCAATCTCCTTAAAGTTACCTACCTGTGCCACGCTTGGGTCTATACAGATTAAGAGTTAAAGTTTTTTTAATAACCATTAATTTGATTTACATTACTTTATGGCTAAAACAAAATACAGAGAATAGTGCATTCTATAAAGACTCATATAGTGTCAAAGGTTTAGGTACACTAAATGTACAACTAGTGCACACACTAAAAGTCCCTCAGCAAGCAATGGAAAGGAGCTCTGGTGGATTGATGGATGCGATTCCTAATAAAAAAATCCATTAAAGTAACAATTGGAGCGGAAGTGTGAATCGCACTTAGTTTAACGATACCTGGAAACTCCATCTATGTATCTATGTAGTCCAGCTAGATAGAGTGATCTTGTTTATCAAAACAATATTACCCTAGCCCTAGGTTATTGATAGGCGCTGAGCGCGCGAAGACCTACCAATAATCTAAGAATATTACATTCTTAATCTTCTTCTCCTGAGCGCGCGAAGACCTATCAATTATATAACAATATTACATTCTTCATCTTCTTCTCTTTCATCGACCCTTTAAGGTTTACAGGGCGGACACGGCCTTACATGTTGTAGGGATTTGTCTGAATCGTAATCCTTGTCAGGCGAATTGATGAGCGTAGTGCCAAACGTCTGGCACTTTTGGAGTTGCTGATATTTTATGTCTCATGTAAAAAAGATGTTTATACTGCCATCTACCGGAAGACATAAGACTTTTTTGGCACTTCTTATAGTCACCTCTTACGGCATCTACGCAACGAAATAAGGGAGTGGGTTCAAGTACGTCGCCACTAAACGGCAAATAAATGCATTAGACAAACCTAGGGGGAGATATTGTATGTTCAGCATTGGACCTGTGAAGGGCTGTAATGATGATGATGGTGATGGCTCGATCTATGATAGATGATACCAAATGACAGATCGTGTAGTCGATTTTGATTTTATATGACTCAATTCTTTTCCGTAATTGCGCTCTTACAACTGTTTTAATCTTTAAATGTCAGTGTTCTATTTGTTTATATGAAAACATTTGAATGATCTTTGGCCTTTCGTATTGGATTTAAGGAAGCATATTTATCAATCGGGGCTTTTTAAATAAAACAAAAAAAAACATATCTCGTGTTTAATTGCTGACTACGTCCTAATAATATTTATTCGAAGTAGTTTTTTTCTCGATAGTTATTTTACATTTTTTCTTCTGTATTACCAGTTGACGGCCACTGCTGTTTTGAATTAATTTTATTTTCAAAACATGGAACTCTTTTTTCAAAATTGGTCATTTGTTTATTGATTAGCTTTTTGTTTTGATATACGTTAAAAATTTTATAATTATGGAATATGAGTACTGTCTTGGCAACGACGCAGCACAAGTGGCATGCAACATCAACAACCTTTTTTTTTTTTGAAAAGAATATTCACAATGCTATAAACATTACTAATTAATTAACCCTACCCTTAACCACTCGTGGTAAGCTTAAAATTGCTTATGTTACGAGTGGTTCACGCCAGTAGTCGAATGGTGGATTCGAACCCACGACCTTTTTGAGTTCGCGGTCCGCGCCCTGCCATTAGGCTACTGTCGCATTATCTTTACTGTACCTTTGAGTATTCAAAACAACGTTTACGAAGCGAATACTACAAACGAACACACTAAAAACTTACCTAGTGCCGGAACGAGCATTGCCGTATATTGCGGTCACATTAACTTGACGCATCGCTGGAATGGCCCCGCCCGCTAGCCCCCGCACTCCCTTAGCTCGCCCGGCAATCGTCAGTATGGTTAGCATCTCTATTACACTGTTGTAAATGACGTCATCAAAGCCATGCGTCAAGTTAATGTGACCGCGTTGTAGATGTGTACTGTGAAGAACTAAACACAATGATGGAGAAGCTCGCACGTCTCCAACCTGCTTTGGTCAATCGCTTGTCCCCGCCGCTCTTGTTAGAACAACGCGCGACCTCATACTGCACAATAAACGGTCTCCAAGTTACAAGAGCTGAGGTTGGAAGCTCTCCGTCATTCTCCGTACTCACCAGAACTTGCGTCTACAGACTTCTACTTTTTCCAGAATTTGGATTAATTTTTCGCAGGAAAAAAATCTATACCCGAGAGGCAGTACAAAATTCCTTTAAAGATTTTGTTGCCTCCCGTCTAGCTGATTTCTTCAAGAAAGTGGGATCAATACACTGCCACTGCGTTGACAAAGATGCATCGATTACATAGGTGATTAATTTAACTTTGATTAACAGAAATAAGAAATATAGAAAAAAAATACGTAAATTACCCAATAGCTGCAACGTGGCTCTACCTCATAGAATATATCTAACATTCTAATTTACCTACAATATAAGAGATCTTAGTACTAAATAAGTGACAATGACCTTTTTTACTACAAACAAGGCATTCCATGTTAGTACTCAGGGGTGGCAACGCATTTGCACATTACTATTTCTTATATTTACGTGAACACTAAACATTGAATACAACCACTTTTTACGGATTTTATCGCGTTTAATTTACTTTATTTTTATTCCTGACGTTTCAAGTACTTTTCAGCACCCGTGTTCACGGGGGACATCTACATAATATTTAACATTAATCGAGAATAGATGCAGATGTCTATGGGCCACAGTGTGCTCTTACCATCAGACGGACTGTTTGTCACTGAACCGACCTGTGTCCTGGAAGGTTTAGATTTATAATTGGACCCGGTAGGTGGCGCTGTTGTGGAAATCCAGAAATTACCCTATATATACATACTATTCTCTAATGGTTAAAACAGAGCGGTTAGTTACCGCGCGTTTATATCCCCACACGAGAGTGCTATTGTCGTATACCTGCGATTGTATACCGCTATAATTCTTAATTGATTAAAACTCAACCCGTCCGATTTTATATATGCATTTTTGTCACTATGTGTGAGTGTGTTGACGCGATGTGTATCACGGATAATGAAAAATAACTAATAAAAATTTGGTAATGCTCATTCAATTTCAATGATTATTTGTTTCTTTTTATTTATTTCAGAAATTATTGGAGTTTTTTCATTAAAAATCGCCTTATACTGTATGAACAATTGAAGGGTAGTAAAATCAAGCGTTAACAAAAAGTGAAGCCGTTATGGTATAATTTATAAATTTTATCAAATAAATTTTAAATATAAGTTGTGTTGAACATAGACCGCCTACATAGTTGTGACGTTTGGCAGGCGGGTCTGTAAAAACAACTTTTTATTTTTCTGCTCCGAGTTTCATGTCGCCTCTAACGACACCCACGGAATGGTTTTCTTACTCTACCTCTTCACGGCAAGGTTTCTTGTGCTTATTATTATACTATGTTAGTTATATGTATATCTCATATATTAATGTTTTTTACACATTTATACTCGGTAGAGCCACAATGCAGCTATATTATGGTTGTAGCACGAATGGGTCGGCTCGACCGGGGAAGGACCACGCTCTCACAGAATACTAACGTAATATCGCAGTTCAATACTGCTGTGTTTAGTATTGTAAGTATAGAGATCCGGAGGCCTTTTTTACTGTAAACGAGTCATTCCATTTTAGTCCTCAGGAGTGAAAATGTATCTGCATTTTGATTCGTTATCATGGATAGATGTAGATGTCTATGGGCCACAGCAATCACTTACCATCAAGTTGACTGTGTGCTCCTTTGTCACACATTCTTATATTAAAAGAAAACAAAATCGAGAAATCAAAACCGTGACAGTGCACGCATTATCTTTTCGTTATCATATCTTTGTAACTGGCCTACTGGAAGAAGTTTTATTATAAGTAGAGCCTTGTACAAACTCTTCATCATGATGTGTCCTCTGCCTTGTTGTCTGTCTGTAATATTGAAATACTTAGCTGGCTTCTATTAAGCTCAGCGGAGTATTTCACGCTATTAAGACATTCATCATTTGTTAAAATATTGTCTGTCTGTGTGTCTCTGTAAGGGCTGGTCTGGGGAATAGCTGAACCGATTATGACGAAACTTTGCGAACAGATACAGAACAATGCTAAGACGGATTTAGGCTAAATTTTATCAGAAAGACTTAGATATTAAAAAAAATGATAAAATCAGTTCTTGTCTATTTAAAATCTAAATAACGCCACATTAATAGAGCGAAACCAGGGCGGGTAGGTAGGAAATTTTAAATAAAAACTACTCTGTTCTATTCTGTTTTGTTCTATTCTATTCTATCCTATTCTATCAACAACGTGAGTAGACGCCGAGTGGTAATATCTTAAAATAATCCATACCTCATTTCGTCCTGTAGGTAATGGCTGAATTTTAGTGCTCAAGTGTGTGCAAAAAAATAAATCTACTAAGAACGACAATAATTATACATAGGAAAAATGTAAAGAGTTTTTAAGTTTGTTAATTGGCACAATAAAACTTGCACTAAATACTGGCATACCATAAAATTGTTTTTTTTTACGATAATAATATATTGTAACCCTGCTGCCGATACGAATTGTAAAGGTGCTACATCACCGGTGCCGCCGACCGTACTCGAATCTCGATAGGCACAGGTAGACGCGCGCGAACAATACTTGCTCAAATTCGAACGCAAAAACGCGGTAATGAGCACTGGCGGGATAATGGCGGCCATTGTCTATGCGGCCTGGCTTCTGGACGTAGGGGTGAAAAAAAGTTTTTGTTCGTAATTTTTCTGTGGCATCATTCGAAAGTAATGGCTTCGGGGATTAAAACGAGTGTCATGATAATGATTACTTCTATAAAAGAATTAATGGGGTAAGAATTTTATTATTTTTACTCTTTTATTTGTATTAAAATAAAATAATCAAAGGTTCAATTCAGATAAATCTAATCATGTATTAATATTGGTTTGTTTATTTTTTTACATAGGGACCTAATATTATTTTAAAGATTTTACTTAATAGTTGTATGGAACAAATTACAAGATACAATCGAAAATCAAGGTTCTCGAGTGGCACTTGTATAGATAAGTATGGTGTAGGGCGGCCTTCCACAAGATATAGTGTCAACCTCGAAGTAGTCGATGGATGTAGGTGGCTCTGGACCCTGTTTTGTAACATTCCTTGTGGAAACATAGACCTTATTTGGCATAGGATTTCTGAAGGTGAATTCTGAAAGTGAATTTTGTTACTAAAATATTGAATAAAATGTAATATAATAAAATACCTAGTCAAAATGTTGAACAATCATTTTTGAGTGTGCGCGGGTGTTTTTATATAGATATTGCGCAAATTGTCATAAAATGAAGTTAAACAAAATTTATTAAATTAATTAACAGCTAGGATATAAATTTTAAATTAATTGGACAGATCGACGTTATATTAAAACGAGTTCGTGGGTAATTTAAAAAACACATATGTTTGCTCGTAGACATATTATATTAAAGAAGTACAACTTTCACTCCTGGCCGAAGGTGAGATGAGAAAGGAAACATAATGACCTAAACGTTCGACACCATAACGCGTATTTAGTTAGGCGCCCTAACGATATCCTGAGCCGAGCTGAGGTTTACGATCCTAGCACATTCGCAAGTTATATTTTTGCCTTATGGTCGCCATACACGGTCAGTTCAACTGATCATTCCAACTGATCAGTTTAAACTAAAACTGTTGATATTTTTTTAAATATTGGAATTTTGATATATCGATAAATGAACTTATATATAAAACTACGATATTGATATATTTATAAATATCGATATATCGAAAATTCAATATTTTAAAAAATATCAACATTGTAGTTTGAAATGATCAGCTGGAATGATCAGTTGAACTAACCGTGTGTGGCGTCCATTAGTGTAATTTCGGGCAAAAGACAAACGTAAAATTACAACTTGTACCTAATATACGTACCATGACTGAGCACAGGTCTCTTATTAGGGTAGATAGAGGGTATTAGGGCAAGGAAATGTCGTTTTGTGATGTTGTGTTGTGTTTTATCCGACTTACTTTTCTTATTTTTATTCTGAGTGCTCGATTTAAATTTTTACTGGATGCACTACGACTTTAGTTCGATGCCCGCCGTCAACACTGAAGTTGTTAATTGAAATATAATTTACTGCGTACCTAATGTGAACCTAATTTCTCACTACTACTCTGTGGTAAATATCTAGTTTTATAAGATTATCATCATATATTCGGGACATCAATTACTTAACTATATGTTATCACAAGACCGTAACGCAGCTTGATGGGATGAATTGTCGGGAATAAAACGCAATAAAATCCGTAAAATTTGTTTTATTCAATATCGAGTATTAGTGTAGATATAAGAAATCATTAATTCGGTGTTATTCGAGATTTATTCGGTCTGGAGGAGATTACCATTATTCTACATATATCTGTTTCTGCTCATAATGCGCCGTAAGGATATGAGGATATACACACAAAGACAACGTAATAATATGTATGTGTGTCCTGTTTGAATTGCCACACTAGCCCCACTGCACGTGATTAAATAAAAGTTTTGATAATAATTACAAGTTGTAAAATCTCTTATCAAAATATTATGACAAATTACCTAATATTTCTCTAACCAGAATATCATAGTTTAAATGCTGAACAAGAAAGTAGTCACTGGTATAAATAACAATGCTTATCATATTTATATGTAAGTAAGTACTACTTGTTCTTTTTAAAAAACGAGAGGTGGCTAGGATATAAATAGATAGATAATATACGCAGAAGTCTTTAGCTTGAGCCCATAAGTGCGAGTATGTTTAATGTGCTCATATATGTCTGATTTAATTCGTCTATTTTACATCAAGAAAAACAAATAAATTTATATCATGGATACAATTCAACGTAGTTATAAAACCCCCTCGAAGGGGCCGTAATTTAAAAAAAATATTAAAGTCATTGATACATATTTCCCCAAAGAGTATCTATATCGGTAGTTTGCTAAGATGCCTAAATAGTTTTTGTTTTTTTCCTTCATCTTTAACGTCATCATTATTTTTAAATTCTAAAGCTTAAGCATAAAGTCAAGACACAGTTCATTATTATGAAAATTGTAGAGACAAGTCGTTTCATTTTAGTCTGTCAAGATTCGCATCTACCTACAGTATTATATATATATTAGCTTGCCAGGCAGACGTTGTTCTGCCCTTTTCGACGACCATTATTTGTCGTGTTCTATTAAAAATTCTAAAATTAGCAAAAAAAAATTGTTGGTCACCATGGGCAAAAAAAAAACCTATCTCTCAACCTGGACCAAACTGCACACGGTGTGCAAATTCGATTAAAATCGGTTAAGTAATTTAAGAGTCCATCGCGGACAAACAACGTGACACGTAATCGTAACACGTAAGTATTATATATACATATATATATATATATATATATATATATATATATATATATATATATATATATATATATATATATATATATATATATATATATATTCTACTATATATAATCTAAAATTAATGAATGGAAAGATTTTATAAGGAAACCGACAGAAGTGAACGAGACGAAATGGTATAATGACAAAACAAAGTTGTCCACACTAACTGGTCCGGTGCTTACGTAAACTGCAGCACTCGATATTGTACGGACCGGTATGCTAATGACTTCGGTCAAATGAAGATACTTTTTTTAATTAAAATAATGATGCGTAGACAGAGGCGAAAAGAGTTGGTCTTGGTAATCCGTACATAGTCTTATGAAACCTATTTCAACTATCCTTTAAAAAACCTGTGAAGACTTTTCTAATTTAAATTGAGGTTTGTGTATATTTCAGACTATAATTTTAGACTCTAGAAACTCAAAATAAATATCTGGACATTTGTCAAATGTCGACACACGCATATATTTTCAGTGTTTATACGTTAAAGCAATACAAAAGCCTATCTTATATTTTCCGTTTTAAAAACGGTATAAAACTAATGATTGAAATTTATATTCATTAAAAGTGATTGATGTAACACAAATAATTAAAAAAAAATCGATAACACGTAATTAAATAAAAATGCCGTAGACCAAAGAGAAAAAGTAAATGAATCCGTCTATTTAGAGTGGTAATACTGGCAAAATGTTCTATTCAGAACAGAGACTTGTTAAGGTTGAGTCAATCTAAATTCACCCCCTCAGCAGCAGCTGTGTCGGATTAAAAGGTAAGAGAACTATAATATAATTACAGATTGTCAGGCATTCCAACTTGGTCCTCAGAAGTACAACGCATCTGTTACTTTGTAGGGGATACTCGTAACACGTGATCGAAGGGACCGTAGATAAATGCTCTTACTCTCTATGTATATGGCAAAGAAAGTTCTACGGCGGCGATTGGTTGGTCTTTGTTTACAGAGACCGAGAAAACGAAACTACGATAGAGCAACACTATTCGAAAGGCCAATTTAATAACTCACCGGAAGCGAGATGGCGCGGATTTATGAAACAGCATAAAAGTTTCGAGCATTGAATAACCAATTATGTGTTTCATAGAAATGTCTAATTATGTAAATAATTATTGCCGTAACTGTACCTCGTAAGGAGATCATATGCCACGATCTCATCGCGTGATCTGTGATTTCGAAACTTTGCTCTTTGTGAATTATAAATTACTTAAATATACTTGAATTTACATACCTACTAGGTATTTAAAAGTCAAAACACCTGCTGTTATTGCATTAGTGTATTGAAATTATACTGTAGACTTTTCTTTTTTAACATTACGATTTTCAAAATATAGGATAAAAAAATAATAATGTACCGATCGATTAGTGGTGGTTATATCTATCCAAACTAAACTATATTTAATTATAGTATGTTAGAGAGCTGTGTTGTTAATAGGACGGTGTCGGGAAAGATTGCACTCACCAACCTGTTTGTCCCATATGTTTAGTATCGATAAATTACGTATTTACAGGATATGAGGTGTTCCATCTTAGCGATAACAGAAGACAAAGTTAAAGACTTTTTTGGTTGGAGTCAGTTTCAAGAGTTTTTGAGCTGCAGTATAATGTATACAAAAATAATCTGACACTGCTACGAAGCTATTTGTAATAGAAAAATGAGTCTTTGTATCTCAGTTTTGGAAATACTATGGAGCAGAAACAAACTCGCAGCCTCAACCAGTGCAGGTTGATCGATTTCAAATATGTTCAGTAGGTCAGACACGCAGGTCTTCGCCGTAAAGGTAATTAGTTCATCTTCTCCTTTATCATCAGCCCGTAGAGGATCACATTTACTTATTATAAGCCAGTGCTGGACCGCAATCCCACCTGGTGGTAAGTGGTGATGTATCCTTGGACGGTAAATCGCAATGTCTGAGCATAACAAAAGTTTATTCACGTTTGCCTTGAAGACCCCTAGGTTGTGTTCGGACTTTGCTGTACGCATTACAAAATACGAAATAAGTTATTTGTCGAATATCAACTACAAAGGGGTGAAGACCCGCCAATCGTCTGGTTATCCACTGGTGGAAAGGAGAGGGAGGAATTAAAGCGTGTAATTCCTGCTCACAGCTGGATACGGGTCACTCCTGTTGCTGGGATGATTTGTTTTATATAATATTCTCTTTATTGCACACAAACTATTAAAGAATACAACAAAATGGCGATTTGCATCAATCGTTACGATTAGTAAGCGGATTGATTGGCAGTACTAGACGTTTCGGACCTTTGGCACTGCTTAAAAATTAAAAAACTGTAATATAAGGGATAAATGAATGCCATCAAAAACATAACTTGTAAAAAAACCAAGTCTCGCAACTCAGTTCTTCTACCGTAAAAAGTTGTGATATCCATGTTATACCAAGTCGGTTAATTTATTCAGTCCCTACTTAAGGGTCCTTCTGTCTTAAGATACTACGTAATTAGCTAACATAACAACATCTTGTTGTGACCATATCAATATTAAAAATCTTTTACGTTATAAATAAATAGATTGACTTGGGCTATCGCATGAAAACACAACGCATCTCACAAGTAATACATATTATATTAAATTCAATTGCTTAATACGATTACCGCCCGCTTTTATTACGTTTCACGTTTCATACTGGTTCACGTTTAAAACTAACTGTCCCCCACAACTTCGTCCGCGTGGAATTTGTTACGATTGAATTTCATGGGATTTCATTTTTTTTTGCGCGGAATCCTAAATCTAAAATTTAATACATGGCTGAGCCACGCTGCAGCTATTACCGGCGTGAAGTAGCAGCTTAATTCTGCTGTATTTCGTATGATGAGTGTTGAAAATCTTTTACTGGAAACGAGGCACTCCACCTATGGGCCACAGCATCCACTTACCATTAAATGGACTTTGTTATCGTTTGTTACCTTTATAAAAAGCAAATCGTATTCAAACCCAATCCACGTTTCCTTTTTACCAAGCTTTTTTCAAGACCACTGCTGTACATTGGCCTCACCGAAGGAATGCCACTAAGCACGGTCCTGAGCCACCTGCATCCATAGACTTCCTGCATGTCTTACCAGGTCGTCACTCCATCTATTGGAGGGATGCCCTACACTTCGCTTACCGGTACGAGGCTGCCACTCGAGAACATTTTCTCCCTATCGGTTATTGCTTCTTCGTGCTATATGGCCGGCCCATTGCCACTTCAGCTTACTTATAATAATAATGTCCTCCAGACCGAATTTCGGCCACGGCGGCCTGCCTCAACGGAGGCTAGCCATCCGATTATAGTGCCCAAGTGTATGCGCAAGCACAGGTGCACTCTATATTCCCTCACTCTGATAATCCGATGGGACGGTAAACCGACACGACCGGAGAGAGATCAGGCGCAGGACCAACGGCTTTACGTGCTTTCCGAGGCACGGGGGTGAGACACCGCCAACTTCCTGACTCCGGGCGGTTACTGAGAACATCTTGACAGAAAAACTTAGTAATTGATTTTTTGCCCGACCCAGGATTCGAACCCAGGACCTCATGATTAGCAGTCGTACTACTACAATCACTAAACCGACGAGGCAGTCCTTCAGCTTACTAATCCGTTTACTGAGTGTTTGTTGTTACTTTATATACATTTTTATTTCGTTTTTTTTTAAGTAACGACTTTAGTTAGTAGGTACCATCTAAATTATTGTAATCATTTATTCTTGAACAAACACAACGATTTCATAGAAGGAGGATAAAGATCTCTAGATCAGCATCACAGTAATATACCTATGCTGACAAAAATACGCAATATTTTAAATTTCCATTTGTAGACAATTTGATCTCGGCTATGCCCGCAATTGTGGGTCGATCATCGTCATTTTATGTTAATTTTTTTTCGTCGCCGGCCATTAGAAGAGTTGAGTAGACATAAATTATAAAATGCGCGGGCGCAAATTTAGTATTATTTCTAAATTTTCAATTCTGTTAACGGTGCCGCTACGCGCCTCGCCCGTATCCACTACGAAAGTATGTTGCATTGGAAACACGCATTATTTATCGACATTGTAGGAATCTATTAGTGCGTAATGACGCAGTTTAAGTTCGTTTGACACATTTCCATATTTTGATTAATATTTATGATGAACATGATTATTTTATGATAAAAATTAAAGTTAACATCTTTTTGTGGGAATCTTATAAATTTCGATATAAATGGCGTAATGTGTTTAGCAATGCTATAACAATACTAATATTTTAGCTATTCCAGGTAGGCTTTAATTGCTTGCGTAATCAAGAAACTAGTCGAAAGGCGGGTTCGTACCCACGACTTTGAGTTGTCAATCCGCACCCTACCATTGGGCTATTGCTGAATAAAGTGTCGCATAAAGTATGACGATTAGATGTCTTGATCTACATCCAGATGTCTTACACATTCGATGTTGCTCCCTGATGACGATCCGGGTATTATACGGCTAGCGGTCATGAAATATGTGTCTTAATATCTAGGCTTTCTATTAATACTAGGTAGATAACCATATTTTACTACACACTAAAGAACTAAAGATTATGTTTATACTAGGTTTATGAATGTGGTTAATATCTTCGTGTATGTCATTGTTTTGAAAAGAAATGAAAAACGTAAGGATTTATTTACATATTATTGAAAAAATTGTTAAAGATCCAAACATGGTACTTCTCGCTCTACAAAACATAAACAATTATGAATATCTTCGTCAGTCTTATATTTGATTAATGAAAAGTATTTAAAATTAACTTTTTGTAATTTCTTTGATATAAAAAACTTAAGTAAATATCACTTTTAATTTATTTTAGCTTAAAAACATTTTGGACAGGCGCTGGACTTGTGCTCTCCACAAATGGGCAGCTGTCGCACATTGTCTTTCTCATCCTTCTAATTTTTGTTGGACAAAAGGTACAATATTTTCTTTTCTTCAGCTTAGATACACCTACACATTGTGTGGGACGTTCGTTTTGTTTTATTTTTTTTGACAGTAAACCACCAATTTTTTTCTTTTATATTTGTCAGCAACGTTACCATATGCTGCCTTGTCTCCATCCAAGGGGCCGTTAAACTATTGCTGAGTTGTTTCATAAAATCTATAAGTCCCAGCGGTTTTTCTTTCTCGGATAGGACAATATCACAATAAATAATAAATGTATTTATAAATGCTATATTCAATATCCCATAAAACATAGCCATGGGCCATCTTTTGTTTTGCGGCTACGCGACAGCGACGAGCACCTTTGGTCGAAAGTGTCGACTCCAACCTTTGTTTTATTATAAAAAATTATCATTTTTGGCTTGCCTGTCGTAGGATGAACTGCGCCCTTGTCGTCGCACGATGAAAGAACAAATACTAATTTGCCTGGTTTCGGTTTGTACGAAACTAACGTCAACGGCCCATCATAACAGAACATGGATGTTCCTACTCGCTTGGAATGCACATTTTTCATCTCTTCCGGTATTTCCCCCCTTTGTTTGACCCCATAGTGCTGACCAAGGTCAAGTTGTATGGCTGCTTTCGCAAGTTTTTACTAATGGCGCCAATGTAAACCAATTTGACATTTCTACCAACTGCCATAAGCTGCCTTCGTAAGTTCTTTTACGTAAAATGCACAGAGTGGCAAGCTATTGGTTTGAGTGCCTACCTAGATTATTAGAGTATTACCTAGATATAGCATTGCATCAATCATGTATCGTGTGGCGCTGCCATATTTCATTACAATTTTTAGTCCGTATTTATTGCGTCCGACCCCGGAAACCCTAAAGCTTAACCCAAAATTGGAGCGGCAGTGATTTATTAAGATCTCTCATATTTTTCTTATTGGTACAAATGTATCAGTAGTTCTTAGTTCGGGTCGCATATATTTGTCGTCCATCCTCATAAACCTTATCAGAAAATTGAATATATCTCTACTCATGGCAGCAACATATCTGTTTCCTGAATACGAACAGTAAAATACTTGATCCGTCGTCAAATAATTGACCTTCATAGCAGGTGTTAGTGTCAGTACGCTGAAAGCAGCGAGTGATAATTCGACAATTTCTTCACAAATTAAAATTTTAAAGGTTGCTTTTACATCAGGCTTTTGAATCTTTAGCTGAATTTCAGCGTTGGTCCATTTTGTTATCCCCTCCACAATGTCATCAGTAATTAATAACCTGAAACGTTCTAAAGGCTTATAAAAGCATTTATTTATCCAATTGGGACCTCTAGATGTTCTTATTATATTAGCAGATGATACCCTGTTACTTGTTCTGCCTTTAGTGGCCGTCCAACGATGACTGTTTTTGTCTGAGATTTTGACCATGTGGCATGAAAATATAGCTCGACATACTGGACGAAGCATTTTCAAGAGGTTCAAGATTATTTTCAGACACATTTGCAGTATACAATGGGTTTCCAGTAGTGGAGCACTCACCTCATAGTCTTCGGCATCAATATTCATCTTCTATTATACTTATATTATCTTCAGCTTCACTGTCCGACTCTTGAATCTCTGCATCGCTCATTTCATGCAACAGCCGACGGATTTCTGCAGCGTCTGGACGAATTTTATTGTAGCCCATAAAAAAATTAAAAAATTAAATAAAATTCATTTATCCTCAAATAAATCCACTAAAACACATTTTCCATAAAGTCGACAAACTGACACTAAAGATAACCATACATCACATTGACGTACGGCGGGTAAATACTGAAGAAAGTATTGCACTTACCTAAGCGATACAGTTGTGTTCTGCAAGCTCCAAAGACCGATTAAGTTGGCAAGAACGACCAGCTTAGTGACGCGAAAAATAAACTAGTTATATCGATTTTCCAAAATCAATTACGTCGATTCGACGTGGTTCATCTCACTAGGGTTAATATTAATATTTTTACACTCGGACAGTGCGATTTGCCGTCTGAAGCTTCATCACCACTTACCATTAGGTAGGATTATGATAAATAAAAGAGTATCAAATTAATAAATTGTACCACGCGGTATAAGCTACAATGCATCTATATTTTGGCTTCATCACGCACAGGTTTGCTCGACCGTAGAAGAACCAAGCTCTTACAGAATACCAGCGTGAAACAGCAGAATATGCTGCTGTATTTCGCATTTTACTGGTAACGAAGCCTTCCATCTTAGTTCTCACGGGAGACAACGCATCTGCATTTTGAATCGTAAACGAAGATAAATTAAAATATCTATGAGCCACGACATCCGCTTACCATCAGGTGAACTATGTGTTTGTCACCTTTGTCCTATAAAAAAATCACCATCATTGTTTAGAAAATATGTCTGTGTCTCATTGAGTTATATGTGCTACGAACAGCTATTCCAAACAAAATATGTGCCCTACTTGGTATCCGCATATGCGCGGGAAACAGTAGAGTCGCGCATGCGCAGTTGATATAAACGCGCAAAACTTGTCATAATAAAGAATTGTTTATTTAGATTGTTGTTAATCGAGTACATTTTTTTTCGTTTATTTGCATATGTGTGCTAATATAATTTAAAATTATTATTAGCGCTGCTCCGCACTGCATGAATGTCGAAGCCACAATAACAGAGTGTTCGGAACTCAGACGAATTATTTCGTCTGAGGTTTGGAATGCCATATCTAGTACGTAGTAAATATATATATCGATGCTCTGTCTATTGAATTGAAAGACTACAAATAATAATAAAATTATTGGACAACTACGATTATTACTACTTTAGATTATTACTATTAACTACGTTCATTCTCCGTACATGCAGTAAGACTTTGGAATTCGCTTCCTACTCCCATTCTAGAAATCAAAACAGTGACATTGTTCAAAAAAACGAATGAAAGAACATTATTTATCGATGTCTTCTATGTAAGTCTCAAATCTTTGATATTTACTATACTGTTACAAATATATGTATGTACATACACATATATTATATATATATATATATATATATATATATATATTTTTTTTTTGTGTGTGTGTGTGTGTTTTTGTGTATATATAAGTATTTGTGCGGAAGTATGTTTTATTTTATCCCCATATGTGTTGTATAATAACAAAGTACACAACTTATAATCATTTATTAATCATATATCTTTGAAACTGCCTACTAGAAGAAATTTCATTATTGGATAGAGACAAGTGGAGCCCTTGTACAAACTTTTCATCATGATGTGTCCTCTCCCTTACTTGTGTTTACATACATTGTTAAATAAATAAAATAAAAATAAATATTACACGCTATATACTAGCTTGTATGTAGATATGTTTATAAGGTACGTGAGGGTAACATGGTCACCTTAAGCTTAGCCGCCCTACAAAACCAAAACTAGGAGGAGGATAGATACAAAATCACAAAGTCGTATACTGTAACCAATATATTAATTAAAAAAATAGCAATTAAGCATTGGCAATAACTAGGAACACCTCGAAAATCAACTTAATAAAAACTAACTACATTTCGCGATACTAAAATCGACTAAAATATTTACTGTAATATCAACTGTTAAAATGGCGTCGATAAAGCTGCGTCCTTTTGACTCTTAACTATTTGATAGCTCATCAAATAGTTGCTATTTGATGAGCAATTGCAATTGCTATCATATAGTCTTCTATACAAACAAGGCTGTAGTTTTTGATTTTTAAGAAAGTGACCATATTACCCTCACGTACTACATAATTATTTTAAATTGATAATATACCTAGTTTTTATATTTTATTAGATTAAAGTGCCTTAAAGTAATGTCCAATTTTAAATTTAAAACGCGGGCGAAGACAACGAGTCGTTCAGCTTCATCTGTCAAAACGGCTCAATGTTTTTAAAAGGTTTTAAGATCAGCCGACCCGACTCGTTATTGTTATTTATATTAAGATTGCCGAGACCCTTTGCACTTGGTTTAAAAAAATAAAACGTTAATTAGAATGCGCGCATTGAAATTCTTGTTTTGATTGCCCGAAGGTTGATAGTTGATTGTCTGTGTTATTTTCGTAAATTTGTCTATTACTAAGGGTATGGAATGTAAGGGATTGCGCGACTCATGTGTAGGTACGGGTTTTTTGTTGGTGTGCGAGTGAGAGGTGCGGTATAAGGGTCGTTTGCGAAGTGCGCTAATGGGAATTGTATGTGAGATTACTTTCTGATGTTGTTTGGGCCACGGTCATGTTATTTATAAGATAAATGAATCTTTTCGTACGATTTATTGTATAAAATAGTGGAATATTGGGAAAAAGCGACGATCAGTTGACAAATTGTTTAAGATTTAGAACTGATAATTAATGTCTTCTTCTCTACACTATCCATACCATCTGGATAATTGGCGGTCCGCCACCGTGCGATTTACTAGAAGTTTTGTTCTTCGCGCAATTTTCTTGTGAAATTGGCACCACCAGCAATTTTTTCGAACCGATACGACTTAGGGACCTTCAAGAAAATTGCCTACATTTTTCTAAAAGGCCGGCAACGCATTTGCAATTCCCCTGCTGTTGCGATTGTTCGTGGGCGGCGGTAGTCATTTACCATCAGATGAGCTCGTTTGCTCCCTCTTCTATAAAAAAATCCTCAACCCATAAAAGTAACTGCTGGACATGGCCTCTTCCGTTATGCGGACGATTTTCTTTAATCCTCCTGTTACCAAATTTATTAGCCGATTTTTGATTACATCATAGGTCTTTCGCCGGTGACGCTCGTTTTACATTCGGTATAAACGATATAGCTATAGCGACACCTTTAGGAAGCCATAAGACTTGTAGTATTTGCCATGGTAGACTTACGACACCCACGGGATGAAACGGGAAGAGAGAATCCGTTATTCTGTAACGACGTTACCACATACCAAATCGATTAGGGTTAGCAGTTGATGACTTCCGATAATGTATATGTGGTAGAGCTACGCTGCAGCTATGTGGCCGCGGCACGAATGGCGTAGGACCACGCTCACACAGAACACCCGAGTTAACCAGCAAAATAATGCTGTTGTGTTTCGTAAAGTGAATGGAAAGCACCGGAGACAATAGGATGTTCGATCATTTTTGAACATGGTGTCTTCTGTGTGTACCTATTTTAAATCCGGTGTTAATTTTACTATTATTATTCTTTTATAGAATATGGAAGATAAGCGAGCACACAGTTGACTGAAATATAAGTACATGCTGTTGCCTATGTACATTTACATCTATCCTCGTTTCAGAATGAAAATACACAAATATACATGCGTTGTCACCCCTGAGGAGTAAGGTCAAATCCTTCGTTACCAGTTAAAAGGGTCTGCGATTCTCTACACTCACCATACGAAACACAGCATTTATCCACTGTTTTACGCTGGTATTCTGTGAGAGCGTGGTCCTAGGCCCGGTCGAGCCGCCACATTCGTGCTGCGGTTATAATATAGGTAGCTACAGTAAGTCCGATGAAACACCTATATACCATCGTTTATTGGTATCAGAGAGATTATTTCAACTCCCACGGGAAGAAATGGGATGATGGATTTGCTTTAGGCATCAATAAACAGGAAACCTTGTAGTGACTGCTTAAGACTATCCAATACACTATATCATCCCAAGGCTATCGTAAAAGGCGACAGAGGGAAACAAATCAGGAGATGGGTAGTGGCAACAATGGCAAATATGGGGGATATTTGACTATGATGCAATCAATGGGGAAGGTATATGTTCTGCAGTGAACTTTAATAGGTTATAACGGTAAACAGGAAACAATGTACCTATAAAATAATTATTATATATTTTTAAATTACAAGCTACCTAGAAAACTGTAATCGTAACATCTGAAGTATTACAGTTGTAATATGCAGTAAAAGCTCGTAATTCAGTGCGGTCGGCAATGTGGAACAATGGGTCACATTGAGGAGCGGGCGTCCTTGGCGCCCGATATAGCCTGCGAATAGCCTACATATCGACGGATAAAGGGAAAACCACATAACTCCACTTATATTATATTTTCGATATTTTGGTTTTGAACAGATGTCTTTAAAAGAGATATGTACAATTAGAATAAGTAGTAAGTAGCATATCCTACAGATGAGTGTAATTCTCCTTATAATTTGAAGTTGCTGTATTCATAGAAGATGCTATAAAATATTATTAACGACATGTAAATTCCTCGTCGATAAGCATATTATATCACACACAAAATACCACCATAAAATAGCAGCTTAATGCTGCTGTGTTTCATTTAATGGTGAGTGTAGAGAACCGAAGACTGTTTTTACTGGAAACGAGGCATGCCATCCTTGTCTTCAAGAGTGCATTTTGATTTTTCAAGCTTCATACTCGTTGCAACACGATTTCAAAGTATCTAAAATTTGGTTAGTGCCAACACCAGTTATTGCATGGGTTGATAGGATAATATGAAATTAATTTTAGCATGTAGTTCGATTTTGTCTCCTAGACAAATTTGATACTCTTATAATGTATATATCATCATTATCATCACCATCATCATTACAGCCCTTCACAAGTCAACTGCTGAAAATAGGCCTCCAAAGGACACCACAAAGCACGATCCTGAGCTACCTGCATCTATCTACTACCTGCATATCTTACCAGGTCGTCACTCCAGCTAGTAGGGGGCCACCCTACACCCCTCACTCGAGAACCTTTCGTCCCCATCGGATGTCGGTTCTTCAAACTATATAGCCTGCCCATTGTCACTTCCATTTACACCTAAAAATGTATTTATACCTAAACATATTTATTTTAATTTCAAAAAATACTAACGGAGTTATATCCCTTTACTAAAATCTCTATCACGGTGTTAGCCGTTATACCTCCGTAACCTCTGCAGTTAGTATCATATTCGGATGACACAGAGTAGGCTATACCTAAAGTTATGAAAAACAAATAATTATTGTTGTCATTTTTTCTTTTATTTTTTTTTTACAAAATACTACATCTACCAATCTAATCTACAAATTCATTACTCTTTATTTTCTGCTACGGTAATGACTACCCTCATAAAAATATTTAAAAATATCTTAGTACCTTTTTTAAGTGTTTTACGTGTGGAGTCTTCTACACTATATATTACATAAAACTATAGAAGTTTTATGTAATATATTTAGAAAATTCTTGAAATATTCACCTGTTTAACATTTATGGGTACTACCTTAGTGTTAAATAAGTTTGTAAGTTTTGCTATTTTAATTTTTGAAATGATAACGTATATAACCCTTTTATCAGCCTTCATCACAAATAAAATGTACATAAAAAAATATTAATACAAATAATGTATACTTATTTAAAGCGTCTAAAAATATGTTCAATCATTTTAAACTAACTTTGACAGTTCATGTTTTGTATAACTCAATGCTTCATGCTGTAAAAATGTTCCTGAACTATAGTACCAAGTTATAATAAAAGTTGGCGCAAGTATTCAAGATTCAAAAATGGTAATTCTTTCTACATATTGGTGTATATTGTTTGACTTAAATCCCAGCACGAGTCAATTAAAAATTATTGTTTTTCCGTCATTGTAATGGTAATACTTGATAGTATAACTTAGACAAATCTAAAAGAATGCAAGTGTACATAAGTAGCACAAACAGTGACGCCATATAAAAGAGTGTGTAAATTATGTGTGCTATATATTAGTGTTTTAATGTGTATTGGCTAGGTAGCTTTTAGCCTAACTTTTTAATTTCATTTCGGGATTAAGTGGTCAAGTATATTATTTGTGTAGTATCAATAGGTCTCCGAAAAGAGGTAAAATATAATTTTTGAAGATATAAAAATGTTTACATTTCAACCTTTAAATTTAAGTTTCTAGAAATCACTATCTTTGAATTAATAGACTAGCACTTGCCTTACGATCTTAATGTATGAATAAAACGTACGAGATAAATTGATAATGGTTTCTCAAAAAAAAAAAAATTTAATTTGTGATTCCTTTACGTAGAAATATGTAATACTGAAAAATGATAAATAAAATTCTTACAAAGATAAATCTAATTTCGAAACGAAAAATCAATAACACTCTTGGTTCATTATTAGTTCATAATAATGTTTATCAACGTACTTATATTCTATGTGTTCAGTTTAAAAACATATTCCATATAATGACAGTTGAATAACGAAATTAAATTGTTAATGTCTGAAACTCATATAAAGTTTTTATGACCTATTTAATGTTACGTATTTTATGTGTTACAAATGTTGTAATAACGTTTACCATTAAGCAAAAGAAAGCATTAAAACTTTTTACTTTTTTTACGGTTTTTAATTTTACAATGTTTATGAACATGAATAATGTTCTCTCTACCCCTTAGGTGTACTATGTCGAAGTTTTAGAAGGCTGTAAACGTTTAATAGGGTAAGTTTTACGATTCACTGCGGAGGGGTGGAGTATGCGGGAGGGATACTGAAGCATTAGGTGTTAGTTTTTTGTAATATACTCCATCCAACTTAAATGTTTTTAGTGGTAAGAGATGCGGTTTGAATTTTAATGTAATTTGTGCCTGAATTTCTCCTAGAGCATATAGGTTGAACAGAACATGATATTTTTCTGAGATATGGCATTTAGATGTAGCATTTTCGATGTAAGATTTTACTTAAAAAAAACTGGATAAAATGGACACGTAATTTATTCATTATTGTAGATATTGTTGATCGCCATACTTGGCGGGCGAATGGTCTAAAGCTCTAAAGATAACTAAAGGTAAATGAAACGATAATTTTGATTATATTTTATTATTATTATATATTATACCATTTATTATTATTATATTTGTACATAAACTAAAAATGAAAAACTAAGGTGGCTAAACCCTTGCAAAGCGTGGTACAGTGTACTTTATTAGAGTGGAGTGGTAACGTTTACATAATTTTAAACGTATGGCGAAATAACTTAAATAATTGTAGGTTAAGATTATTATAACAGTAATTGAATTTTTGCACGCCATTTACGGCAAAGCATGTCAGTTCCACATAATTGAACGTCTTACGTATCCTTTTCTTACGCAAATAAATTTTCCATATTATATGTATCTATCTGTCTATTAAAATTAATCAACATAACCGTGTATTTCCGGTTTTCATATATAAAAGATTGGTCAAGTATATTTTATAGAGTAGTTTACATCGAACTATATTACTAATAGTAATACCTCAATGGTAGTTTAACGTTTCGGGTCATCTAGACTTTTTTTTACTTTGGGGTTGAAAAAAAAGGTCGGTAAATCTTAAATTTTAATTTCGTCTCGTTCATACATGCCACTTCCTGTCTATACAAGATAATAACTATGTATAAAATAATAAAATAAAACGTAATTTTCTATTAAAGTTTAAGTAGCCTTCCCTAAAAACGAACATTCAATAACATTGATTTTTATTACTTAAGATAAAAATTATTACAAGTTTATAAAAAGATCTAGCCTCTAAACCTGTTTACACTGATAAGTTTAGGCATTTTGTTTTAGGATATACATAAAACATTATGTGTCGGTTAAACTAGGAAAAGTTTGACCATACATTATTCCGAAAAAAGTCACAAAAATCAACCAATAACAAAGAAAAAAATTACAATTACACACATGTAAATAACTCGATTAAATATAATTACACCTACAGGTAATTCGATACGTATGTTTTATTTCCATACATTTTTTGTTGACGAATCTTTTAAAACTGACCTCACTTTTGACTTGGTCTGTTATTAACTATTTTATTACAAACAAACAGTAATTATATATGACCTTTAGTAGTTACATGCGCATAGACCGTGAGTGAACCTTACATTTTCGAGACTTACGAATTCATTTGGTAAGCTAAAGTGGTAATGGGCTGGCCATTCAAAAAGTAAATGCTTCCCCATGAGGACAAAGAGAAATGCTTCGTCGAATGTAAGATACGTCTAGGAGATCGTATAGCCTAAGATATAGCAGCTATCCATTAAAATTATTAGGTTTCATAAAATACCAAGATCAACGATAGGAAGCAGTGACAAAAGTGCAAGAAGTCGGAAACGCCGATTGCCAACCTATTTTTTTTTTTTTTTTTTTTTTTTTTTTTTTTTGCGCCCGAAGCAATTAAAGGGCTACCCTGTACGTAGGGAGGCGGAAAATGCATTACGCATACCACGATAGCCGGTCTATCGTGGTTATGGGGGACTCACTGTCCTACCGGGGGACCCTAAGTGATACCCCTAAAAAACCGCCTTTAGGGACAGGCAACCGGCTGATTAAGCTCTATTGTGCCTTATCATGAGCGACCCTCTTTTGGGAAAAGAGGGCGCAGGCGGCTAAGTGCCGCTGAGGGAGTGCCTACGAAGGCAAATTAATGTCAGATATTACAATAATTTTATTTAATTAGAGTTGGCCTGAGCTGCCAGGAGACAGTTCAGGTCGTTTGAAAGTTTATTAGGCGGGTCCGAGAGAGAGTTTCTCGGCCTGCGGACACGATAGCGAGAGGGGGGGTGGGGCTGCATAAGAAGCTGCCTCACGAATTAAGTGGTTTGGGTGCGACTCTGAGGCTTTGAAGAAGTTCTCAGAGAGTTTTTTAAGTAATTGTTGAATTGTTGGGAGCTCTAAGTCCCGATGAAGGTCGGCATTGCGGACGTACCACGGTGCGTTCGCAGCTCGACGACAGAATAGGTTCTGAACTATTTGGAGTTCATTTAAAATGTTAGGGTTTGCGTGGGCAAAGACGGGGCCCGCGTAGGACATGACTGGTCGTATACATACCTTGTAGAGTGTACGCTTGTTTCGAAGGGACATTTTACTGTGTCGGCCCAACATACTGTTGAGCCTACTCAGATAAAATCGTGCGTGACGGGTTACTCTTTTGACGTGGGGCTTGAAAGTAAGCCCTGTGTCTAGAGTGACACCTAGATATTTGGCGGACGTATGCCAGGGGACAGGGGTCCCTAGCATACGTATTGGAGGAGTGTTTTTGAGACGGCGTCGTTTATAATCGAAGTGAACGGCGGAGCTCTTCTCCGGGTTCACATCGATGCGCCATTTTTTGAACCAAGCTCCTAGGTCATCAGCTGACTTTTGGATCTTGTTCCGTATGAAGGGTAGTGAGACACCTTTGCAGTAGATGGCAGTGTCGTCTGCAAAGAGGGAGAGTTGAACACCTTTCGACGGGATGGGAATGTCGTTGGTGAACAGGATGTACAGCAGAGGAGCAAGTACTGAGCCCTGGGGGACACCAGCCTTGATAGTTCGCTGTGAAGAGAGCGTGCCTTCGTGTCTGAAACGAAAGGTACGATGTTTTAAATAGGAGGCCACGAGACGAACTAGACGATCGGGGAGACCTATTTTATAGAGCTTGTAGATAAGCCCTGTGTGCCAGACTCTATCGAAAGCTTTGGCTATATCGAAAAAGACCGCGATGGTCTTATGACGACGAGGATAGAAACCGCTGAGGATATATTCCACAATGCGGTGAACTTGTTGGGGACATGAGTGTTTGGCTCGGAAGCCGAATTGATGGGGAATGATAAGAGGGTCGCCGTCTGTGGGAAACAGAAAGCGCCTCATTCGACTTTGGATGACTCTTTCGAAGAGCTTGCCCATTGCCTTGAGGAGGCTAATGGGGCGATGGCTGGAGGGGGAGGTTGAGAGGCTTGCCTGGCTTGGGAATTCCAATCACAGTAGCCTCTTTCCACGTAGTGGGAAAATAACTAAGGTTGAAGCAGGCGTTGAAGATAATAGATAAAAAGGTTAACACCTGCTCGGGAAAGTGTTTTAGGGCTTGGTTGGAGATGCCATCCGCGCCCGGAGCCTTTTTAGGCTTAAGTCCTTTGATGAGGGATGAGATCTCATCATTGGACACAGAGATAGGTTCGGAGGCCGTGGGGGGTGAGCTCCGGCGGCGGACCTCATCCTCCACTGCCTGGACGTGTGAGGGGTCGACGGGTTGAGAACTGGGAGAGCATTGAGCGGCAATGCTATCTGCAAAGCACTCAGCCTTTTCCTCGTCCTCGAAAGCAACCGTGCCGTCGGGACGGGAGAGAGGGGGAGTGTGGGTGATAGCGTCTATGCGGAGGGCTCTAGCCATCTGATAGTACGCTGTGTGAGATGGAGAGATATTCTCCATGAGCTTACTCTTTTCGAGGTCTCGAAATACAGAGAGGCGGAAACGGAGTTCTCGTTGAAGACGATTGGCCGCGCGCCTATATTCGGGGGTGGGATATTTTGCTGCTCTCCGGAAAGCAGCTTTTTTGGCTTTTATTAGGTTGCTAATATGTAGGGGAAGCCCACTATTGTTAGCAACCGGGACGACCCTTTCGTTCTCCTTAAGGGAGGATTTAATAAGGATGGAGAGTGAGTCGACCGCGGTGTCGATTTTTTCGGGACTATCTAAGTCCGACGGTAGGGAGATGGTAGAGTCCTGTGAGTCCAAAGCTTTAGCTAGGGACTCCTTGAATCCCTTCCAGTTAGTGAAGGTTTTCGTGTGTGTTGGGGGAGGTGGCTGATGGCCAAGAATGAGGGAGACCGGTCGGTGATCTGATCCTAGATCGTCTAGTGTCTCGATTGCTCCGAGGTTGAGAGAAACTCCTTGGAGTAACGCAAAATCTAACACATCGGGGGGCGTGATCGGTGTTATCGGGAAAGTGAGTAACACCGAGAGGAGCCAACCTATTCACCGAGTATGACAATTATACTACTTTAGAGGTTTTTGTCCAGCAGTCGCTTATTTCCGGACCGATGACAATAGATTTAGTGAATCTCAGCGTGCGATGGAAATACCTATGCTCGAAATTTACCTGCTGGTTAAATATAGGATATCCGCAAAAGAACAAAACTAAGTAACATAGCCCAGTGTATCAGTAACATATCTCGAAGAACAACCGGGAAAGAGAGGTTTTCGATTGGCAGCCTCGTCTGGTACGACCACGCTCTCAAATAATACCAGAATACCAGCAGCGTAATGTTGTTGTATTTCGTATAGTGACTGATGTGAACCTGGGAGTAGGTTTTATTGTTATAGCAGCATTAAATCTTAGACCTCATGGATGACAACACAATTTAATTTGATTCTCAACTGAGGATAGGTGTCTATTATCTGAATCACACACTTACCATCGGGTGGACTTTATTGTAGTATATCATCTTGTAATTTAAGAAAAAATCTGAACGATGGTGATGACATCACAGCTACATTTACAAAAATGAGAGAATATTATATTTAAAGTAGAATACGTATAAAAAATTTTTCTACGTTCTTATATAATTTGTTTATTCAATCTGACATATGGTCGATAAGTATATTCGATGCCAGATCTAAATTATGTAAAAGCACAGATGTTAGATTACCTTTATTAGTCTGCTCCCTTTTCCAAAATGGCCTCTTTCAATGTTTCCAACCAGACTATAATTACGTAGTACTATTCTGTGCTATAATATTAGGATTATTGGAAGGTTAAACTGTATAAGCACGCAAAAGAGTAAATATTTAGTGATCATTAAAGTTATGTAAATATATAAAACGAGTGTGCTTATGACCACACGACTGAAGTAAAACTTCTTTAGCTCCATCTGTGTCATATATATATATATATATATATATATGTGTGTGTTTATATATGCATATATATATAATTTACATATATGCTGATATAATTCATATTAATTTTCTACAAATATTTAGATTTATTATTGGCTTTCTTCCATAATTTGTCGTTATTTACCCGAAATTTCACAAAACACTAACTTTAAATTGAATTTACAATTTTATTCACTTTTAACGTAGAAAATTTAATGTATTGAACAAAATATTAATTCATAAAATTGTTCAAAACGAAATAAAATTATGAAAAATAACTGGCTATGAGAGAAAGAGAGAAAGAAAAGATGTGCGTGCACTGCTCTCTTTTGCTTGTATTTCCCACTCAACTCACGTTCGCCTCGCCGGATCACACTTTTCGTAACGATTTCGTCACGTGTTCGCCAGCTTACTCCCCAAGTCAAACGTGCGTAAAGAAATTTTACTTCAATAAAGTATTTTCTATATTCTGTAACAATACGGGCGATAAACGAGCACATAGTCCACCTGATCGTAAATGGACGCTGTGGCCCATAGACATTTATCCTCGATTAAGAATCAAAATACAGGCGTTGTCACCATCGGTACTCTACACTCACCGTACGAAACACAGTAGTATTAAGCTGCTATTTTACGCCGGTGTTCTGTTAGGCCTGTTGATACCCCGGTCAAGCCGACCCATTCGTGCTACAACTATAATAAAACTGCAACGTAACTCTACCTCAACATACTCGTATACTCGTAAATGTATGCATTAAAGTAATGCGCCGTGTAGTAGTGGCATATGAAAATACGCTACTTCATAATATCATCCCGTCGCGTCGTAAGAAGTAACAGAAATAAAGCAGGAGATCGGCAGACGCATATTTCTGATTTTTTTATAAGTTAAGTTGACAAATGAGCACACAGTCCTCCTGATGGTAGGTGGGCTGTATGGTTCCTGTGGCCCATAGACATCTACATCAATCTTTGATTACGAATCAAAATGCAGATGCGTTGTCACCCGTGAGGACTAAGACGTAATGCCTCGTTGTCAGTAAAATGGTCTCCGGTTCTCTACACTCTCCATATGAAACGGCAGCATTAAGCTACTATTTTACGCTGGTATTCTGTGAGAGCGTGGTCCTTCCCCGGTCGAGTCGACCCATTCGAGCTACAACTATACTACTAATATAACTACAGCATGGCTCTACCACGTATGAATATAATACACTAACATAAGTAAACTCAAATAGAAGATATATAATGAATATGATAGTAACTCAAATAATTAGAGCAGTGGCCACCAACACGCCATGGAGGAAATCTATGGGGGAGGTCTATATTCAACAATGGAATTTTGATAGGATGTAGTAAAAATAAATGAAAAAATAAAATTTATGTAAAATTTAGAAAAAGCTCCGAGTTTTAGCGTGTATCTACTACGTAAAGGTGTTTAATGTATAATGTATTTTTGTCTAGAATTTATTACTTTATACTATTAAATCATCCTATTTATCATTACAGTCCTTCAATAGTCCACTGCTGAACCAAGGCCTCCCCCCAGTAATGCCACAAAGCACGGTCATGTGCCCCCTGTATCCATCGACATACAGCATCTCTTACCAGGTAGTCACTCCACTACGACACACGTACGAGGCTGCACGTCGAGAATTCTTTTTCTCCATCAATTGTTGGGTCTTCGAGCTATATCATTGAGCTTTCGGGTTAAATCCCATTGCCAATTCAGCGTACTAATCCGTTGGGCTATGTCTATCACTCTGGTTCTACTGCGGATATCCTCATTTCTAAGTTTATCACGTTGTTAAACTACGAGCATAGCCCTCTCCATAGCTCGCTGAGTGACCTTGTGCGTCCTCATACGACCAGTAGAGAGAAATAATAAAACAGTAAATTCAACATATATATACAAAGAGATATATTTTAATGTACATTGTAACATTTTTCTTTTTATTACACTATTTTGCACTGGTGATGACTTATACATCGGCCACGCCAATATTCCTCGGGAAAACGTCGCCGAGTGCCGAGACAAATTCGTTTCTGTAGTCGAGTCTTTGTTGAACAAAGTCTCAGAACGGGGTGAATAAATCTAGCCCAGTTCAATCCTGAGAAGACACATGTTTGCGCGTTTACCGCTAAAAAGTAGGTTCCTTTTGTGGTATTTCCCCTCCGGCACTCTCCTTGCTTCCTCAGCTAGCATCGGAATCCTCGGCGTCGACATATCGAATATTATGCAGTTTCGTGGTCTCTTGAAAGGGAAGGTTTTTTTCTAAATATGTATTATATATATTTTTTTTAAATTTTAAAATATGGTAATGTCTAACATTTGATTTGTTGTATATCTTCTATTTGAGTTATACTTACGTTAGTACGTTAACATGTAAAAAGGATGAGCACTGTGATCTGAAATACAGATATATATTTATCTAGTTCAGACACAGATGTTTCCTAATTTGTAGTGAACTAAGTATAGATAATAGAGTAGTTATTTATAAACGTGATAGTTACGCAAGTGGTCAAAATTAAGTTTTTTTATTTGCTAACAATGAATGTCGTCCAATCAAAAGAAAAATGCTTTTTCACCTTTAATTACAAAAGAAACGACCCGTGACTTTACTAGTTTTACCTACTAATATAAATAAACCTGTAATGAAATGGCATTAAAATGCAAAAAGATAAAAAAAAAGTGTTTTTTCCGCGCGGCGGACACAGTTTTCATCGCTGATTGAAAGGCGGCGGCACGCCGGAAGAGGGCCTCCCGCCTTAACTGGGTCACTGCTTCCCGCAGAGACCTGTCACGCCTTCCTCCCCCGCTGCAGCCCACTTCCATTGCTTACTTTTGGCACTTCAAGCGTTGCACTTATTTTTAAGTTTCCCTAGCCGCCAACAGATTCGCCTTGACCGCGTTTTTCGATAATTTTCTTTAGGTTTTTATCGTCTCCCTTAAATATGTATAATAGATAGCTTACTATCAACTTACTTATGTCTTCATGTTTCAATTATCATTTTAATCATCAAATTTATATTGCAGATGTGAACGGTATAGTCGGGATAGAATGCCCTAGACGAAGTTATGTGTAGATATATAGATGTAACGTAGGCGAGAGGGTAGGCGTGTCAGGATCGTGCCAAATGTAAGTCCGTAGTCTTTGCCTATCCCTATGGATGACAAGTTTAAAAGTAATGCCGGCGACATTAATTAAGGTGTAAACTCGATGCCATATACAATATAATTATACCGAAAAGCGTAGGTTGTTCTAAGTTAACCCGGAAAAACTTAGGTAGTAATTATACCTGATTTCTTGTATTTCACGGTAACTTGGTAGAACCTTGAAATACAAGAAATTATTACTTAAGTGATACCTTACAAAACACATAATAATTACCATTTTGTTAATATTGTTTAATTTTAAACCACTAAATATAAAACATGTGTTTTCGAATATAGACACAAATTATTCACTGCCTCTCATAAGATTCTTTTTAAGACGTAATTTTTTTGGTTATGAATATTATGATGAATTTATTTAAAAAATATAAGTAATATCAAAATTGTATAATAAAATATTTATTGATAAATAATAAGGAGATTACGCAAGAAAATATAATAACTTTATCGATAAATTGAATCGTTACACTACAATAAATTTATCGGTGAATCGTTATACCCCATAAAGTCGTATTCGAGTATCGGTCAGTTATTTCTACACGGTCATTATCGTATCAAACGAGACTGTACATGATAATTGGGTTTTTACTCAATGCTAATTCGGTATGATACGAGTGAGGTCGGCTGATTTAACACCTGTCCCTGCGAGCTAAGCTGTCTGGCGACTTACGGTTTTTTTGAGGCTGTGTATTGTTTAGACCGATATCGATTGTTCGCATGCTGATATAAAAATGAAAATACGACTTCCTGCCGCTGTCGGATTCTATAACGTACAAAGCAGACTACAATAGAATAATATATTTCATATATTATTAAATTTATTATATTAATCGATTCGTACGCATCACTGTGTGACGAAAATTCCTGGGTTGTTACTTTCTCCCCATTTCTGATGATGTTAGGAACTGCCTTGTAGGCTGCAGTGAGTCGTGAAGAAGGCAAGTAATATTTAAAAGTGTTCTGCAGCAGAGACGAGACTCCGAACCATACTTACTGACTACTTCAACGCAAAATGCTTGATGAGGTGATTCCCTGTAAAGCTAGGATGACTAACAGGAGCTAAAGGTTACAACAGATGATATTGATGATCCCGAGGTGGCGTGTGCGAAGGTTGAAAAGGTTCTGTAAATATTTATAGAATTGTTCTTAATGTGCTTATATCATTCATTTATACGACTTGTAAGATGACTTCGGTCACGATGTTTTTCTCCTCTTCCCTACACGAATTATGATTTTAGTCGGGTACTTTCTTTTATATTGACGAACAAGTACTAGTAACGTGTCAGTGTATAAATAGGAATTCAAAAATTGTATCAAATAATGCTAATAATTTAATAAAATTTACACAGACTTCTCAGTAGTTTGTAGAGCTTTAGGCATGTAGTTTTGTACCGTTTATAATTTTTATAAATTATTTTTCTCTTATTTAGGTGAAATGTGTGCTCGTTTGTCAGCCTTTCTATAAAATAATATTTATGTACTTAACACATTTGGAAATTTAATTTTTTTTTATTTTACAAAACAAATTAAATTTATCGATAAAGTCCATTACGTACCTGTTGATTGCCACAGACTGGTCGTAGTGGTCATTTCAGCAATAGCGCGTCGGGTAGTGTATACGAATGCATCACAAGTGAGACCCGGAGCTCGAAGGGGGACGAGGGAAGGGGACTTAGGGTGCGCAAGGGCAACCTCGTGCCCTTCACCATAGGGTCACCTTGCGCAGGTACATGCGCGTGCTCCTATTGTCCGCGCAACCTGACACTAAATATATCCCTGTGAGTGACTTTTGCGGAATTAAACTACTACATTGTATGGAATGTAAGGATGATTTTCGCTTGACGTCACGAGGAATAAAGGGGGGAGTAGATGGGTCGATACTTTATTCCAACGAGTTCCAATTTTGTGTTTGAATTTTTTCAAAAACCAATTGCATTATATAGTTGAGCGTGACAGGATAATTTAGGAAGAGCTTTTGCTTGGGTCTGTTCTTTTTTTGGACTTTGATGTTCCGCGCGTGCGATTTGAACGTCGGTTTTTTATTGGCATCACGTTCTTTTTTTGTGACGATTTGTTTTTGTAATGACTATGAAACGTTTAATAGCGCGATAAATACAATTGTTTATTATGCTAAATATACGTCTCCATTGCGGATAATTGCACTTCAAGCGCGGATTCGAAATAGTTGTTTTTATTCTATCGTTATTATAACGTTATTGTTTTTACAAATTATAAAATTGTTTATAACCTTACTATGTATACTTACAGGTTGGTTATAAATATAAGATTCAATACTTTCGGTAAGCTGACCCTGATTACCAGGGTTTTCCGGGGGAAATGTGACATGATTATTTCATTGTTGATTTCTGGCAAACGTGATACGTTATTCTCTACATTTTTCTGCTGACTAAACAGCCGTTCGTTTTTATATATATATATATATATATATATATATATATATATATATATATATATATATATATATATATATAAACATTTATCAAAAATTAACTAACTTATTAATAATTCTATGTATGCAAAGAGTTAACAATTACCTACGTTTCGTGTAATTGTTTTCTTTAAGCATCTGTTTCGGCTTTGTAACCAACTTTCTGTTAGTTTACAAAAACGAGTCAAATTCAGTAAAATTATTTATTACTGGAATATATCTAAATAAATGTATATACAATAAGCGAAATATCTGTGACTCCCGTCCTCATCACGAGATCTCCAAAACTATAAGCCCGATTAACTTGAAATTTGGCATATATAATCCTTTCTTGATGTACACATCTACTAAAAAAAAACTACTATACTAAAGGATTTTGGAAAATTCAACCACTGAGGGTGTTTTTTAGGAAACGGGGTAAACGAGCATGAGGCTCACCTGATGGTAAGTGACTATCGCCGCGCATGAACAACTGCAACACCAGGGGATTTGCAGATGCGTTGCCAGCCTTTAAAAAAGTAGGCTCTTTTCTTGAAGGTCTCTAAGTCGTATCGGCCCGGTAAAATCTCTGGTGATAGTATATTCCACAAAGAAGTTGTGCGAGGAAGAAAACTTCTTCAAAATATCTTCTTAATCGCACAGTAGTGGACCGCCAGTAGTCGAGATGGTATGGCTGGTTTCTCGAGTTCTTTCGCGATGTGGGATGGTTCAGATTCCTCAGAGCACTCCTCGTGATAGATGCGATAAAATACGCAAAGAGATACAAGACTTCTTCGCAGTGCTAGTGAGTCAAGCCGATCAAAACGAGATCGGTCGCGCACAATTCGAACCGCTCTGCGATGGATACGATCAAATGGAAGAAGCTTGCACTGGGGAGGTGCGGCCCAGAGGTGGAAACAGTATTCTATGTGAGGCTTAACCTGTGCCTTGTAAAGTTTCAGGTGCGCCGGCATGAAATAATGTCCCACTCAGTTGAGCACGCCAAGCTTTTTAGAGGCCAATTTGGCCTTCTCTTCCAAGTGACTATGAAACTGCACGTCACTCGATATATTGACGCCGCAGATTTCGATACTGGGTGAGGCAACGAGGGAAGTGCACTGAAATTGAGGAGATAAGACAAAGGGGTTCTTTTTAACGGTAAGCGCGCAAACTTGTGCCTTCTGGGGATCGAACTGGACTAGATTTTTCCGCCCTCAATCCGATACTTTGTTCAATAAATTCTCGACTTCAGGCACAAGTATGTTCCGATACTCGGCGACATTTTCCTGAGAAATATTGACACGGCCGGTGTATAAATCATCACCAGTGCTGTTGTCCGCATAGCAATGAATGTTACCGGCTTGCAACATTATGATTAATATGTAGATAAAACATCGTTGGTGATGGCACGCAGCCATGTGGAACACCAGCGTTAATGGGCTTGTAATCGGGGCATACTACGTCTAATACGACCTTGATACTCTAATCCGCAAGAAAACTGGTAATTCAATTGCAGAATATCTCGGGAAGCCCATAGTAAGGAAGCTTCGAAAGAAGCGCTTTATACCAAACCCGATCGAAATCCTTCGCTGTTTCCAAACTAAAGGCCAATGCCTCCAACTTGCACTCTACTGCCTCCGCCCATCTATGAGTTATGTATCCCAAAAGATCACCAGCTTAGTGACCCCAACGTAAACTATACTGGCGGTCACTAATCAGCTGGTGATTCTCAAGTTACCTCATGAGCTAGCAGTTAAAATTGTTTCCATTATTTTGAAAAACAGGGAGGTGGAAGCGATAGTCCTGTAGTTGAATCTGAGCGGTCTCCTTTATAGGGGATCGGGTGCACCAATGCTGTCTTCAGGTCATACCTAGGGAGTAGGAGTACCGGAAAAAAACGCGTTAAAACCGGTGCTGACTCCAGAGCACATGTCTTCAGCACAATAGGTGCGACTCCATCAGGCTCACTCTACTTGTTGACGTTCAGGGAGAGGAGTGCTTTGCGCACTGAGCGCTGTGTAAACAGCACATCCTGCATGGAGCACTCATACCGCGGGATGGTTGGCGTCATCGAGAGTCATGTTCGATGCAAAGAGAGAGCCTATCAGATCGGTTTTCTCCTTTTTGGCATCGGCCAGTGAGCCGTCTTCCCTGTGCAGAGATGGAAGAGATGACTGATAGGCAATCCCTTGGAAAACCTTGGCGAGAGACCACAATGCACGTGTTTCCGAAAAGAGTTGTACTAGATTCTTACCAATTCTGACGATGTGCTCTGTTTTTGACTTGGCAATGAAACGCTAGTGTTTGTGTCCCGAAACATTGATGCGTCAGTACAGACCTAATAGCAGTCCTGCTTATGACGTGATGAAATTTTACAGGAGTGACCAAACCATGGCTGAGTTCTGCCTCTGATATGCACCACAGATAAAATTGGGTAGGATTTCTTTTCCATCCGTCCAAGTTCGTTTGGGTAGGTACGGTAGGTAGGTACCCCTTTCCTATTTCTTCAGGTAAGCAGGAGTGCGTGTACGTTGTGCTCTAGTCTGAAGTAAAAAAAAACTGTATGGTTACAGGCTGTGGGGTATTCCATCTTAGCCCACTGAAATGGTAGCCACCTGCAGCCGTTCTTTGTTTTAAGTTGGTTTTAGTTGTCCATGGGCTGCAGTGACTACCCAGCATCAGGTGGATAGTAAATTCGTTTATAAACTCTATTTTTTTAACCCACCTCGATGTCTGTCCATTTCACACAGAAGTTAATCTTTCAAGGTGTTTGACGCAGATGTTTTGTATTTGTCATGGTTATAAAATACGGTTATCCAAATGGACTGATATAAAAAATTCCTTTGGCGGGTAAAAAGGAAATATGCGTTCTTTAGGCTCATCGTGTGGACTATCAATTACAACCTAATAACCAACAAAAAAACTAATAGCAGCTTAATGCTGCTGTGTTTCGTATGGTGAGTGTAGAGATCCAGATACCCGTTTTACTGGAACCGAGGCATCCCATCTTAGTCCTCAGGGATGCATCTGCATTTTGATTCTTAATCGAGGTTAAATATAGATGTCTATGGGCCACAGTATCCACTTACCATCAGGTGGATTGTGTGCTTGTTTGTCACCCTTATTCTATTAAAAAAAACCTCTTTAAAGCCTTATTTTAACATTGATTTTTTTTGTTCGATCTTATTTAGCATTTTCTAACAAAAAATAATAATTGTTGCTCTCCCCCTGTCCACGAAAATAATTTAAAAAAACATACCCCATCAATAAAAAAACATTTGCAGGCATTAAAAGTCCACCTCCTCTCAGTGGTGCAGTATGCATGTTTCTGTCCTTATTCATAAACCCATTTTAATGAAATGAGAACCTGTACGCAGCAGTGAGCTTGAATATATAGCATTTTTATAACAAATTGCGGCTTAATGTTAAGTTTCATTGGAAAAGATAAGATATATCGCCTAATTAATACATTAAGTGTAATAAACGTTTCCGGTCATAACATGTTATAATTTTAACACGTGTTAATGCGGACCTTCACAGCGTATTCTAGTTGGCATATAGCATTTTTTTTTATAAAATAAACGTGGTAAACGAGCATACAGTATACCTGATCGTAAGTAAATATTTTTACCCATAGACTCTCTAGAATCTACTAGATATATATCTATATATATATATATATATATATATATATATAGACATATATAGATATACATATGTTGATGTCATCGATGAAGATTCATAATGGAAAATGTCGAAAGAGGTCTCTGATCTCTACACTCATCATACGAAACACAGCAGCGTTAAGCTGCTATTTTATGCTGAAACTCTGTGGGAGCGTGGTTATAGATTATTAACCAGGAATCGAAATGAAGACGCGTTGTCACACATGAGAACCAAGATGAAATGCCAAGTTTTCAGTAAAAAGGTCTCCGGTTCTCTACACAAACCACACGAAACACAGCAGCATTAAGCTGTTATTTTACGCTGGTATTCTGCGAGAGCGTGATCCTTCCCCGGTCGAGTCGACCCATTCGTGCTACAACCATTATATAATTGCAGCCTGGCTCTACCACATATAACGGTAAAAACTGGGTTGCCAACCCGCTTGCCAAGCGTGGCAACGGTTGCAAATATCCGTCTATGAGGCGGTCTATGTGGGAGGGCTACGTTCAGCAGTGGTCGTTTATATGTCGTTTATATAGGTCGTAAATCCTTTTCTAGACGTTTGACACTACATCCATAAACCTGGAACGCTGTGGTGGAATATTCCTTATTCACCTCTTACTGCACCCACTGTATAAAATGGGGAGACAGATTTTTTTTCTTATTTTGAAATCATATACCAACCCAACCAGTGGTAATAGTAGAAAATGACTTTCAGTAAGAATTACATGTATATGATTACATATTTGTGCCATTTGCTGTAGAGACTTTCGGTCACTGTGGTTCACGTGTGGTGAAGTTCATACAGAATCTGTATCCGCGACTGTGGTCGTAATGCTGGCGATAAAAGTGCTGGTTTATTTTTTTGCTCAATAACTACGTATGGCCATTCAGCGAGGAAACAGTAAACGATCCTCACGTAATACCATGGGAAGCAGGACCGTATGATAATATAAGTTTTTAGTTTTAGTCATTTTATTATATTGTATAACTTATATATTTCAATGTTTTACTTTATTATACTTTTTTAATATTGTGTGTAAATAATTTTAAGTTAAAAAATTACTTTTAAATTAGGTATTATGACTATTTCCAGACTTCGATAAGCCATAAGCTTGATTAGATAAAAGAAAGTAAATTATCTTATTGATCTCCGTAACGATGATTTCATATTATGAAATAAATTAAAAATTTAGAAATATCTGTATCGAATAAAATATATTCTATTCTTATTTTATTTTATAGTAGTGCCGGGGGACAATGCAGGAAACGCGATTTCGTTCTTTTCTACGTGTATTTGAAGACGCGTGAGGAATGTGAGGATTTTCATTAAAATAACTATCAAGATAATCTTAGATTGGAAGGGAGAAGGGCGGTCTGACGTCTTTCAAACATTTGTGTACACAACGCGTTGCCGGCCAACTGAAAACTTTAATCACCTCTATAGTATAGTGTTTAGTAATTATATTTGTTCGATTTCTTAAAAACAAAAACAATATAATCCTTAAGATATGAAATAGGAAATATCTGCTTGTGAAATGGTATGAAAACTTTAGGATATGATTTTTTGTCGGTGATAAGAATTAATTATCTCTTATTTATGGGAAATTTATAAGACCAGCGACGGATTTTGATAGGTTGTAATTAAATGACGAAAAAAAGAAAAAAGTGGCTTATCAATAAGTTATGATACTGAGGGCCTCCACGATATAGGGGAAATTCCTTATAAGCTACAGTATAGAGAAGCATACACAATTTCTAAAGTTTTTGATGATTTTCAAAACCTCTATACAAAATTATTTTTCTGAGTAACCACATTTCAAACTTAACTTCAATTATATAAATAATGATATAATTTTGTGCAGTTTATGAAAATACGAGTAAATAAGGGTTCTACCATAGAGTAATCAGACTTAGAGTGATAGTGTCATTCAAAATTCCGTTCAAAGTTGAAGCAACAACCCAATGAATGTGTGCATAAGCGGCCTTTAATTACGTTACGATTACGAGAGAAATGTAAAATTATTTATATTTGTTAACTAATGTTTTATTTAAATTATTTATATATATACGTAATATCTTGTGTTATAATATATGTTCACAAATCTATTATGTTATTACATTATTCTGTTAGAAGTGATGTAAGTATATAGTATTATATATTTGCAGTATATATATTTATGGTATTATATATTTACTTTATTGTATAGGCCTTTAGTTTTAAAAATTAAATATTTGTTGACTAATGTTTTATTTAAATTATTTACATACTTACGTAATATCTTGTGCTATAATATATACACAAATTTATTACGTCGTTATAATATTCTGTTATAAGTGACATATTTATATATGTAATTATAAATGTCGTATTATATTTTTATATAAATATACAATATACTTTATTGAATAGGCGTTTCGTATTAAAACGAAATAAGATTCGGAAGGAGAAAAAGCTTTTCAAATAAAACATGAAATTAAAAATATTTATTAAATAACTATATACCCAAGTATTTAAATAATAAATAAAAATACCTTATGCGTGAATATTGTAGGTATTTTTATTTGGCAAATAAAAATACAACAATAATAGTCTCATATTGGCAGCATGTAATTACAATGATAAGAAAATATGGGGTAAAATATTTTACTATGCCTAGCAACATTTTCATTATATTCGCGTCTGTCAAATTTACGATTTATTATTTTGTTTTGATAAATGTTTTTACAAAAATATAAGATTCTAGGCAGTATTGACCCGTGACATGAGATTTTTAAATTTTTTTCATTATTATTTGATGAGTTGTGACACCCTTTCACAGCAAAGTACGTCATGTTTTTGCAAAATTGCGCGAGCTCTTTACACGACTACGTGGACTAGAGTACTGTGACGCGCCGAAAGTCGTACGTACTTAAAAGGCTAACTTGAAATGGCTTCACTTTGTGTGCGCCTACTGCGGTTCTAAGCCTAATAATTCTATGGGTTCTACTTTAATTTGAAATTATCCCAAATTGAACGTGATTTATAGGCAACAACGGTTCTGCCTACCGATCGACCCTTACAAATGTGTGCGTGCGCAGTGAAATCAGATAAAAACGCGTTTAGAATTTAAAAAATAAAAAGGAAAGAATGTTTGAGATTTTTGTAACTAATTTTTTCTCACATTTTGCCTATACTACTTATTCTGAACCTTCTCTGCAAAATTGGTCAGTTATTGGAAAATAACTCTGTACTAATAATATGTATTTACCTAATAATAACGTCACCATTAGTTAGTCTTAAAACCAGAACACAGCTGTGTCAGCAGTATTCACGGAATCGCTATTTCACGGCAGGAATAACTAAGATGGTACAACCCACTATATTTAAATTAACTATATCTGTCGTCTACCCCGACGGACCTAAAGGCAGAAAAATAATTCTACCACGTAGTAAAAGACATCTTGGAAGTCATAGCAAAACGACAGCAGCGTAACCTTAGCACAAATTCGTGCCCCCATAGATGAGTAACTTACCGGCGCGGTGGAACTTAGAAGCTTGTATTAAAAACAAAGGCGCTCATTATATACTAAATTTTATACTTGGTATATTTATTTTATTTTATTACGAATAGCGGCTAATCGCTAAATTAGAGTCATCAGTCAGCAGATAAGCGTAACCTTAGCACAAATTCGTACCCCCATAGATGAGTAACTTACCAGCGCGTTGGAACTTAGAAGCTTGTATTAAAAACAAAGACGTTCATTATATATTAAATTTTATTCTTGGTATATTTTTTAATTATATTACGAATAGCGGCTAATCGTTGAATTAAGAGTATTTGTTTTAATTATATTTTCCATTATAAGGATAGCTAGAGAGAGAGAGAGAGAGATCGAAAAACGTTTTTTTTTCTCGTTGTTTGCTTTGTATTAATTTGCGTAAATTGTTGTAAATGTATCATTTCTATTTAAGGGTTAATAAAGAGTTAAATAAGAATTATGCAAATCTTTATTAAGATTTCAGCATGTAATCGCTTATCTGACTAAATACGGCATAGTGTGTAACAACCCTTAGTATAATGCTTTTGTATTTATTTCCCTCAATTTCTTTAAATATTGACTTCGTTTTAACCATAAAGGCAATTAAAGCAGGATACTTGTCTTTTGTTTCACAGGAATCCTCGCCCACCTTGACGCTTATTTCGTCTAAGGTAAGTCCGAAATTAAAAGAACTCGATCATCCGCGGTATATCCCACTCTCCATTTTTCACCAATTTAAATTTGGAATGTAATGACGTCACGTGCTGCTTTCGACACTATTGAGCTGCATTTCGAGTGACGTCACATCAGTGCATGCACTTTAAATAGTCAAGCGAATGTGATTTCAGTTAAAAAAATCACAAAGATGAAAATCTATTAAAGTGCAAGCTCTGTGTCAGTAGAGCATTCATCATCAAAGCTTAGTAGTTCTGTGAAACAGATATGTATCCTGCTCTAATTGTTTTTTTTTTAAATACAAAAATAATGCTCTTATAAAAGCAATATAATTTTATTTTCAGTTTTTAGCCTGTCTCGCCAACCATTTTTTATGCAATTGCAGTTCAATTATTCGTGATTTTAAATGCCTAAATTGCATTTGATGTATTTTCGAATTTGTTTGCAAATAAAAAAAATATTTTTTTTTTTTCATAGTTTTGCTCACAATTATTTCAAGTGATACAATTTTAAAAATTGCGGTACTGAAAATATTTTGCTTAAATGTATTTCATTCTAAAAAATATCTTTTATTTGTGTTTCATTGTTTCAATGTGTATTTATATTTTATTTAAAATTAAATTAAATCTTTTTCTATATTATTTTTGAATACCTGTTCTCATACATTTATACACACTGACGCCATCATTTGAAGAATTGATAAACTAAATTTCAGTACATAATATTATAATACAATAATAATTTATAATAACTTAAAATATTTTATTAATTTATTATTGAAATTGTGTGTACTACATAAACGGTGCAGTACTGTTAGATCTTACAACCGTACCGGTTGTCGCTAAGTTCGACCCACGTTGATTACCTTAATTTATTTTAATTAAAACTGGTCGTACAGTAGGCTTCAAAACATGCGCTGTTAGTGGCTCACACGTTAATACAGGGTTGCCACGCTTTTGAATATAAACGGATATCGGTAAGGAATACCGTATGAATATAAAACATTGTATTAGCAACCGTTTTGATAATAGTAAAGTATGAAACATGTAAATATTTACATATTATGTGCTGATTAGCCTGTCATTCTAGCCTGTAGAATTGTAGGGCTGGCAAAATTCTCACTTAATGTCCTTACAATTTCGTTCGATTGTTCTTTTTTATATGAGAGGGGGCAAACTAGTATGCGATTCAACTGATAGTAAGTAACTACCGTCGCCCATGATTTTTTTTCCCCACAGGGCCCGCCTGTTGCGGTGGTTTTTTGGGATTAAAAAAAAGGAAAAAAAAAAAAAAAAAAAAAAAAAAAAATAAAAAAAAAATCTATTTAAAAAAAAACATAAAATTAATATTTTTTTTTTTTATTTTCGGTCCGCCCAGGATTTTTTTGCCAAAATTTTTTTTAAAAAAAATGTTTTTTTTTTAATAAACCCAAAAAAAAAAAAAAAAATTTTTTTTCCTCTTCTTTTAAAAAAAAAAATTTTTTTTTTTTTTTTTTATATATAAAAAAGGACAAAAGGAAGGGGCCCTTCGTTTTTTGCCCGGGTTTTTTGCGTTAATGTATGTGAGTAACTGCAACTGGGGAATTGGATCTGCGCTGCCTCTCTTTTAAAAAAGAGTAAGCTCTTTTCTGTTGCACGGTGGTTCGATTTTTCGAACGCAGAATTATTTTAGTAAAAAACTGTCCCACTGGGCAAATCTGTGCAATATAACATCAACATTAATGACTAAATATCATTTACCTATGTGAATATAATTTTTTTTCATTATACTCAATTATTTTTAAATTCTGAGCTGTAATTTTTTTGTTCCTTTAGAGGTGCTTATTGACAACTAAAGGCAATAATAACAATGGAAATATTTTTTGTATAAAATATAACTAAATCTTGTAATATGAATTAAATAGAAGATATTTATAATAATTAACACGCTACAAAAGCCAGTCCGCAGTGTCGAGTACACGTGGCCACCTAGCGTGGGCGGTGCCTTATGACTTTCTTCAGCGTAGACATATCGATCTCGAACTTAATTAGACGTGATATAATTAAAGAAATTATTTTATAGCTACTAAAAGCCCAAACCTGATTTCGTTAGATGACATTCGAGTCGTGTACTCTGTGAACCGATCCAAACAGTGTCATCGTCGGACAACTGTATCCAGTTAAACTTCTAAATTAAAATTTATAAACGTTTTCATAGATGTATATTACGTGGTATCATCAAAGCAGATTATAAACGCAAATTAATTGTAATCTTTTTTATGGAGCAATTAAAAAATCTCCTTAATGATCGAAAATGTTTTTTCTTACATTTATAGAACATTATTATTTTGAGAGTATTGTTCGTCTTTAAAACAATTTGAAACAGAAACAGAAACTTTTTATTCAATGTAGATTATTATAAACTATACTTATTGAAAGTCACTTTTTTCTTTTAGCACTAGTTCGCAAAAAAACCTCTGTCCTGGGAAGAACCAGCAAGAAACACAGCGGCACTATTTTTTTTAAATAACAGCTTACAATCATGTTTACAATTGATCAATTGATGAATCATGTTTACAAAACAACACAAGACAAATTAGAAATATCTTGGTATAGATCACCCTTCCCGGGGGTTATTATCATCCATAAATTTCTTATTATTAATTGGTAGTGGATCTTAGGTCATTGTACTGTACATTTTATGACACAGACGATTAAATTACAATACAGATAACGATTTCTAATTTTTTTTAATGTGCTAGTCATTAATATCGTTACTGTATCAAACATTGGAGCAGACATATATCGTGGAGTTAAGATAGTGCACGCAAACGATCTGTGGGATATGTCATAACTATAAATATTTATATTTATAGATGGAGCTATTAAATAAAACTAATGTTGCAAATTTTATGGTGTTTATTTTTACTTAATTCCTGACGTTACGGGTGCTTTAAGGCAATATAGGAAACCATTTAAATATAAATTATTTAAATAATTTGATAGAAATCATTTAAATATTTAAATACGTATCGGAAATCATTATATGGAGCAATTTACGCAATGCGGTAGGCCTCGTGCAAAACCTATGTTAATCCTCGGCCTATCGCAGGTTCATGATAATGATGACATAACTACTTATAACATAAAAATTATCAGGTATAGCTTTAACAAATATGTAACAGTTAGTTAGAACAATTTTTGTAGATTTAATATTAATTTAATTATATTAATATGTATAGAAATATTAAAGTTTAAAATTTTTTGATTAAAGTTAGAGTAAATAATAAATTTAAAATTAGCCGGCTTAACTTAGATTTAGTTTAGAGCGTAAATTAATGTTATACTTTTTAATACTATAGTTTGAAGTTAAACCGCTACCTATCGGTTAAAAATCTGAAAGGTAATGAAAAATAGAAACAAATAAAAGAAGTTACATGATTTAAATTGGTGCTTTACGTGGCATCTAAAAGTTGGAATAATTTTTGGTCACCTCTTCGTGTAATTGAAACCTTACTTCAACAAACTAAGGTATGATTTTCTTCTCATGCCAAAATAAATTTCTTAATAATATATAAAAATATGACGTGTCAAGATTTTTCTTAGAATGCTAGCATGGCCTAGATAGCGAATTAATTGCATAAAATATTACATTATTATAGGAATTATTTTATTTATGTTAAACAAGGAAATCAAACATGTTTTTAAACTTAATTATGCCTATACCTAGTTCTTAATGGTTATAACTTGTACCACGGACAAATTTCTAAAAAACGTAGTATCACAGAGAACTATATATAATAAAACATGTGTGTAAGAGTCATTAATGAGAACTTCTTTGTGTTAAATAATAATGTTTTGAGCAGCGATTGCTCGCGAGTCAGATTCAACACAAAATGCATAAAGTTCGCCTTCGTTAACTATCACATCAGAACGTCAAACCCCTCAGTTCACTCGTCCTCCTCGCGATCATAGGTATGAGTACTGTGAACCACTGAGGATTTGAGAATTAAAAAGTCAATGGGTGCGTTTGGCAGAAAAAAGCGCTAGCAAGCGCTTGTAAGCAAAATGGCGATCGTAAGCGGTAAGTGCTGTCAAATCGTAAGTAGCTATTTTCCTCTAGGACACGATGTTAGTTTTAACCGGGGAACCTAACCTAATTTAAATATATGTTTGTAAAGTATTCATATTAAAAACTTACCAATCATGAATTTTTAATAACATGTATACGTTTATTCATGTCATTATATTACTTAAAACTAATATTGCACAAAACAACTTTTAAACTCTACTTCAAAACAAACAAATTAAATAAGCAAAATGGCGGATTATGTTAGCGCTACTGAAGTAGCAATCGTGTCCTGGCCGAAAACTATTTTAGCGCTTGTAAGCGCTTGCTAGCGCTTTTTTCTGCCAAACGCACCCGATCTTTAATGAGACGTATTCGATTTATTCATGACTAAAATTGGGAGTAGTTGGTAGCCAGCACGTTACGATGCGCCAAAGCCGCGAACATTTTTAACCGACTTCTAAAAGGAGGATGTAGTCAATACGACTGTTATTATGATATATTTTTATGTGTTTTACCTCAGAACTTTTTCTAGGATGAACCGATTTTGATGATTGTTTTTTTTATTTAAAATCTGGTGCGTCTTGTGTAGTCCCATATAAATTTGATCAAGATCTGACAAGTAGCTCTTGAGTTATCCTTAATAACGCTTATTTAAATGACTTCGAATACATTGATGATGTTTTCATTTTATTTATATTGCAGTCGGTTGTACAAAACTTTTAATTTTACCACTTGTTGTTATAAAACTGAAGTGATAACCTAGTCCGCCAGTTGGTAAATGACTTCTGAAGTCCACGGCTACCTGCAGTAAATGTACTTGCAGCTATTTCTGAAATCCATGGCTAACTTCTGACAAAGAAAATTAGAACTGCGTTGTCACTTTTGACCACGACGATGGAGGGGTTCACAGCCTGTGATTGTAATGGCTGTCTACTCCCTTCGGATCGGGACACAGCAGTGAAAGCGCTGATATTTGTGTTAGCGGTGTTTTCACTGCTGTGTTTTGGTCTAGTCTAGTAGTCCTATAGTTATTTGTTTATATAGATTATACGATTTAAAATCAAAAAATGTTAAGATACGTACCAAATAAACCAAAATTAAGAGGAGGACAGCAACAAAAAATGCAAAGCCATGTACTATAACTAATATATTAAGACAACAATAGCAAACACGCTCTCGCAGTAAAAAAGAACACTTCGAAAAATCAACTTAAAAAAAACTAACTACTTACACTACACAATATTAAAATCGATTAAAATATTTACTATAATTTTAACTGTCGAAATGGCGTCGATAAAGCATCGCCCTTTTGACCCTTTATTATTTGATTGACTGATGAAGAGCTATCGTATCACAGAGCCATCTATGCAAACAAGGCTGTAGTTTTGAGTTATAAGAAAGTGACCATATTAACCGGATGACCATATTACCCTCACGTATTTGCAAATTAACACATTCACTGTCCTGTTTTCAGACACAATAGTAAGAAAATAACAATGACCTATATGTAATGCACGAGACAGCGAAGGGGTTAACATTACGTTGAACTTTAGCTTACGAAAAACACTAAACCTAAGTTTAACCGGCTAATATTAAGTTTATATTTGTCTAGTACAAATATTAAACGACTGTGTGGTTGGTCTAGTGGTCTGCTGATCATGAGGTCCTGGGTTCGAATCCTAGGTCAGGCCAAAAAAATCAATTATTGAGTTTTTCTGTCAAGAAATTTTCAGTAGCTGCCCGGAGTCAGGAAATTGACGGTGTCTCACCCCCTTGTGCCTCGGAAAGCACGTAAAGCTGTTGGTCCAGCGCCTTGAGAGTGAGGAACAAATTTCGGTAGAAATATGGTCTGGAGCACATTATTATTGTTATTATTACGAGTATAAAGATGAAACATTTATATTCGATCGTAATGTAGGTCAACTTTGCCTCAGACGGATACACTACAAAACTTCTCAATAATATACAGCACATGATTTTTATATTAACACACAAGTATTTTTCCTTTACCGCTACGGTTACAGCGTATCAAAAATCCATATCAAAACATAGGCCTCCCCAAAGGTTGCCTTATAAGGGAGATATTTGCCACAGTTGCCACGCTTGGTGGGCTAGCCACTGCAGTTTTTTATTTTCTAGTTGTTATTAAGAAGACGCTGCTTCTCATCTCCTTTCTCTGTCGTGCCTTAAGAAACCCACGGAACTATATGGGGTAGTGGATATTATTACACCGCCACTATGCGGTTAATTTATCTTTTATAGGTATTATTTTTATTTCGTGATGATTTTTCCTTTAAACCATTTCAAACAATAATGTCACAAAAGCAAAACATATCCCCAATTAACAATCACTTGGTCATTAAGGAATATCATCTAGCAAAATCGTCGAAGTGACTAACACGTGTGTAGTATCCCAAAAAAAGAACATTGAACATTTTTTAATGGACAATTGTATCCGGATGCCTCCTTACTCATCGGGCGAGTTTAAATAATGAGTAAGATCACTTACGCGGTGTGGGCATATTGCCGGTTAACTAGCGGAGTAGCGGATTTCAAACATTTCAGTATTGTAGTAGGTGATAGGGCTCATTGTTTTCCCAGGAGTTCGTCAGGGTAGACACCACTTTGTTACTTATTTCTGAAGCCAAATAGCAGTGCTTGCTGTGTTCCGGTCTGAAGGGTTTAAACAGTCAATACAAAAAATGCTGAAGATGCTTTGGTGATCGACATTATTTTGTGATCTTTCCATGGCTTTTGACTGTGTTCGTCACGAGATATTAATCGAGAAGCGATATCAGTATGGTGTAAAAAACCTAGTGCTAAAACTTACTACGTCATATCTAAATAATAGAATGCAAACAGTATTCATGGTAGCAGTTTTCCGGATCAGTAGTATTTGTAATCTCAGAGTTCAATTCTTGGCCCCTTTCTGTTCATAGTTTATATTAATGATTAACCTTACTCGAGGCATTCCATGTCAGTCCTCAGAAGTATGGTAGTTGAGGTGAAAACGCATCTATTGCCTTCTTGTTTGAAGTTAGCTGCAGGTATCTATAGACTGCAGTAGCTACTTACTATCAGGTAAAGTGTAAGTTTGTCCCTTCGGGTTTATAAATCGATGTGTTAAGCTTACATACATTAATATACTCGTACTACTATACGTTAACAGAGATTACGTATAACGTATGACTTTTGACCTTTTCTATAAATTCGTGGTCGTGTGGCCATTTGTTTCATATTACACATGATCACATTAAACTTGAATATGTTACTTCGACCGTTCGTATGTCGCGTTCCACATAACTAGTTAGAAAACCCGACTACAATCAGAGAGACGCCGTAAATTGTGCGCCGTTACGTAGTAGATAATGGCGTAAATGATTTAAATATTTAGTTGCAACACATTTTTTTAATAGTTAAGTTTCGTTTACAATGTCATACCAATTTTTTAGAGTAAGTGTGACAAACGAGCAAACGTTGAGAAAAAACGCAAAGATGCGTTGTCACCCACGATGACTAAGATGGAATGCCGCGTTTCCAGTAAAAAGGGTCTCCGGTTCTCTGCACTCACCACACGAAACACAGCAGTATTGAGCTGCTATTTTACGCAGGTGTTCTAGCAAAGCGTGACCCTTCCACGGTGGGGCCGACCCATTCGTACTACAACTATAATATGCCCACGTAAACATTATTTATTTATTTAATTACAACGATGATTATTGCAACAATGCAAAATTAGAATACACACGTCAACTTCGACACCAATCAATTAAAGATCTACACCGCATGCTTCTAGAAACTAAACTTAACTAGCAATTCAAATATATAAAATACAAAAACTGAGGATACAACAAAGTAACATTATGTATATAAAACAATGAATGACACCTAGTTACTTAACTAATATATTGTTCATTGTGGCCTTAAACTTGGTATAATCGCCATCATTATTACAGTCCATCACAAGTTCATTATGGCTGCAGCTGGTTTGTTACATCACAAGTCCACTGCTGAACATGGATCTCACCAAATGAGTACCATAAAACACGGTTCTCGTCGTTCGGTCTCGGTCACGGTCGTCACTTCATCTTCTACTTCACTTCATCCAATTGTTTGAATGCAAGGCATATATATAAAGAATGTTCCAGAAGTCGACGTCAAGCCGAAACTTTCTGATAGGAGAGGCCATACTAGTTACCAGAAAAATATAAAAAAAAATCTAAGTCATGTATTTCAGAAATTATAGTAATTTTTTTTTCGATAAAATGTACATCGTGAGACAGTTTTTTCATTCCTGTTGCTACAAATATTTACTATTTGCCAATTTTTTTTCTCTTACGTCATCCTGAATAGTGCTTCTGTAACCTGTAATCCTAAACCCTGTGCCGATCACTCCAGCTTGAAAGAAAATGTAATTTTATACCGAACCAAGTTTTCAGAATTATTTTTTCGCACTACTTCAACTGACCGTCCTGGAAAAAAATTGTACTACGCCAGCTTGGCAAGTAGCTTTAAAAGTTAGCGCATTTAATAAGAATTCTAACGTGGTATAACACTCAATTATTTCTTAAATCAACCATAAAAAAATTTTTGTTAAACAAAGTCAGTTTTTAACAATTTTTTTGAACTTACATTAAAACGATTCTAGTGTAACGTTGGGTAGTTTAAAAAAGGAGGGACAAATATATATATATATATATATATATATATATATATATATATATATATATATATATATATATATAGATAAGACCACATTGCAGCCTAGTATGGCTGCAACACAAGTAGTTTGTCTCAACCGAGAAAGGACCACTATCACACAGGCAGAGACTAAGGACTATCATTTGGCACGATCCCGAAGGTAAACTAACCCGTAGAAGTCCAGAAGGTTCGTAATGGACAAATTAATTATTCAATAGTATCCCTGTTATATTCAGCTTTTGTAATAGTTATTAGTTACCCAATTCACAGTGTTTAATGGAATTCCAAAATATCATAAAGGTAATTAAATATCGTAAATTAGATTGAATTGACATGGTTATAGGACTATAGGCTATACAATTAACAGGCGATATATCTCATTAGTGCGAAACGTGCGATGGTAATGAGCGAGGCGAGGAGACTCGGCGGCGCGGCGGCGATCCTGTAATGTTCACAAGTCACTACGGATGCGTGCGCGCCATTGCAGACCACAGACTTACAATAATTTAGAGTTGCGACATTATTTTACTATGTATAGTATTTAATATTAACTTAATTTCTTCATCATCAGTGAGGTCATGAGAGTACTCGACACGTCGCACCTTTGACGGTGATGCCCGTTGCTAGAGCGGGATTAACATTTTATATTGAATTTTCGTCATCAGGCTTCAAAATTTCATCGCTGGACATCCCCCGTTTTAAGTAGGTCGGTTTTATTAATTTATTTAGGTTTACCAATATTTTTTAATTATCTAACATAGGCCAGTAATTTAGGAATCTGTGGATATTGTATGACTGGCGAAAACAAGATGGTTGCTTTGCCAGATATCGGAAGCCATGAGATCTTTGGCATATCCCACATAACCTCTTAGGATACCCAATGGATGAAACTGTGTGATGTTTTCTCTCAAGCTACTACCACGTGGCATCTACATAAACTAAAAACATTTTTAAAAACATCACGTTTAAAAAAATCTTCTAGAGATTGAGCTATATATATAATATCTTGTACTATACCGAAATTTTAAATTATTTATTACGAACCATTTCACGGACATAAAATATTTAAGTAATATATGCTACATAATATACGAATTAAGATCGTTCAAATAACGAAATTGCCAATTTATGTTAAATACAATGTAGCGAAATAAAGCAGACTTATTTCTGGAACTAGACTAACCTAATTCTGTACAAACTAAAATGTAGGTTTGGTTTCTATTAGTAATTCAAGGGAGCTATTTGATGAGTTGGACAAAGTGCAGTCAAAGGTAGATAGAATATTTCAAAAGCTGGTTTGAATATAGATTTTTGTATTATAATTTGAATCTACAATCAGATTGTTTTTTTTATTTATTTATGGTCAATACGTTTTGTTTTTACTAATATTGAAATGGCAAATGAGCTAATAGTCCACCTGATAGAAAAAGGCTTGCAGATTATTGAAACCTGCAAAACAATTTCAAAAATGAGAAGGCCACAGATACATCATCACCCCTGGGACTAAAATAAATCTCTCACACTCTCACTGTACTGACTCTGTTATCCTTCAAACCGAGACACAGACGGACTTATAGCCATAAAAGGAGCCCTACCCTAAACATGGATGTATAATCGTAACTGTGAAAACAAATAAAAAGTTATTTAAAGCGTATACGAGTAGCGTTTGCGTGAACTTTTAAAGTCGAAAGTAAAAGCCAACTTGAATTGTTGCTAATTTTACCACTGATAATAATCAATCTTCAATTGTCCAATAGACAAAGGATTTTTCTGCTGTCGTTGGTAGGTGAACTAATGCTAGTCTACTCTATATCTAATAGCTTTACTTGATCTCTAATATTATATTAGGTGATTCCCATTAGTGGGTGCCATATTTCACCATACGTTCTTTTAGTTTTCACAAAATCTTTTATTGAATTATTACTATAGGCACGGAACAAGCAAGTGATCTTAGTCTGCTAAGTGATTAATATTTGCGGTGAAAACCATTTTAATTAAATGAAGCAGTAAGTCACTAACAATAAATACTGATTAGTATTCGGTCCGTTCCCCTTGTCTGTTAATATTGTGCATAAGTTAAACTCAATGAGGTTTTAAATAAATAAATAAATTCCGTGTCTAAATTTTTAATGGTCATCGAAAGAGTGGATGTATAATTATATAAGGACAGTAAAGTTGAAACGAAGTGTCTCTGCTACTAGAAATAGCTTTCCTAACTTGACTGTACAGGAGTGGGGATAGGGGGGCACCATGACGGAGAGGAGGGGTAGTCATTATGCATTTCCGTCGCAAGGCACGTGACACTTGCATTTTTTTTCCCAATACGAGACATGAGATTGCTTGCTACTCCGCCCTACGGAAGACAATTTTATTAAGAAATTTCGTAAACCACCTCAAATTTTGAGTGACGTTCATAGGACGCGCTCTTTAATAAAAAATTAATTAAGGAATATTGCACGGATCATAAATTGAAAATATTGATAGTGGGCTCAAAAATTTAAGAGATTTGAGACTAGCAGACGAACGTTTATTTTTTACGGAATAGGAGTCACAAGCAAGCACACAGTCCACCGGATGGTAAGTGGATGCTGTGGCCCCTGGGCTTCGATATCTATCCTCGATGAAATAATAAAATTCAAATGCGTTGTAACCTCTGAGAACTAAGATGGAACGCCTTGTTTTACAGAAAAAGGGTCTCCGGTTCTCTACACTCACTATTCGAAACAGTAGTGTTATGCTGATGACTTACGCTGGCATTCTGTGAGAGCGTGGTCCTTCCCCAGTCGGACTGATCCATTTGTGCTAAAACCATAGTATACCTATAGCTACAGCATGATATACCACGTACAAAAGGCTTAAACTTTGTATGCTTATGAACTTTAAGGACTAAGACATTATAGTTTTATTTAAAGTGTTACCATGAGATATAAAATAATGTCGCAAACCGTATTTAATCGACTTGGAATTCCCAAAATGAATATTTACGCGGTCTCGGTTTCAATTATAAATAGTGTGTGATGTAGGTAAGCTACTTATGCGGTCGCTATTTATTCGTTTGAAATCTAAATGAGTCATGCCATTACGAAATTCGAAGTCACAGGAAATTAGTCTTTAGACTTTAGACTATTTTAAAAAGACAATGATTCTGGCCGGGGCCGAAATCAGACACTCTGCGGTCAAGCACTGTAAACTTCACCATGTAATAGGACTTTTTGATTGCTTGCCCCGTTTTAGAGAGAATTACCTATTTATAACATCCGATCCGATCCGAATTATGCAGGTTTTTATCAATATTAGAAATGTATAATTCTTGCATAATTGAAAACATAACACTGTCCCCTGTGCAGGGCGTGCATGGGAGAGGAAGAAACGGCGGCTCACGTGTTGCTGACATGTCCAGAAGTCGCTTCATATAGGGCTCAACATCTCGGCACGCGGGATCGCTCCCCGAAGTTGCTTGCAACATCAAGGGACTGCTGAGCTTCTTCGGGGAGATATCATGGCTCGAATAAGCATATTATTCCTGCTCACACGCAAAATACGCGCTTAGACGTGGAGTTGCGGAAAACAGTCCGTCGTAAAGTAAAGTAAAGTAAAAGTACGCCGGGAAATTTGTTTAACCGGGGAAAACTCTCATAGGCTACAGGGTAAAATACTGCAGCTTAATGCCGCTGTGTTTCGTATAATGAGAGTAGTGAACCGGAAACCTTTGTAATCTTCGCGATCGATGAAAATGTTTATGGGCCTCAGCGGTTACTTACAATCCGGTGGAATGTGTGCTCGTTTGCCACCCTTATCTCTACATAGTAATAGGTCCTTACATATGAAATTGGCGTTTTGTACGGGAGGAGTATAAAGTCAATTTTTTTTTATAAAATATATTTAATTAATCAAAGTATGCATGTTGTTTTATATACACTTTTGCCATCTCATAGGTAGTTCATTGATCCCTTTACTAAAAAAACCATGAGGGCGAGAATCAATAAACTCTTTGAAGGTGGCTTAGACTGGCGCATCGGAGTTGAATTTTTTTCCTTTTAAGAAGTTGTTCTATATCCGGAATAAATGGTAATCTGTTGGAGCAAGGTCCGGGGAGTACGGTGGATGTCGCAGACATTCCAATTGTAGCTCAGCTAACTTAGTGGCTGTTTGTTGTGCAGTGTGTGGTCTTGCGTTGTCGTGAAGCAGCAGTGGCCTAGAGCTATTGGTCAATCTCGGTTGTATAGCAGCTAGTTCTTCCTTCATGGTTTGCAGTTGCTGACAATAGATATCTGCCGTAATCGTTTCGCCAGATTTTAGAAAGCTGTAGTGAACGACAACGGCGCTAGTCCACCAAACACTCACAAGTAACTTTTTCTGAATCAATTTTCGTTTAGGGCAGGATTTGGCTGGGTCTCCAGGGTTCAGCCATTGCGACGGGCGCTTCCGATTGTCGTACAGTGTCCTCTTTTCATCACAAGTAATGATTCGATTTAAAATCCCTTCGTTTTTGTATCGGTTGAGTAAAGTAACACAGCAGTCGACGCGTGTTTGCAAGTTCGATTTACTCAATTCATGAGCTACCCATCGTTCAAGTTTTTTTACTTTCCCGATTTGCTTCAAGTGGATTAAAACAGTTTTCTCACTTACTCCGAAGCCCCTGCAGCTTAATGCATTCTTAATTTTCCACTTTGGTCTCCGGCCGTCTACGGGGTTGGTTCTGAAGGTCGAAATTGCCTGAACGAAAACGTTGAAACCAAAAACGTACCGTGCTTTCTTTTGCGATACCAGCGCCGTACACATCATTAATCTTTCGAGCTGTTTCTGCAGCACTGGCGCCACGGTAGAACTCGTACTTGTACGAGGGCGGCACTGAAAATTTCGGGAATCAAGGAAGTGACACAACATTACTATTTAAAATTGTATTTATTGCTTTTCGAAGGATTCTCCGCGAAATTTGATACATTTTTCCATACAATGGAACCAATTATTGCAGCTACCATTCCATTCGGAAATTGGGGTCTCCAAAATGGCCGTTTTGTAGGCGTCCACAGCTTCTTCAGGTGATGAAAATTTGTCCTTTATTTTTTTTTGAGTATAATAATTAGGGCTTAGGTCGGGGCTGTACGGCGGATGGTCTAATAATTCTGTTTTCTTGCTCTAAAAACTCTTTTGTTCTGTGTGCGGTGTGAGAACTCGCATTGTCGTGATGGAGGATGATGCGGCGGTTGCAGTTCTCTTTACGGAGTTTAGAAACGACCTGTGGCAAACAAATGCTAGCATACCATTTTGCATTAACCGTTCCTTGTCCCTCAAGAAGAATAGTCGTAACATGGCCGGTTTTGTAGACAAACGTGGCCACCATTTTTCTTCAACGCTCCATGAAAGAACAATTTTTGTTGGCTTTAACTCATTTTCGAACACCCAAACTCGTGACTGGTTTTTTGTTTCGGATTCGTACGCATATATCCAGAATTCGTCACCTGATACGATATTGTATACAGCATCTGAGGATCCCGCGTGGAATCTTTCGAGAGTTCTAACGCACCAAGTAACGCGAGCCGCTTTTTGCTCTTCACAGAGTGAATGCGGTATCCATTGGGAAAACAACTTTTTTACACCTAATTGTTCATGCAAGATTATTTGTATTTGACTCATGCCAATGTCTAAAGTTGCCTGAATTTCGTGGCATGTCACATGTCGATCTTCCTCAATCAGCTTACGCACAGCATCAACGTTTTCTTGGCTGACTGCAGTTTTTGGACGACCTTGACGGGGATCATCACTGAGCGTCAAGCTCAGTCCACGTTGAAATTCAGCAAACCATTTCATCACCAAATGCAGAAATCATCCGGTCAACACACTGTTTTTGTGTTAAACCACTTCAAAAGTCGTAATAAATCATCGTTTTTGAATTTTCTCGAGTCAATTCCATTTTCTCAACGACTAAACAAGTTTGACAAAACCTTATGACAAGACCGAGAATCTTATTTTAAATAAATAATTGATATTTGATTTTTAAAACCAAGGAGTTTTCAATTAAAAATATTTTAATATGACAGGAACAGTGGAAATATTCCATTCCCGATACTTTTAGTGCAGCCTGTGTAAATATACCGATATTTCATGTTTTCAATTGTGCGGTAATAAGCGAAGCCAAAGAAAAACATAGTGAGGAAAAAACAAATGAATGACTGTTTTCAGAACTCAAATGTACCAGCTAAATGAATTTATAAATTTGAATTTGAAATTCTTAACCAAAGAGGAGATATTTCAGATCAAAGTGATCAGTACAGCAATACGGTAATTTCATATGTAAGAACCCAATATAAAACAAAGTCACTTTCCGACGTCTGTACTCTTAGATTTTTTAAACGATGCAACGAATTTTGATGCGGATTTTATCTGTAGACGGAATGATTGAAGAGGAAGTTTTATATGTATAATACATACATATGTTGTCGAGATCTAAAAATCACCCGTGCGAAGTCGGGGCGGGTCACTAGTTATATAATAAAAATACTAGAAATAGGCTATAACTAATTAACTTTTCACTTTGTGGAAATCCATTAGGTATATTAAATTCCATCCGAATACAATTTGTGCGTCTTTAGGGCATGAGTGAATAGACTTTTGTTGCGCTAAGACTATGCGATTTACCGTCTGAGACTGCATCACCACTTACTACCGGGTAGAATTGTGGTCAAGCACCTACCCATAAAAAGTAAAAAAGAAATAACTGGCTTAAATCGACGAAATAAAATATAATTATGTCTTACCTCATTTTACGTGGTAGAGCTATGTTGCAGATAAATTAGTATTAAAATTGTAGCACGAATGGTTCGGCTCAGCCGGGGACGGACCACGCTCTCATATAATACTAGCGTAAAAGTAGCTTAATGCTTCTGTTTCGTATGGTGAGTATAGAGAACCGGAGAACATTTTTACTGGAAACGAGGCATTCCATCTTATTTCTCACGGATGACAACGCATCTGCATTCTGATTCATAACCGAGGATAGATGTAGATGTCTGTGGGCCACAGCAATCACTTACCATCAGGTGGACTGTGTGCTCGTTTGTCACCCTATCCTATAAAAAAAACCTTCCATTATTTTATTTTATTACTTGGATCTAAGCAAATTAATAATTAAAATCTTTAAATACTAAAAAAGGTGTATGTATGTCCGTCAACAAGAAATAAAAGAAGTTTTGTAAGTAATACAAACACATGAACATAAAATAGAATTTATTGCTAGATTAAAACAATTAAGATTACGGACACCGTGTACAGTAACACCGTAGAGTTCACGGGAAGCTAGCGGGTACTAACATTGAGCAACCCACGGACCGGCACTATCCATAATCTTTATAAATTCAAGAGACAGTCCGGTAAGTAGACGGGCGGGCATATTTCACCGCGATGTGGCAATGCGCCGTCTCCAACCAAAATAATACGAAATGAATGTGGGCGAGATGCACTCGCTATCACTCCGATGTAATAAAACCACTCTGTATAATTCTGTGTGCGTGTTTTCTGTTTACAAGTGATTCAGCGAAATTTATTGGTGATATATTATTATTTATTCATGTATATACTTCCACAAACACACTCACACACACACACACAGACACACACACACACACACACACACACACACACACACACACACACACACACACGGACACACACACACACACACACACACACACATACACACACGCACGCGCGCACGCACACACACACACACACACACACACACAACCGCAACACAGACACGCACGAACGCACGTATTCACACACACATACACATTTTTTAATTTATCCTTTTTGCCCTTAATTTATAACAAACTCTTAATTTATGATTTTTCAGTAAGAAAGCTGTAATTGGCTTTAAGCCTAAGCAAAAATTAACAATTATTATTGTAATCATGCCGTAGTTTTATAATAAATAAATATCTCGAGGGCCATGGTAGCTTGGTAGCTAACATGGTAGCTACATCCGTTACTGTTACAAGTCTGTCAAAAGCCCAATGTTGAACACAGGCCTCCCCCATAGATTACCTTATAGGGGGGATATTTGCCATTGCGAGTTAACTACAGCAGTTTACATAATGGTAGCTTATATTTACGCGAACACTACATATTTGAATAAAATTGGTTTTTATGGATTTTCTCGCGTATGTCAACTTATTTTATATTCCCGACGTTTCGAGTACTTTATAGCAGCCATGGTCACGGGGGGGAATCAGGTGTTCGAAGTCCCAATGCCATAGTTAACCGCAGTTACCTCCAGATTAAAGTTATTAATATTTTTTATACATACTACGTATATCAGAACAATAATTAATAATTTCAATCTGGAGGTAGGCGTGGTTAACTATGGTATTGGGACTCTGAACACCTGAGTTCCCCCCGTGACCTTGGCTGCTATAAAATAGGGAAAGTAGTGAAGGAAAGAGTGATAAAGCAAATTTATGTTGGAGAAGTGAACGGGGGTGTCTGTAAGGGACGTTCTAGGCGAAAGTTTGTCGACCAAATTGGCGATATGTTGAAAATGGGCCAAATTAAGAGTACTATTAACCGACGAGCATGTAGAGAGCATGAGCATGTATGCGCACGAGCAGGTATATGGATGTGGAGGAGGCGGAGAAGTGTATTAGGATCGTGCCAAATGAAAGTCTGTCTACCTACCCCTCTGGGTGACGACAGGCGCGAGTGTTTATGTACATTTATTATATATTTAATTAATCTTTAGAAAGGCTGAACCGATAATGATGAAACTTAGTAAACAGATAGACTGTAAGGAGTGATCTAGGCTTTATTTTACCCCATGAACTTGGCATTTTTTTTAAATTTTCGTAATTATAGTAAATGGTCTTTAATGATTATATTAAATCGCTACATTATAGATCACGGCGATAACGGTTTGCGTCGCTATTATGTCGTATAGCGTACACTTAAAGCAGTAAACGCCACATCCAATATTTCGTCGTCGTCATTTCGTGTATCTCTGTATTTTATATGTCTCTGTAACAGTCGAGAGAAGTTTATCTGTGCTCGGAGATTATTCACGAGTCCGTTGAACGATATATTTACACTTTTTACTTTTACTAGCTATTCCTCTTCCCTCCGGTGATACACGTTTGGGTCATATTGCTTTGATATGTATTTTTAGCTTAGCGCCACTATTTGTTGCCGCGGATTCAGGAAATGTTTTAAGATGAAATTTGAGGTCAAGACCCTTTGAGGTTTCGCGTAGGTGTAGTTAAATAAAAAAGTGAAATAACTGTCCATATATTACCATGTAGCGGCCGTGTTAAAGTATCCACTACCCCATATCGCCCGGGGGTGTCGTCAGAGGACGACACCCCCTACGAGACAGACAAACTGAAACAGAGGATGGGCAGCGGCATCTTCTTGATAACGACGACGACGTCTCCTAAGCGTAACAACTATGGCAAATATCATCCTGGGGAAGACCTGCGAGAACTGCCCGTATTAGACTCACAGCTGGGTACAGGTCTCCTGTCATTTCTGAAAGAGTTGTGGCGCAATCTAGAGACTGCGTCTGTCATCAATTTCTTTCATATCCCAGTAATGCAGGTTCCCTTAAGATGTTTTTCGCAGCCGGTAATATAAATTAACACTTAAAATTGTGATCAATAATTTTATCGCCATCGGCAGAGACTTAACTTCAACTTACTGGAAACTTGTGTGCAGTATTGAATTATGAGTTACCGTGGTTAGTGGTTAATTGGTGACAAACGAACAGCCTAATATAAAATTCTGGCCACTTTTGGTTACACGGAGGTGGAAAAAAAATTATATAGATATATGAACTTTCTTATTACAGATCTAAGTTTTTGAACTGTTATTAAATTACTTGTTAAAATTAAAATTTAAAATACTTTACATTTTTAAACAAAATTAATTTTTACTAATAAAAAATACTATAAACGCACACATACGCACACGCACACGTACGCACACGCTCACACGCATTTTACATCTTTATATATAAGTTAGTAAAAGTCCACCGCTAGCTCAGACGAAATAAAAAAACGCTAGACGCTTACATATGATATGCACCTAAAACCATGTTGTTAACAACGCTTTCGACTTTGGCAACTTCAATTTGTCCAAAACGGTTTCCTACGACGAATCACAGGAGCTTCTTCCTATGTAAGATACGTGGATCTCCATCGCGATCCCACTTCCTTGCCCATTGGCTTAAGGAATTATCTTTAAGATACTTCAATTCGATTAAAGAACACCCAAATCCGTTGGTGGTAGAGGCGGGTTCGTATTCCTCAGAGAGGAATGGACACGTCCCAAGAACGTTATTCTTGACCCCGATGATGAGATCACTTCCATGAATAAGTTGATACACACACATATTCACGCCACACTTATACACATACCCCGTACCCCCGTAGTTTTTCGACCCGAATTGTCACATTACGATAGTTGTTCAAGCCAAGGTTCATACCTCCTTCTGAGGAGTCTTTGAATCACATCGAGCCCTCCTAGCTCCGGGAGGCTCACTCCGAAAGGAGAGGCCAGGGTGCCTCGAGACTGCAATCGGCGAGGCGGCGCTTCGTTGCAGAATCGTTACACTCAATAACTCGTGGGTCCTCGCTTACGAGTCTACTTCTACGAAGCTTCAAAGGCCACTGGGCCAACAGCAATACTTTCAGAGAAAAAAAACATATTGTTGATTGCAAATTATCAATATTAATATTGCAAAAAATCAACAATAACTTAAACATGTTTTCGACTTAGTTTGGGTTTGTTTTGGTTTGAAAAGTACTTAGAGTCCGTATATCTTTCTTCGTTGTATTATAGTTAGTATATATAGTACAGAGGCAACTGAATTAAGCGTGTTTACTCTCCACTCGAGTCCCTAGCGGATTGTCGGGCGTGTAAGATTTATTTTTACAATTACGCTTACGTACCCGGCGTGCGGCGACATCAGTATGCGTTTTATTTCTGTTGCGACGGTGTAATCTTCGACTGTGTAGCTGAATCACGTATTACTGTGATATTTTAGACAGTTTTTCGATGGCAAGTGAGCAAAAGTGCCTAAGAGTTAAATGTTCTACTGCTAGGCACAGTTCTCCTCCTATTTCTTAAAGATTTTTGGAGTAATTAGTCTGTTGGACTATGGAAAAAATTGATTAAAAAAACCTTCGTTTTTTTCTTCTTCAACAGCAAACAAAAGTTTAACTGCTGGACAAGAATTCATGCCGTTGTAGGGAATAATATTTGGTACACGGATTGACGATAGTAGTATCAGACGTAAAACAGTAAAACAAATGACAATTAGATGCAAAAAATAAATAAAAATACATACACATATAATGGAGATCTATTGATGTAAATGAATAGAAAGCATATTGTTTAGTTTACGAACGACAGAATTAAATAAGTCTAGATGTCAAATTGCTGTGCCATAGAAATATGAATTTTGTCGATATATAGTTTTATAGTTATATACATATATAAGGAAACATAATCTTATGCACATAAATTATGTTTCCTTAGAAGAACAGACGGTGTGCGCAGTCTTTTTTTTTAAAGCACCTCTGAACCGTCAACAGTATCGATAACAATATTCAAAAGATGACACGGATCTGTTTTTTTTTTGTTTGTGTACATGAAATATATGATAATTTTTCAGCATATATAGTAATCAGGATAAGGGAATAGCAGATATTTTGAAACTTTTGTTGTATATTTTCGAATATATTAATGTAAACCGAGTTTTACACAGATACTAATTATTTACACAATATATAAACAATTAGCGAAAACGAATAATTAACGTTCGGTTGGTAAAAAGTAACCCATGTTATTTGGTTCATTTTGGCTTTTAAGTAAAACTTTCATCGAAATTTCTTCAAAAATTTTGGAAGACGAATCAAAATATTTCATAAATTGTAAAGTGTTTAACGTCTTGGATATAGGGATGTCTTCCACATCCCTTCGCAGCGCCAGTGAGTCAAGTCGTTAGTTAGTCGTATTTTATTTCTCGGCCGATTGGCCTTCCCTGCCGAGGGTTTTCATATGATTTGGCTTTATTTATCTATCGAGCTATATTTTGTTATACTTATTTCGTACACGTGATGGTGATTGGATGCTGTGGCCCATAGACATCTACATCTATATTCGATTAAGAATAAAAAAAGCAGATGCGTTGTCACCCCTGAGGAATAAGATTGAACGCCTCGTTTCTCGTAAAATGGGTTTCCGGTTAACTAAGCGCACCATACGAAACATACTAGTAACGCTTGTGGTATTCTGTGAAAGTTCGGTCCTTTCTCTGTAAGGGTTCAATCTTATTAATGCTTATAGTATTATATCTTTTTTATATTTTCATAAATATTTATAAAATCCAAACAGATGCGAAAATAAGAGAAATATTACTAAAATAACAAAACGGACAGTCCATTTCATAATCATAAAATATCGTATGAATGTGTTACAAAATTGTTATAAACGAGTCTATTAATTTAATATGACGTCGGCCCTCAGCGCACAATAGTAATAAACGCGCCACGAGTTTTCATTCTGTGCCGGACGTGCCGCGTATTGGCGCCATCGAAACATTGAAATTAAATTAAGAATAACGATTCATACTTTTTACGAACTTTTTACGTTCTGTGAATGTTATAATTATTGAGAAATTTAGTCACAAATGCAATAGGTACATACCTCGGCCGTCTAAGAATATCCGCTACCCCATACCGGCCCGCGGGTGTAGTATAAGGCGAGAGGGAAACTGAAACAAGTGGGCAACATTATTTTCCTCATAACAACAAAATGATAAACAACTGCGGCTGCCAACCACCCCGCCAAGCGTGGCAACTGTGGTAAATATCCCTCTTATAAGGCAATCTCTGGGGCCCTCCCCCAGCAGTTGACTTGTATAGGCTGTAATGAAAGGTAATACCTTTCTCGTAAATACTTTTTAATAATCAGAAAAGTAAAAAGTAAAGTAACAGCCTGTACCCGTCCTTGTACTTGGCCTGTCTCCATTCATTTCTGAGGGGGTTTCAGGACAAGGAAATGTCCGCCGCACAGCCCCAAAGCATAGGGGCGAACTTCACATGCTTTCGAAATGTCTCTGACATGCAGGTTTATGATGACCGCGATGTGAAAATTGTGACATTTTAAGTACTGATTTCCACGTGTTCGGCAGTGAAGGAAAACACCTTCGGAAACCCGCATGTCTGAGAAATAAGAAATAAAAATATTTCGAAGACATGTAAGTTCAGCAACACGTATTATGGCAAAAATGCTCTTTGCGTGCCCTTTCAGAAATGAGAGGAGGCCTGAACCCAGCTGTGGGACGTTTATAGGTTGTAACTTTAACTTTTAAGTGACAATAGTTTTATATAAAAAAACACGACATGTTTCGCCCCACATCGAGATAAGCAGGTCTCGCAATCATTTCTAATCAATACGACTTTAACACTTGTCGGCTCGGCGTGGTACGCATAATGGAGGGCGGGCGGCGACGTCGGCGCCTCGCGTGCCTGCTTAATTGCACAACTTGCTACTGACGTGTTTTACGCGGCGTGCTCCCTTCATACTTGTTTAGTAGCTCGCTCATAAGATGTTAAGTGGCTTAATTTATCACGTTACTACCATTTCTTACGTGGTAGAACCATGCTGTAACTATTTTAGTCGTAGCACAAATGGGTTGCCTCGATCGGGGAAGGACCACGCTTTCACCGATTAACAGCATTAAATAGCAGGTTAATGCTGTTTTGTTTCGTATGGTGTAGAGAACTGAAGAACCCTTTTTACAGGAAACGAGACATTTTATCTTAGTCCTCGGAGATGGCCACACATCTGAATTTTGATACTTATTCGAGGATAAATGTAGATGTATATGTGTTACAGCATCCACTTACTATCACCGTGTCCTTGTTTATCAACATTATTCCGGAAAAATTTTATAGTTATTGTCTGTTTGTGTATATAGCTGCATATATTAAGCTATCTATTACCCTAACTCATTTCGTGGGGCTTGTTAGAAACGAGGACACACTACCTAATGGTAAGTAGGAATCACATACTTACCATTAGGTGGACTATACATAATCGGTTAAAAATGAAAATGTAGATGCTTTGTCTTCCCTGAAGACTAATAAAACTCTATGATCGTGTGGCGTGAGGTAGACAACACCTATAGCAATACCTAAGAAATATGTTTGTAAAATATGTATTTCATAAAAAACTCGTTAAAAGTGCAAGAAATCGGAGTTTGCAATCGCCAGCTAAGTAAGTCAGAAGAACTGTTCCAGATGCTTTTGTCCAGCAATCGCTTTTTTCTGAATTTATAAGCGGAAACTGCTATACTCGTAATCCCTAACCGCGCTAAATCGGTAACAAGGATATCTACAGAATAATAAGATTAACTATTAATCCCAGTGGATAAGGAACATATCTCGAATAATCGAGCACCGATTGGGAAGAAAGGTTATTGAGTGGTAGCACCATACCGGTAAGCAAAGTGTTAGTCGGCCCCCCACTAGATTGAGTGACTACCTAATAAAACACATAGGTAGTGGATAGGTGCAGGTGACTAACAACTGTTCTTTGTAATAATCTATGGACGAAGTTTATGTTCAGCTGTGTAGGCTTTAAAAGAGTTATTTCATTATTTTTATTACAAATAAAAATAATGAAATAATTATGAATTTTAGATAAGTAAGCAATCAATTAGTAAACTAATTTATAATTAAATTTAAACTATTTTAAACTGTGTAGTGTATGTGAATTTTATTAATTAGTAATAGTGAAAGTCAAAGGCTGAAGAGTCGAAACTATTCATACTACTTGACAATCTAAACACACCTCGACGAAGTGCGTGGCTCACTTACTCGTACTTCCACACCTTGCTGTCCTCACCGCGCGGGACCGTGTGAAACAGATATAAATCCCACCTTGCCGGCTTTTTCACTTCTGTATATTCTATTGATATATTTTCTTAAGAAATTTTAGCATAATATGTCTTAATGTATGAATTATAAGTAAAGACGTTGCTGAGGAACTTAAGCACTGTTCACTAACATTTTAAATAAAACCTTAATTAAAATTTGCTTTACGCAGCATAAACCCTCACTAATTCCTCAATTATGTATCTTATTAAAGATACTTTTTGTTTATTTATTATCTTTGAAATATATTATTTCTTATTAATCGGCTCATTAAAGACTTCTACTAAACATTTACATCTTCCTTAATAGGAAAGATTAGTTAGGATATTCTTTTATAGAATGAAGAACACGCACGCACCTGATGTTAAGTGTGTATCGTGGCTTATAGATATCACTTATCCTCGATTAAGAATGAATGTACCGTGTAGTGGCGATAAAAGAATGTCAACTACCCCATATCATCCCGTGGGTGTCGTAAGACAAGGGGAAAGAAATCACGAGACGGGCAGCAGTGTCTTCCTAATAACGACTTAAAATAAAACACTGCGGTTGCCAACTCGCTTGCCAAGCGTGGCAACTATCTCAAATATCCACCCTATCCGGCAAACTATGGGGAAGGCCTAACGATAACAGAATACTCGTAACATTTCAAATAAAACTTAATTTAAAGTGTTTGGGTTACTTCAATTATAATTTGACTTACTTACGTAGTATAAGGCCTCATTCTGTTAGTATTTTAATATCTCTTATTCTATCTCTTATTTATTTTTCTTTGAAATATATTATTTCTTATTTTTGTGGAAATTGTCTCTGCCTGCCAAAACAAAATGAAGACTGAGAAGACACGACAAATTTCCCAAATGGATTACATACTGAAAGACTTGCGCACACAAATTTTCAATAAATAATTTTAATTTCAATGGAAGCAGGATAAGGAGAATTTTGCTGAGTTGTTTATGAAAAGTAACTCGAATTGTAGTTTTTTATAAATAAGAAATTTTAACAAAGTTCATTTCGGGTTTCGATTAATTCATTAAGTACACGGTAGGAAAACATTGTAAGAAGTAGCTTAAGATTTTTATATAAAAACTTATTAACTTTTTAGATTGTAAGTGACTATTCGTATTTATATTCTTTAATCTATGGTGACTATTGCAATTCATGTGCAATGAATGTCCAGTAAGGATGGCCACCGTGGCTTTCTAAAACAATGATGGCCACCGTTGCTTTCTAAAACAAGGATGGCCACCGTTGCTTTCTAAAACAAGGATGGCCACCGTTGCTTTCTAAAACAAGGATGGCCACCGTTGCTTTCTAAAACAAGGATGGCCACCGTTGCTTTCTAAAACAAGGATGGCCATCGTTGCTTTCTAAAACAACAATGGCCACCGTTGCTTTCTAAAACAAGGATGGCCACCGTTGTTTTCTCAATTTTTTTTACTTGTACAAAGTAGTTAACTACAGTTCCATCTGGGGGTAGTGATAAAAAAGCTGCGGTTGCCAAATCACCTGCCAAGCGTGGCAATCAGAGCAAAAAAGTTAAGCCTATGTTCTGACTTTTAATGTAGGTGTGGTGTGTGTCGAATATTTATGGCAAGCGCTTTAGCTGTTGAGGTACCACGGCTGTACCTCATCATCATCATCATTTGTCTGTTCCTCGAAATATATTGCCGGACCAATGCAACTTCAGTTTATTATTCCATAGGACTTTGTCAGTTACTTTGATACTAATCATAGTTGAAAGTAAATCGGAATAATATATTGCGCCCTCCTTTCTGCCTGCGCCCTCCTTTCTGCCAAGGAGAATCGCGTCCGTATACGGCTTAGAGATCTCTAGTTAGACCGTTAAGCCAGTCCCTAAAAGGTGGAGTTTAGTGGGTAAAAGTCTCCACATAACCACGCAGCCGACTGCGTGGTATGCTATGAGCATTCCCCAGCTCCCTCCCCCGCTTTCCGGAGGGTTGCCCATAATTGCTTCGGGCGCAAAAAAAAAAGGAATAATATACATTACGCAAGAAACACTAGACGAAAAACTGTTACCAACGTCAAAGACATTTAAGCGTCGTAAAATTAATATTGAGCGCAGCAATAAAACCCGGGTGACTCCGCTAAACAACCGGGAAAGCCATCGCCACGTCTATTTAGATGATACGATCACGACGAAGCACACGCGAAAGCACCCACGCACATAAATTTCACACCTGTCTCTCTGTCAAAACTTTTAATGTACAACGAACTCCTCGAAGTTCATACTATCTCGCCCCACATCACGCAATACATTCCGCCCTCGACTCACAACAATTTATAAGCCGCGAAAGGCACTCGGTAATGGTGACTGAGCGTTACTTTCGCGATAGTTTGAAAAGTAAGGCGCACGCAACGGTTGTAAGTTGGTAGGCGTAACTTGGAAGTCATTTCCTCGTTATAATTATGAGTCGTTAACCGCTGTGTATTAAAGCGTTGTTGTGATTATTGGTTAATTTTGGGATTTATGTTAAATTATACTACTATTTAACTCAACATAAAATTTGGAAAATCCTAAAGCCGACTTCAATCACGCACTATAGTAAAAAAAAACGAGCCGATTTAAAAAAAAGAATATATTCTAAAGTAGGGCTCTAATATTCTTCTATGCGCTACGCCGTAGCACCGACTACAGAAAGTAAAATTATTTTATTTCTATAGTTCTCCGACATTGGTTTTTATTTTTTACAAATGTTTTTGTTTTATCAAAAGTACTAATAGATCAGCACAACCAGAGTAGGGTCACGCTCTCACAGAGTACCAGCATAAAAGAACAGCTTAATGCTGCTGTATTTCGAATGGTGCGTGTAGATATTCCAAGACCCTTTTTACTGAAAACGAGTCAACCATCTCAGTCCTCTAGGATGACAACACATCTACATTTTGATTTTTAATCTAATATAAATATAGACGTCTTAGGGCCATAGCATATACTTACCATTCTTACTTATTCTTAAAAAACACAAAAGGGTAAAAAGTTATTTTTTACTCTTTTGAGTGGACTACAGAATATTGCAATCTCAATGTCGTCTAAATAGCTGCAATAAAAATTTCATTCCTTATTTTGCCACACATAAGGGTGGAATTTTATTCCAAATGTATGTGGAACTACCCTGAAGTATACCTTAACTATTAAACAAAAATGAATCATCAAAATCGGTTAAAAATTGACTAAGAAATCATATAATATACATATAAAAAATATATAGTCGTATTGTAGTCCTCTTCCTTTTTTTGAAGTTTGTGGAAACGATAAACATAAAAATAAACAACAAAATAAAGATGGTAAACACGTCTTTTTATAAAATTAGGATGACAAATGAGCACACAGTCCACCTGACGTTGAATGGGTGCTGTGGCCCATAGACATCTACATTTGACCTAGATTAAGAATCGAAATGCAGATGCGTTGACCTGAGGACTAAGATGGAATGCCTCGATTCCAGTAAAACGGATCTCCGGTTCTCTAAGCTTACCATACGCAGCACAGTATCTTCAAGCTGCTATTTTACGCTAATATTCTGTGAGAGCATGGTCATTCCCCAGTCGAGCCGACCCTTTAGTGTCACAACCATAATATAGCTGCTCTACCACATATAAATAGCCATAGGAATTTTCTGGCACTTCCCATTATCTCTTCGCCTCTTACGACACCCACGAGATTTAATGGGATTATGAACCTCTGACCTCTACTGCAGGTTATTTGGATGTCATTTTAGTAAGGACATTACTTTGCAATTAATGGAGGAGGAGGAGGTAGGCCACCTTCAGTAGTGGCCTTTTGTTGGAATGAACGAACAAAATGAGTTTGTTATATTTATAACACAACTAACAAAACCATAAGAGAACATCGACGATTCGTATATAATTACTTTTCCCAATTTAAGATGTCTAATGAACACGGAAACGAGTGTCTCTAGATCTATTCCCGAAACGCACAGCGTTTTCGACACACCGAGGTGAACGCACTCTCATTAAAGACGGCGACTTCAACTGATACGTTGATACATTGAATATTCTTAAGTGGACACGGAAATATAACTTCTTACTGATCCTTCAATGTAGTGATGGTTGTTTATATTTATTTTAGGGCTGGCAAAGACTCGTGCAGTCGATCTGGTTCCAATATCGATAAAATAACCACCTAAACTTATATTAAAAATTTTAATAACTTTTGCTGCCCTTGTGTTTTGCGATATAATCAGCGTGAAAAATATTATAAAGCTAAATATGTTCATAGCGTAACGCCACTGGAAATAGAATTTTCAGGGGGCCGGGAATTCGATTCAATCCTTCGCCAAATAGCATGCATGTCTGGATTCAGTACACCTACTATTGTGATACGGTATGAAGGGTAGATGGACTGCATATACCGGCCAAGAGGCATTTCATTTTGGTTCTCAGGGGTGAAAACAAATCTTTCATCTACTTTGTTTGTTCAAATGAACTCAAGTGATGGACAGGGCAACATTTGTCACTGTGATATTAAAAAATTAATGGCAGAAAGAGGTGAAGATTTGATATACTCGTATAGACAATGCGCCTAGCAGATTAGATCCAGAAGACACGGTAGGATTACAGTTAGTTATTTAATTAATCAAGAGTCTCTGTGCCTTAGGACCGCTCTGTCTCACTTTCACTGTTTGGGGAAAGCTTAGGTGCAGCAGTGGACATGTGATGGAGTGCAATGATAAGATCGACCGCAATTTGTCGGTTTGTCAAGGAATTGGTATTTTGAGAAGTAGCTGTGTTTTGTTTAATATGATAAGAGGGACAAACTACCACATAATCCAACTGATGGTAAGTGGTTGCTGTAGCCTATAGACATCTGCGTCTATCCTCGATCACGAATCAAAATGTAAATGCGTTGTCACCCGTGAGCACTAAGATGGATTGCCTCCTTTACAGTAAGAAGGGTCTCCGGTTCTCTACATTCACCAAATGAAACACAAGCAGCGTTAAGCTGCTATTTTACGGTAGAATGCTATGAGAGCGTGGTCCTTCCCCGGTCGAGCCGACCCATTTGTGCTAAAACTATACTACTAATAAAGCTGCGTCCTGAGTCTACCAATAAAGGTTCTCTTTTAATTTAGAAAAAAGAATATAACATCATACGAACTATAATTTGATAATTATTTGTATATGGTTTCAATACTAAATGTGGTGGCAAAGTCGATAACTCATATAACGGCCCAACCTCGAGACAACCCTAGCACGTGTCATATTACGCCCGCCGTGCGGCCCTTCTTATTTTTATTTTGTCAAATTGTAACTGAAATAAAACCGAGGCGCGCAATAAAAATACCGTCGGTACTGTTATTGCAGCGTCGTACGGAAATAGAGGCGAGAGGGCCCCCGTGTCGCGCGTGTCGCCCGCGTCATAGAGTTGTGAGGTACACGCAGGTATAATATCGATTGGTTGACTACCACACGAAAGTGTGTTTTTTCCCAATTCATAACTCGCAGATTGTTTTTTTTTTTTCATAAAACTGGATTGTCAAATGAATGCAATCAAGGACACTATAATGAGATTAACAAAGGAAAAAGTTGACGCGATCACTGTACAAGAGTGGAAAAATGTTTGTGACATGCAGTTAAAGAAGAAAAAGCATTTGATGGTCGAGACGCCGCTGTCGACGGCTTATCGGAGCGATTCATTATTAACACAGGCTTTGATGAGTCATCAGACGAGAGTGAAGATAAAGATGCAACGAGCGGAGAAGAAGAGTTATAATATTGTTATGTAGTTTATTACTGTTATTACTTTTACTAAACTTTTAATAAAACATTGATTTTTTACTAACTTTTGGCGATCACTCACACAAATGCAAAGCTCAGCTTACGCCGCGAGGACTTTTTTGTCGCTGTTAAAATTGAAAATTAATATAAAGTTGAGAGTGAATACCATTAACATCACCATTTACCATCAGGTGGTATTGTAGTCAAATGCTGGACACATCTAATGACACATCATTTATTTAACATCAGGTAGAGTGTGTGCTCGTTTGTTTCGTATCTGTGTGTTGCAACCCTTACTTTTATATTAAAAAAAAACTAATTATAACCAGTTTTCAAGATTTGCATATTTTACCTAATTACGCATCTACCTTCCCGCTTCACACCCACTGTGCACTCCAGGAAGCGTGATTTTCCACTTATTTTCAACGACACGACAACGCGCTCCGTACCTCGTCAACGACCGTGTAAGCTCACTGCTCACTTATAATATCTTCACGATTCTTTTAAATAATATGGAGCACTTACACCTGTTGCTTTTCAGATAAATTATTGAAAAACTCTTATTTCTGTTATTCGCAGTACTGGGAGCTGTCACCATGATAAAACAAACATTGTCTTCAAGGCAAGAGTGAACAGGTTTTTATTAGGTTTACTTCGCTTCACTTTACAATCTTTGACCACGTTTTGTTGACCACTTACCATTAGGGACAGTAGTCTAATTCTGCCTTAGAATATTTAAAATAAGCACTTACAGTTTTGTTAAAACGTAATCACGACAAACAAGCGCGCAATCTAAATGATATTAAGTGGATGCTGCGGCCCATGGACTAAATCTATCCTCGATTATGAATCAAAATGTAGATGCGTTGTCACCCTTGAGGACTAAGATGGAACGTCTTGTTTTCAGTATAAAGGGTCTTCGGTTCTTCATACTCACCATACGAAGCCTACTTCTTCTGGAGTGCGTGGTACTTCCGCGGTTGAGGCGACCTATTTGTGCTATAACCATAATATGGCTGAAGCGTGGCTCTACCACGTATAAAACGTACCATATAGAAGTGGTGCTGACTTTCACGTTATAAGTTGAGAATTTTAATTAAGTAAAATTCTTAAGTTTCTGGTGCTTTATTTACGGATATTGGGTAACCTACAAGTGACACGAATCTCCTTTTATTTGTACGTAGTAGAGCCACGCTGCAGCTATATTATGGTTGTGGCACGAATGGGTCGGCTCGACCGGGGAAGGAATACCAGCGTAAAATAGCAGCTCAATGTTCCTGTGTTTCGTATGGTGACTGTAGAGAACCGTAGATCCTTTTTACTGGAAACGAGTCATTCCATCTTAGTCCTCGGGAGTGATAACGCAATTCCATTTTGATTCTTAATGAAGGATAAATGTAGATGTCTATGGGTCACAGCATCTACTTACCATCACGTGGAATGTGAAAAAAAATATTGACACCTTTCAATACGACATGGCCACCCTGACAGGCACGGTTTGCATTGTATTTTAATTCGATCTTTACAGATGCATTTCGGGTGGAATTTCATATGAATCTATCGATGGAACTATAATTTACATAGGCCTAGTATTACTATTTTCAAACTGAAGTCTTGCATCTGGCTTACGAGTAGGTTACAAAAGAACTATATGAATTTGTATTGGACAATTGTCAATATTGGGTGAGGTTAAGCATGTTGTACATGGTAGAGCCATGTTGCTGCTTATTATAGGTATAGCATGAATGGATCAACTCCAACAGGAAGGAGGATGAAGAAGGAAAAAGGCTATCACAGAATATCAGGATTTCGTAGGATGAGCGGGATGAGCGTAGAGAACCGGAGACCCTTTTTACTGCAGCCATTCCATCTAAGTTTTTAGGTGTGAAAACGCTTCTGCATTTTTATTCTGATTCAAGGATTGATGTAGATGTGTATGTGATGTGTATGTGATGTGTATGTGATGTGTATGTGATGTACGTGATGTGTATGGACCACAGTATTCACTTAACATCAGGTGAAATCGCTTCGGTTGTCACTCTTATTCTATTAGAAAATTGAGCAAAGGAACTCAGTATCGAACAATACAACATACATACGTTACGTATGCAGTATAAGCACATGCTCCTGTGTGAAAAATAAGTTGTCAGCCTGTATAGTCTAATGCTGGTAATTTGCCTCTCCCACTGTACGGAGGATTTACCTTCACGGCTTAACGCAGGCAAACACACGTTAGTCATAGAGGACGATTGGCGAAAATCTACGACTGACGCTCCACTACACATCATCATCATCATCATCATTACAGCCCTTCACAAGTCCACTGCTGAATAATGGCCTCCCCCAAGGACTGCCACAAAGCACGGTCCTGAGCCACCTGCATCCATCGACTTCCTGCATGTCTTACCAAGTCGTCGCTCCATTTAGTGGAGGGTCCCCTTACACTTCACCTGCCGGTACGAGGCTGCCACTAGAGAATCTTTTTTCCCCATCGGTTGTCGGCTTTTCAAGTTATATGGCCGGCCTATTGCCGCTACACCCCTGAGAGGAAAGCGTTAGGTAAGGGAGGGGGAGTGACGTGCATTTTATAAAAACTGTGTGAATGTTTGTGGTAATGACGTAATATAATTCATAACCCCTTTTCATCGTGTAGGTGTCGTCGTAGGAGGCGTCTAAAGAAATGCCAAACAATTTTTATGGCTTTTGAAAGATGATGGTATAATTATATCGCTTACGTCAAGCGTAAAATAAGCAGGGACGGACAGCAGCGGTGTGACATGTGCGATACTGACAGAAGAGCGGGACAGTATTTCATACCGGCATACCTCTTGCAACTTTATAAGACACAGGTTCGGCCTCCCATGGAATACTGTTTTCATCTCTGAACAGGAGTAGCTCAGTGCCAGCAACTTCCACTTGACCACATCCAGCGAAGAGCGGCTTGAATTGTCGACGACCGAGATTTTTTATAATCGTTCTCTGGCACTGACAGAGATTTTGCGTTCCTTCGTGTTTTTTATCGCATTTACCACGGGGAGTGCTCAGGGAAATTTTTCGGTTTAACTCCACCTGCCGAATTCCTTTTCCCCTACTGAGTGCTTGTCGGTCTAGCACTATGCGATTTACTATGAGTATTCTTCCCACGCGACTGTTTTGTTAAATCGTTTACTACCGGCGATTTTTCCGGCCCATTACTACTTAGGGACCTTCAAGAAAAGAGACTACTCTTTTCCAAAGGCTGGTAACGCCCCTGAATTTCTCTTGGTGTTGCAGTTGTTTATGGGCGGCGGTAACCATTTACCATCAGGTACTCGTTTGCCCCCCCCCCCTCGTATGAAAAATACAACGAAGTGTAGCAGCACCAAACTTGCGAGACTTCTGATACTACAATCAGCCCGCAAAGCGTGGCGATTATTATACCCTAAAACGGAAAAGACCAATATCCAGGAGTAGACTGTTACGAGTTGAGTCAGAAGAAGAAGATTTTCAAAAAGAAATCCTACCAGGAGTTAGTAAGAATTGATATAAATTTTTACAGTTCCAAAAAAAAATTGTACAATTTACAAGAAAAATATTATATCAAGTTGAAGGTACATTCATTCCAATGTATAAATTAATGCACCATCCATTTATCGAAAACAGGTTTAAGTACAAACTGTCTCTAGTACTAAACCGTGTAGTGGCATTGTAATTATATTCACTATCACATATCGTCCCGTTGAAATCCATCTTCAGCATCGAGCATATACATGATTACAACTAAACGAAATAACAAACTGCGGTTGCCAGCCCTTGGCAGGCAGGCAAGCGTGGCAACTATAGCAACATCCTCCTCATGACGCAACCCATGGGGGAGGCATATGTTCAGCACTAAACTTTATAGGCATAATGGTACTGGTTATATGGTCACTTTAAGATTTTCCGCCCTATGAAACCAAAACTAGGAGAAGGACAGGGACATAAACACAAAGTCGTATAATATAACTATTTAAAAAAACCAACTAATTAAAAAATCTAACTACACTACATCATACTAAAATCGACTAAAATATTTACTATAATATCAACTGTCAATATGGTGTCGATAAAGCATCGCCCTTTTGAGCCTTTGTTATTCTGATTGACCGATGAAGAGCTATCGTATCATGAAGCCATCTACGCAAATAAGGCTTTAGTTTTTGTGTTATAAAAAAGTTACCATATTAACCGGATGACTATATCACCCTCACGTACTATATCACTAGTGAGTACAAGTTCCAGCGACATAGCACAAGTCAATAATTTTATCCTATGTTTAAACAATAATCGTTACATCGTTTTTATGCACTCACCACTGAGTTTAAATAATTATAGTAAAAAGGACATGCGTGAATCGATTCCGTGATTTATCTTAAGGATAACTTTCAATATTTGTATTCTACTCACGATAGAGTTCCCCGTACCCAAAATTGTCTTAAAAATCGTATTCCACCACATAGGAGTCCATACTGCCCTGGAATGCCTTGCCTGTTGATATCAAGAAAACTACTAACAAGAATTATTTTAAAAGACTAGTTCGAGCATTCTATCGTAAGAATAACACCACCTCCGACTATTGTGTTTTTTTTTTCTCTTTTTCACTTTATAAGTGATATTTTGATATAATGTATCGTGTTATTTTATTTTTGTCTCATAATATTTTATTTACTTATAGATTTTGTATAGAAGTACTCGTTTATATATTTATTATTTATCCTATATTATATATTAAGTAAGTATGTATATTTTACTAACTATATCTATTCTATTCATTTGCATTTTATTTTGTTTTATATTCTTATTATTTATTTATGAAGTGATTGATTACACCTACCACAGTTTCTTAAATCACCCAGAGTTGACTAGCAGAGAATGCCATAAGGCATTAAGTCCGCCTTTTATATCCCTTAGTATAAGGTGTATAATAAAGATTAAATAAATAAATAAGTAAACAAATTGCGTGATTTGTAAAGTTTCCATATAGATTGATTCCATTTTTAAACAGCACGTTACTGTACTATAAATTGATATTTACATTGGCTTTAAATATTTTCATACATATTGTGTAAACAATGCAATAGGCAACGTTGTCCTTGACTAATAAACTTTTTATACGTGGTAGGGCCATACTGTAGCTATTTTATAGTTACAGCATGAATGACCAGGGAAGAACACTGTTCTCACAGAATACCAACGTCTAATAGAAGCTTAATGCTGCTGTGTTATGTATGATGTGTGTAGAGAACCTTTAATTCTCAGAGCTGTACGGATCTGCATTTTGATTCTTAATTGAGAATAAATGTAGATGTATATGGGCCACACATTTGAAGAAAATGATAGATTTAAGTTAATAACTATTTGAAAGGCATTCTAGTTGTTACTTTAAGCTTTTGTTATTACTTAATCAATGCAATTTATTATACGTGGTAGACCCATGCTGCAGTTATATTATGGCCGGCCCGATCCTGGAAGGACCACGCACCACGTATGGTAAGTGTAGCCTCACGTAGCCTTACGCTGGTGACCCTTTTGAACTGGATATGAGGCATTCCATCTTAGTTCTCAGAGGTGATAACGCATCTGCATTTTGATTCTGAGGCGATAACAGATGCAGATGTCTATGGGCCACTGCATCCACTTATCACATAATGTGGACCGTGTGCTGGTTTCTCACCCTTATTCTATAAGATAAAATAAAATATGTAGGTACTCAAAAAGTTCGAAGTGAGTAAGTATAACGTTGTGGCTGTCTTATATAATGCAGTGATGATAGTGCAATTTGTATGAACACAAGAACAAGGTTCTTTCCCCTTAATAGATACTATAAGACAAGTGTTGAACACATTCTTAGAATAGTAGTTATATTATATTAAAATAAAATTATTTATGAGCCGTAAGAGCTAGGCATCCTGTACTTATTAGTATCATCAAATTATATCAGCTTGGGTTGAAATATTATTTATCTGTCGTAAGAACTAGAATGCAATATCCATAAGCTATAGAACTTTTCTAGGGACCTGTATCCAAAAATTTTGTCTGAGAAACATATATCTTCATCTAACATATATATCTCTCTAATGTTTACATGCACAACTTTTTTAATACTTAACCTAAAACAATTTCAACTTCCAAAAGTGTACTGCAAAATAAACTTAAGTGTTACAAATATAAAACTCTAATTACCTAAGACATCATACTATACATATACACATATAAGACGATTCACACAATGACGCATGACAGCAGTGAGCATATCAAAACGCAAGTGTCGCTCGCATCGCGTCTAAACACGGAGCAGTTAACCAAATATGTCGTCGGGTGAACGACTCCTGGCATCTCTATTTCAGGGCGCCAATAATTGTTCAGCAAAAGGAAAGACACGCGCCACGTCCGCTCTTCGCGCTTGTGTAGAGGGCTAGATGTACCTACAGATTTTTAAATACTTTGTGTTGAGAATCTCTTTGTATAATATATAATTTTTCAAGAATCATTTCAATTCACGACTTTTCCTACCGCATGGGCGGCGTCACTTCGGAGTGACCTGAAATATTTGACAGATTTCATAGCGGGAAAGTTAATTTGTTAGAAAAATGTAAAGGTTAATGTTTCTTTCTGTAATATTAAGAGCTAGTACGAGTTATATTTTATTAGATTAGAAATGAATAAACTAGAGATGAATAAATTAGAGCAGCAGAGATTACGGACTTCCATTTGGCACGATCCTGATATACCTCTCCCGCCTCCTTTCCATCCATATATCTATGCATACATGCTCATCGGTTAACGGTACTCCTAATGTGGCCCATTTTCTAAATATCGCCAATTTGGTTGATGAACCTTCTTCTAGGGCGTCCCTTCCCGACTCTGTCGTTCACATCTGCAATATAAATTTGCTTTGACACTTCTCCCTCGTTCATTCTTTCTACATGACCAAACCCCTGAAGTATACCTTTCTTAATCCTTGTCACAACTTCATCTTGCACAGCACATTTTTCTCACGCAATTTTTCATCCTGTCATTCAGATTCATCCCTAGCATACTCCTTAGTGCGGTCTACATTTCTACAGCATTTATTCTACTTTCGTGCTTCTTCTGCCACACCCAACTTTCACTACCATACTATTCCTTAAAGTAGAAAAAATAAAAGGAGTTAAAATTGAGCAAGAAATTAAAGGCATTGTTTTGTGTAAATAATATAATAGAAACTGATAAACTTTTATATAAAATTGGCTTTTCAATAAAATTACATTGTGTGACAAAAAAACTTCACCCCGTTCCCACTAGCGACTTTCTAATATTACTATATTATCGTAAGGCTCTTTTTCAGGCATGGAGTGAGTCTGTATAGGTAGCACCCTGTTCCGAATTCCTGCTCCAAAATAGCAGGGCTTGCGCTATGTTCCTGTCTGAAGAGTATAGAGTGCCAATATAATTACACGCTGTGAGGCATTCCATCTCAGTCCTCGGAGGTGACAACGCATCTTTAGTCTTCTTTGTTTGTAGGTTGCTGGTGTACATGGATTGCAGGTGTACATGGTCTGTAGGTGAACATGGGTTGCAGGTGATCATGAGTTGCAGGTGTATATGAGTTGCTGGTGTGCATGAGTTGCAAGTGAACATAGGTTGCAGGTGTGCATGGGTTGCAAATTTACATGGGTTGCAGGTGTGCATGGGTTACATGTGTACATGGGTTGCAGGTATACAAGGGTTGCAGGTGAACATAGGTTGCAGGTGTTCATGGGTTGTAGGTGTACATGGATTGCATGTGTACATGCGTTGCAACCCATGTACACCTGCAACCCTTATGAAACTGTTGCTTTTAGAGATCCAAAAGCGACCTCCTGTGATATATGTCTATAGAGAATGGCTAAGGAGGAATTTGAAAAGGCTTCCTCAAAGCATCAAAACAATTAATGGTCTAGAGTTAGTGACGGTGACTATGACCTTATGAATCTGCGTGCCCTCCAAGCAGTTGTACCGTCAAAACCAAGACCTCAACACGAAAAATTCCTCGGTGGAACACTAAGCTGAAGGAGCTTTAGGAAAAGACCAGGAAATTCTTCAATAGGGCCAAGAAAACTAAAGAGTGGGATATTTATAGTGCAGCTCTAACCGAATAAAATAAAGAGATTGGGAAAACTAAGAAAGCATCGAAGAGGAAGCTATGTAAGGAAGTTGAGTCTTTGTCTCAACTTCCTGCCATGTACACCTGCATGTGTACATGGGTTGCAGGTGTTCATGGGTTGTAGGTGTACATGGATTGCATGTGTACATGCGTTGCAACCCATGTACACCTGCAACCCTTATGAAACTGTTGCTTTTAGAGATCCAAAAGCGACCTCCTGTGATATATGTCTATAGAGACTGGCTAAGGAGGAATTTGAAAAGGCTTCCTCAAAGCATCAAAACAATTAATGGTCTAGAGTTAGTGACGGTGACTGTGACCGTATGAATCTGTGTGCCCTCCAAGCGGTTGTACCGTCAAAACCAAGACCTCAACACGAAAAATTCCTCGGTAGAACACTAAGCTGAAGGAGCTTTAGGACAAGACCAGGAAATTCTTCAATAGGACTAAGAAAACTAAAGAGTGGGATATTTATAGTGCAGCTCTAACCGAATAAAATAAAGAGATTGGGAAAACTAAGAAAGCATCGTGGAGGAAGCTATGCAAGGAAGTTGAGTCTTTGTCTCAACTTCCTGCCATGTACACCTGCATGTGTACATGGGTTGCAGGTATTGCAGTGTACATGGGTTGCAGGTGTACATGGTGCAGTGTTGGGTTGCAGGTGTACATTGGTTGCAGGTGTACATGGGTTGTACATGGGTTGCAGGTGTACATGGGTTTGCAGGTGTACATGGGTTGCAGTAGCTACTTACCATTATTGTCTCTTACTTCGTTTATCACCTCAGTTTATATTTAAAAAAAAACTTTTATTTTAACAAAAATGTATTCATTCACACCTCATAAGTCACGACACAATTGTGGTCTTGTACAGGAATAGTTTTCTTTTATTGCCTTGCCCTTCTATTACTATGTGATTACTTCAAGGCACCATCATAACCTACATTACCACAGTAAGATCACAGTTGAACTATAGGAAAAGATCCTCCAACTGTACACGCCCCAATTGACAATTACATAAATTATGTTCGTACATGTGTTCATCTTAACCACTATGGAAGCATTTAACATTATATACAAACATTTAAAATTATTATTGAACTTTCATCCAATACCCCAACACCACAGTATACCAGGAGAGATAGCAAAAAAGGTAAAATAAAAGTTACCGCCTAAATTACGTCCCACTGCTGGGCACAGGTCCGCTCTTATTTTTGAGAGGGTTTTAGGGCATATAAACGTCAATCGCGCTGCCCCAATGCATGTTGGCGACTTCTTAGCAATATATTTTCTTAATTTCTCAGACACGTTGGATTTGGTAGAGCCACGCTGCAGCTATATTATAGTTGTAGCACGAACTAGTCCGCCAACTAAACCACTGTCTTTGGAAATATGGAAAGTATAGACGATAGTAGTATATATATTGAAGTTAAGAGAAAAACTATCACCGCTTAGTAGAATCAACAAGTTAACGAGTAATAAATGACCAACTAAAAAAAGTATTTAAATATATAGTAAATTTTTTTAAAATAACATAATACATTAGTAAAAATTTTGTTACAATTCCGTAGAAAATAACTTAAAACTAGCATTATAGCTTTATTATTTTATTGTTAACTGTAAACATTTTATGAAGAAAACGACTTATATGAATTACTACTATAGCTTTATTTTTTCCTTTGTGGGATAGGCAGGGAGGAACTTTCTTACTTACTTAATACTTTCAGGTATTTTTAAGTTTGTAGTTATTGTAGACCTCATTCAAAGTATTTATACAATCATATAGCCTCATACAGTTTCATTCGTGGTACTCTTGGTTTACGAGGGCGACCTTTAGGATAGTTTAAGGTAGTGGTGGTTTACGGGAAGGTTCGTTACCTCACATAATATATCTTAGGGTTGCACTGTCGAGACTATATAGGTAGATAATCAACTATGACCATCTTTGTATGAATTTGGCATGTAAATGATTTTATGTAAATTATATTATTTTCAAAATCGAAAACTTTTTTAATATTTTTTGAATACCACTCCCTATAAACCTGATTAGTATATAAGTCCCTAGAGTTACCATCGTCTCATTTGGGCCCATTTTTAGTCGTTATAGCGATCAAACTGCGAACTCAGTAATCCTTATAAATTGCGCAAGGACAAACTGACCCGTAACAATTATTTGTACGCCATATAAATATTTGTTTCGTGCGGAATTCGAACCCGCGGCAGTCAGCGCTAGAACTCATTGCTAAGCCTTTCCTCCACAGAGACTACAATAGCACAAGCACGACACACTAAATTTGAACCCGCACTTCTTTCTTTTGTTTGTTTTAATATAGTCATAAAATTAAATTGTGTCAACATTAGCGTGAGTCACTCGTAGGCGTCAGCTGAAAATCGCTGCTACCTTAACAGTAGCTTCATGCATAATTTTTGGCCGTCGCATACAGCTAAATAAGTGAAATCAAATTGATTCTATTTCTGTTCCAGTTTTTTTTTTCTCATTTATTATGTCTTCGCACTTGTAAATGGTGTTTGTGAATTATCAATAAAAAAAATTCTATTCTATTTTGTTCTTTGTACAATTATAAAATTTTGCAGCGTATAAGAATGTAGTAATAGACGCCTACCCCATTTTCATTTCGTTGTTTTTTTTTTAAATACACGACAAGAGAGCGCAAAAAAATTCTAACTTTTCGTGGAAACTCATAAAACCACGATTTAAATTGATTTCAAGTTTGGTTTATCCATTTCTAATCTAATTAATATAACTAATATTTCAGAAAGTAACATATATCTCTACACTTTTCTAATATCTGTGAAACCACATTCCAAAGTTTCGTCGTAGTTGAAAAAATGGATACCCTCATTGACGTGTTCATAGCTCTGAAAACTTAAATGGTATCAATATTGATAAGAGAAATCTGTAAATAATAGGTCTTAACCTATGCAATTGCCGTTCTGCAGTACCGACCATTTCAAATAAAAATAATTTTTGTTTGGCCAAGAATACTAATTTCAAATTATTTCAAAATTAGTCATTTGTTTATTAATTAGCATTATGTTTTCATCGCATTTGAATATATTACGTCATCATGGATACGTTAAAAATTCCAGTACCTAATTATGGAATATGAGCACCGTCTTGCCAGCAACGCGGTACAAGCGTCACGCAGCATCAACGACGCTTACGGAGCGAATACTACAAACGAAAGCACCAGTTGTTATTGGTTTGCCCGATTCCGTTCAGGAAATTCCGACCTGAAAAATGAACCCCGTGGTCGTCCGAAAACTGATCGACAATGACGAATTAAAGGCGATTGTGGAAGCTGATGATACTCGATCTACGGCTGAATTAGCAGCGGCTTTCGACGTTAGCGTCAAAACAATATTGGTTCATTTGCGTCAAATTGACAAGGTAAAAAAGCTTGACAAATGGGTGTCACTCGAACTCAACGATCGCTAGCGCGAAGTATGCATCGAGACGTACCTTACACTGCTCAACAGGCACACAAGCGAAGGAATTTGGAACCGTATTGTTACCTGCGACGAAAAATGGATGCTGTTTGACAATCGCAAGGGCTCAGCAAGGTAGTTAGATACTGGTTCACGGTTCACCACCTAAACAATGTCCTAAATGAAAACGTACCACTATAAAAGTGATCGTCACTGTTTGGTGGTCTAGTGCTGGTGTGATTCATCACAGCTTCTTACCAAACGGGATGAGCATTACTGCGCATGTATACCGTGAAAAAACTCAGCAATGATGGAGAAGCACGCACGTCCTAAACCAGCTTCGGTCAATCGCTCGGCCCCGCTGGTCCTGCACGACAACGTGCGACCTCACACTGCACAACAGACGTTCTCCGAGTTACAAGTAGGAAGCTCCCCGTCACCGCCGTACTCACCAGACCTTGCGCCTACAGAATTTTTTTTCCAGAATTTGGATGATTTTTTGGCGGGAAAAAATTTAATAACCCGAGAGGCAGTACAAAATACCTTTAAAGAATTTTTTGCCTTCCGTCCAGCTAATTTCTTCGAGAAGGGCATCAATAATGCCACTGCGTTGGCAAAGATGCGTCGATTGCACGGGTGACAGCTTTTATTAATAGAAATAAAAAATATTGAAATAAAATACGTTAACGTATTTATTCAAAACGGCAATTTCATAGGTAAAGACTTAATGGGTGTAAAATACCAGCAACGACATTAGTTGCTGGTCTAGGTATTTTACATCCGGCATAAACGAAACATTTCGTACAGTCGCCTGCCTGTTACGACACGTATGGGAAGAAATGGGATCATAAATTCTCTTTCGTCACCACTATTCCACATACAATACACTGCAAAAATTTAGTTCATTTACAAAGATGTTAAGAAATCCAAGATACAGCGCTTTGGAAGGCAGCCAAATAATTACCACTTACACCGGCGATATTTCATTCATAATTGTCCCGCGGAAACTCTACACAATGTGTTTCCAAAAGTTACTATATGTAGGACAATAAAGATTACAAAGAAAAAACATAAGAATGAAAAATGATTGAATGTTGGGCTGTTTAAACTAATTTTTAAGCGATTATTTCTGAATTTCTTACGTAATATAGATGTATCGAAACAAAGACGAGTTCGTGTGTACGTAAGGATCGCACATTATCTAGGTTATTTAGCGACACAGATAAAATCAGGGAGATGGTCACGTAAAACAAACGAGTAAGTTGGTTTTATGACTATGTGGTAGAACTTCTTATTTGCCTAGGGAGTAGGTGCTAGCTTCTTCCTCCCGAACGGGAACGCCCTGTCGAACGCAGTGGCTTGGTCACCCGCGGGAACTAAGGGAACCTATGTAGCTGGCACGAGGTGAAGGGCCGGCCGGAGGTGGCCACTCCGAGTGGGGCTTGGCGAGCCCACTTGAGATGGATTCGGTGGGCTACGGCGAGAGGGATGTCATGAGCCCTTTACCGCTACCGCAGAGGTGCAGTTGATGATGAATTTTTTTATGTCACCACCACATGGCAAAGCCTCATCTCTGTTATAATATGCTTAAAATCCTCAGAGAACTTATATTTCTTGCTTTTCTTAACCGACTTCAAAAAGGAGAATCTATTCAATTCGACTGTATGTTTTTTTAATGTGTGGTACCTCAAAACGTTCTCTGGGTGAACCGATTTTGATGAGCTTTTTATTTTATTTGGACTGACTGCCTCGTTGCTCTAGTCGTTGTAGTAGTGCGACTGCTGATCGTTAGGTCCCGGTTTCGAATTCCGGGTCGGGCCGAAAAATATCAGTTATTGGGAAATTCCATTCAGAAATTCTCAATAGCTGCCCGGAGTCAGGAAGTTGGCGGTGTTTCACCCCCGTGCCTCGGAAAGCACGTAAAGCCGTTGGTCTTGCACCTAACCTCTCTCTGTGTGGATTTACCATCCCATTGGACCATGAGAGTGAGAGAATCCTGTCCTGCGTCGATGGCTAGCCTCCGTTGAGGCAGGCCGCCGTGGCCGAAATTCGGTCTGGAAGTTATTATTATTATTATTTTATTTGAAAGCTGGTGCTTCTCATGTGGTCCCATATAAATTTCATCAAGATCTGACTAGTGGTTTTTGAGTTGTCTTTAATAATGCGTAGATATTCAATTGACTTCGAACACATTGATGATGTTTTCATTTTTATTATATTGAAGTCAACCGACACACAAATTTCTTTATTCTACATATGTTCATAGTGTAGTATTTTACTACAACAGTATTACAGTAGGTAGTCGCGAACTTCCTCCTCACCTACATAATATCTGCCTGCAGACATGCGTCTCCGGTGGCTCTCAAAGAATAAATAGAAAAAGACCCAGAATTTTAAGTCACTTACCGTTGCTTATCAAAAGTCCATTGCTGAACGTAAGCCTCTCCCATAGATTGCCATTCTTGGCCAACTCCTTGGCAACCGCAGTTTTTTTAACTGTTATTAGGAATACACTGCTGCCCATCTCCATGCTTGTTTCTCTCTGTCGCCTCTTACTACATCCAAGGGACGATGTGAGCTACCTAGAAGATATTCTTACACCGGCAATACACGGTATTAGTACGTCAGTTATTGTAACTTATTTGACATTTAAATGCTGATTCACCATGACCACGGTGCAAAAACGGTAAACATTGTAAAAAAACTTGCATGGTGAGAAATAAAATATATTCCGAGGAAATGATTGAAAGTCCACCAGGGCGCGCGATATACTCCGATATATATATACAATATTTTTTGCGTTGGATTTTTTTTTTAAATTTTACAATTTGTATTCTCCTTTGAGTTTTGCTTAAAATAAGGATAAAAAAGAGCACACAGTCCACCTAATGCTGATCTATCCTAAATTAAGTCAAAATGTAAATGCGTTGCCTCCCGTGAAGGCTAAGATAGAATGCCTCGTTTCCAGTAAAAAGGATCTCCGGTTCTCTACACACACCGTCTGAAAAACAACAGCATTAAGCTGCTATTATACGCTGGTGTTCTGTGAGAACGATGTCCTTCCCCGTTCTGTTACCGCCTATCAAAATCACTGCTGAACACAAGTCTCCCACGCAGATTGCCTCCTAGGATGTTTGCCAGATTAGCCACGCTTGGCAGACGGGTTGGCAACCTCAGTTTGTTATTTTGTAGTTGTTATTGGGAAGACTCTGCTGCCAATCTCCCGGTTTGTTTCCCTCTGACGACTCTTACCACACTCATGGCACGGTAGGGTGTGGATATTATTACACCGCACAGTCAGTTCCGAAGTCGTTCCCGGCAACTGAGTTACTATACTAGATACTAACTAGTATAACATAGATACAGCGTGGCTCTAGTACATGTAAAGATAAAATCATATTTATGATTGTGATTCTATAATGACGAGTGCGCTGTTTCGTTAAATAGATTTCGATTTTATTTCGTTGAGATCATGGGCGACGGTAGTCACTTAACATCAGGTGAGCGATGCTCGTTTGCCCCCCTCGTATATATATATTTTTTTTATATATTATATATATTTAAAAAAAAAAACATTCTAATTGGCGAACCGAAATTAGGTTACTGTGATCGTTTAGTAGCGTCACAGTGTGGAATATTTTTATAGGGTTGTCTTTGCCGTGATCAGAGTTGTCTTTGCCGTTCAGGGGCTAAGCGCACGCTGTATGTAAATTTCACAGTACGCGAGCAACCCGATTTCGATCCCCGCCGGCACCAATGCAATTGTTAGTTACAATTTAATATCTTGCATTACCACGTGTTCTGCGGTGAAGTAAAACATCGTGATGAAACCTGCATGTGTGTGAAATAAGAAAAAAATTAAAGACTCGTGAAGTTTGCCCTAAAACCCTCTTAGAAGTGAGAGGGGGCCTGTGGCCAGCTCCGGGACATATGTCATAGGCTCTAACTTTAACTATCTTTGCAGAAGGTACCTATAATAGGCCATCAGATTGTGGTTTAAGATGTTGAATAATATTTTTGGTGTAATACTTCAATCAGATTCAAAATTAAAACGCTTGCATGAGGATATTTTTTTGTAATTTATTAGTTTTATAGTCTTATAATTTATGTTTAATTGTAATTTGTCCATCTATTCAAAAACACTACTCAGATTCAATTCAATTTCTAAACATATTTTTAATTTATAACATTGCCCTCTATTGGAAAACATAGTAAACAATCAAAGGAGTAACACTCCACAAGGTTTACTAAGCTACCTCGTAAATCTAATATTGTGATGTAGATGGCAGCACCTTCACAAAATATGAAAGTAAATTGATAGATTAATAGATGGCGCTAGTATTAGGTTTGATAATATTTAATAAAATACTTAAAAGTAACATAATATGTATGTATCCTTTTAAAGTATTTTATTTTATAAATCGTCATTTACGGTTTTTATATTGTAAACAGGCTAATATTTGGGTGCCTCATATAAGATAATAGTTTATAACATTCTACTAGAAATCGTGTAAGAAGATAAGTTGGCCAATAACCATCTAAAACTAAAACGCATTTGTCACTTTGACATCTATAAAAAAAGTTATAATAATTAGGTACAAAAAATTAATGATGAAAAAATTCATTGCTACAGTACAGTATTATAATACAATGATCATAGAGGGCAAATAAAAATATTGCTTATTTAATTTGTTTACTAAAATAAGTTCTATAAACTGTAAGAATTCTTCCAAATTTTAAATAAAAATAATTTAAAAAAAATTAAAAAGGTATACGTAATACCCTATTTGCGTTTAACTATTTAACTTTGCAAGACTACTGTATGTATCACAGATTTATAAACATTAAACAAGCAAGGATTGTGAGAGTTTCTCTTATTTCTGCCGCCATAGCAGTAGTGTTTGCACTGCAGTGTTGCGGCGTAATGAGTACCTAATATACATTTTCCTTATAGGCTGTGAGGCAAACCATGGAATAGGTATATAATAGGTACTATAATACTTATAGTACTCCATGTAGCAAACTATATTAGTCCTCAGAAGTAACAAAGCATCTGTGATCTCTTTTGTTTGATGTCTGCTGCAAGTGATCAAGGACTGCAGTAACCACTTACCATTAGGTGGACTGTGGTTCCTTATCTCTTTATTTTTATATTAAAAGAGTTTTGAGGCTTTTTAATTTATTTCTCATTTGCGAGACAACTTTCGGTACAATAGCCATTTAGGTACCTACTATTAAGCTAACTGTTAACTCGTTTGGTGCTCAAATAAATTGTAATTAATTGTGTATAAAATATTACTGGAATTAAAGGTATAAAATATTTTACTGAAAACCTATTTTTTTAAAGTTCCGCTGGGTTTCTTGCTGTTTTTTCTCAGGACAGAGTTTTTTTCCGAACCAGTGTTAAATCTAAAATGACTTTCAATAATTAGGTACCCTTGTAATCTATAAGTATTTAATAAAAAATGATTCTATTCTATTCCATTCTATTCTAATAGTTTCAAAGATACATAAAATCGTTTAAATATTTAGATATAAAAGTTAAATCTCTTATATCGGTCATTATAATAAACGAAATATATTTTTTATCATCAGTTTAAATGATTCATTCAGTAACTAATCGCATAGTAATTAACAATAGCTCCGTCACAGTCTAGTTATGATTTACTACACTGTGATATTTGTACAAGACTATCGTTAATGAAATTATTCGACAATAGTTGTGAAGTTGGCAGCCGGGATGACAGATCAATGTCGGCCTAGGCGGAACCGCTGGCTTCTACCACCACAAACTTTCCCCACACTAGCATTTCCACTAAATTGAACCTTCAATCGTAATCAATTAGGGTGAAGATGGTAGCAAAAATAATATTGTCGATCAGTACACTGATAGCGGGAAAGCGTGCAAGTGGCGGTGAGATTATAGCATTATTTGATGTACATCGATTGCTTTGTTTGCTTGCACATTAAACGGTCAAAGTCGTTTTATCGATATGTATTTGTGTTTTTACAGTTTACGACTAATTTGACAATTTAATTACATAGCAAATAATGTATACTAAAATTGTGTCTAAGTATGTAATTATTTATAATAGGAATAGTGAAATACGTGAAATATTTTTTCTAATTTGATGATTAAATTATATTTTTGTTCTGTATTGTCATCCATCAATGGAAGATAAAAAATTATGCGAATATAGATCGACAATTTGCAGGTAAAAAGTTAAATATTATATTAAATTACATAATATAAATATTGATGGACAAGTTAAAGTAACTGCAAAGCTTCATATAAGGTATATTTAAAAATTAAAATATATGTTATAAAATATATGTAAGTGATTACATATCTATATTTGAAATAAGAATAATATAGAAGAACTTTGGCTTGTTAACTTTATTTTGTTTAAGTCGTAAGTTTTTCAGTTTGTCAAGACCCGAGGACTAATTTCAATTGTTACGCGCAGACATACACACAGATATTACATAGCCACAAATACCCTCATTTAAGGTCGTTGGTTAAGCAGTCTGCAGGAAAAACTAGTTTTTCTGTCTAGAGTTGAATAAAACCATTTAAACGGATTTTATCACGTTTAGTTAACTTATTTTTAACTTTAACCTTCAGTTTTCGAATATTAATTTTTGGTACGATCTACGCAGAAAGAGCTTACAGTATTCTGAAGTCTTGCAGTGGTTTGAAGTTAACTTTGTTAATCATAGGATCCCAAGCAGATGGATGATGTCTAGAGTTATTCGACACTATGTGAAAAATCCGTAACGGGTAACAGGAGTGGTAACATGGTTAGAATTGGGTCGAAATATACTGCTAATCTGCGATTAGAATTGGTAACAGCCTAACGAATCAGTAAGCTCAAGTGACTTAGATATTGACGTTTAATGTTTTATAGCATAAGGGTGACAAGCACACAGTCCACCTGATGGTAAGTAGATAAGCACTGTGGCCCGTTGACATCTATATCTCTCTTCGATAAAGGATCAAGACGCCGATGTGTTGTCACGCCTAAGAACTAAAATGAAATGCCTCGCATCCAGTAAAATGGGTCGGTCGGTCAGTGAATCTATCAAACAATCAAAGTCAAAGTCAATTAATATGTAATTTTGCTATTTAATGATAGCAACTATTTCTGGAGTTGTTGTACTATATGCAAGTATATACCCGTAAGTAATATAAAGTTATAAGTAATATATGCATTAAGTTTTTTTATAATATTGGTGTGATAGACACACTACATCAATAGATACTAGCACAGAGAGCAAGTAAACGGATATGATGTACTCTTCTTTGTAACTTAAACAAAGAAGAGAACAAATGCGCTGTCGTCCTTGATTACTAAAGTAGAATACCTCACCGCTTGTAATTATATTGGCTTTCTCATTCTTCAGAAATAGCTTGGTAATTATATCAATTTGGCGGAACTTTCTTTGATAAGGGATATCAGAAATTTAAAAATTTATTTCACTTCAAAGTGATCTAATGCGTTATTGAATTTATAATTTGTGGTTCTATTTTGTCCTACCAGGTCGTCACTCCATCTAACGGGGGGTCACCCTACACTAAGCCTACCGGTACGAAGCTGCCACTCGATAACCTTTTCTCCCCATCGGTTGTCGGCTCTTCGAGCTATATGGCCGGCCCATTGCCACTTCAGCTTACTAATCCGTTGGGCTATATCGGTCACTTTGATTTTACTGCAGATATCCTCATTTCTAAGTTTACCTCGCAGAGAAAACCTGAGCATAGCCCTCTCCATAGCTCGCTGAGCGACCTCATACGGCCAGCAGTGAAGGACCACGTATCAGATCCATAAGTCATCACTGACACGCACTGGTTGTACAATCTATCTTTCAGATTTTGAGGTATACTTGACGAGAAGATGTGTTGATGTCGTGTGGCTCAGGACCGTGCTTTGTGGCATTCCTTGGGGGAGGCCTATGTTCAGCAGTGGACTTGTGAATGTGATATGTAATGATGATGATGTTGATTTATATTTTACTATTTAATTACAATTGTTCGTCTTTCTTTAAGGTAGTATATTAGTTTGAATAGAAACGTCCCAGTGGGATCAGGCCTGCTTTCATATTTGAGTATTCCGGAAGAGTCCATCACGATCTCTTACTTTATGTTGGTGGACATAACACGTCTTCGAGTATTTTTTAAATTTTCAGATATACAGGCAAGCATGGTAACTCAATACATAAAATCGGGATTTAAACTTAAGAACTGGACTCGAATTTGCACCATGAAATTTAAGACATCCTTTAACTACTACAGCTCAATCGCTCTTTAAATTAACCGACTTCAAAAAGAAGGAGGTACTCAATTCGCCTGTATGTTTTTATGTGTGTTACCCCAGACCGATTTTGATGGTTTTTTTTATTTAAAAGCTTGCGCTTCTCTTGTGGGGTTCATATAAAATTGATCAAAATCTGACCAGTAGTTTTTGAGGTATCCTTAATAATGCGTATTTAATTGACTTCGACTATATTGATGATGATATCATTTTATTTACATTGAAGTCAGTTGTACAAAGTTCTAATTTTACCACTTGTTTTGAAGTTTTAGAAGCTTATATAAATTTTTTAATTGCAAATGTTTGAGAAATTGAAAAAGAATATTTGGGCAGTGTGGCGGATACTACCTTTCCCTAAACCCTTCTCAGAAATGTAAGGAGACCGCAGTGCCTAGTAGCTGGACATATCTACTTATATACAAAGATATTTACATATATATACTAACTTAAATGTCTTTACCTGTATAGGATGCAGCTTTACATTTACTGATGTAATGTATTTTCGTAATTTTTTTAAGGGGCTAATGTGGGTGGGTACGTTACGATATATTTAACTACTTTAATGTGAGTTTATTTTTTTTGTTTTAAAGAAACATTACATTTAAGTTATTAAAATTACACTTACGCGATAAGATCCGTAAAAATTAGTACCATTAATAGGGTAGTTACACATAAATATAAAAAAGTTAGGTACATATATAGTAATTGTAAAATGTAGATGGGAGCAGCATCTTCCTCCTGATAACAACTCAAAATAATGAAAAACGGCGATTGCCAAACATGCCGCTAAGCGTGGCAACTATGGCAAATATCCCTACATGAGAGAATTTATGGGAAGTCCTGTGTTCAGCAGTGGGCCTATAATACAGTAGGCTAATACAATAGGCTGTAATGATGATGATGATGATGATGATGAATTGCAAAACTGAAATATTTTAATTGAACCTTTCAATAATTTTTATGTATCATTGCGAAATCTACTACTACCGACTAAATAAAGTCGAACGCAAATATAACATAACACAAATGAGAAGTCGGATGCTAAACGGTCTCGTTACCATTTACATATAAGAGTTATCACTTAATCATCAATGTAAGACGACTACCGCCAAAATTTCTCGTCTTATTCCCCACACGTCAACCTTCTCGGTGGCCGGCCTGTATTTTTAGCGTGGAGCGAGTGCCCGCGCGCCGCGTAATCGCTGCAGACGTATTATATCAAAAAAAAAAATAGGGAATAATGCACCATTAGTGTTGTGATTCTAGTGTACAAGTGCTCAAATACAGTGTGAAACACAAATGTTATGACAAAGGCTGAAACTTCAGCCATGGATCGCTTCAAACGCCAGCGCTACGGGATCGGGCGGAGACGGGTGCGTCAACCATAACTATTTTCCCGCTCTATGCATGCCAACGATGTTTGTATATCATACAGAGACGCTGGAACAGATGTTCGAGGGCTTTTCGTACTTATTGAAGTTATTTTGTTATTTTAAAAGAATGAAAAAAAACGTCACTTTTGTTAGTAAGTCCATATAAAGGATATTTAGTTCAGTTACTTTATTGTTACCGTTACACTCTTTCAATACTTTTTTTATAGGATAACGGTAACCCATGAACACACAGTCCATTTGATTGTAAGTGGTTGCTGAGGCCCATAGGCATCTACCTACTTTATCCTCGATTACGAATCAGAATGCCGATGCGTTGTCACCCGTGAGGACTAAGATGGAATGCCTCGTTTCCATTAAAAAGGGTTTCCGGTTCTGTTAAACTGCTAATTTACGCTTGTATTCTGTGTCTATTGCAGAACATACTTCCCTCACAGATTGTCCCATAGTTAGGGAATATTTTACTATTTTTTTACTTGCCTATGTCGCGCTATGTCGTATGCCTATGTACAACACGGGACGATATAGGGTAGTGGATTTTCTTTCACAGTCACTTAACTACACAGTCTTTTATCTGTATTTATTTGTAGCTTAATTGATTTGTTATTGAATACTTCTCTATCAAGTTTCAGTCCTAAAAAAAAAATAAGAAAATAATCTTTTTAATTTATCGAAGTATCATATAGATTATAGAAGGTCGTTCTTCTAAATTTTCTATGCTATTTTGCCCATTTTATTGGAAAATCATTGATGTCTGTATTATAGAAATCGTAGAGATGAGCGTGTATGAGCATAAAAGTGTTTGACCGCGTTATCTAAGTATTAGTTATGTAACTATAAAAGTTATCCGTATAGAAAATTAATGGATAACTCAGTGGGAACAACGTCTAGCGAGTACGGTGTGTTACGAAGAGTTTTCAGTAGTGCTTGTAGTTTTGAGACAGACCCACCGTGTGCCCACATGCGTTGTTTGAGTACAAAAGCAATTGGAAAAAAGCTCGATTGTTTGATGGTCCACATGTCCATCATCGTTGGAAGTTCTAGACAATGCGAGCGCAGCGTTTGTTGTGTAAGATCACAAGAAGCTGTCGAAATAATTCTATTGTAAAACCAAAAGGTTGTTTTTTTTTAAATTTCTTTTAGTTTTTGGATGTCTTTTAATTTTTAACTTTTTAAATGGATCAAGGACTATACAAACCCAAGGTAACAACTGGAATCGTCTAAATAGTTACATTAAATAATTTATCCCCTCCTTTAGGAATCAAACTAAAATACATGAGGGTAATATGGTCACCTTAAGCTTAATATTATTATTATTATTATTATTATGGTCACCTTAAGCTTAATATTATTATTTATATTATGGTCACATTAAGCTTTGCTGCCCTATAAAACCAAAACTAACGGAGGACAGAGACAAAAACACAAAGTCGTATACTATAACTTATATATTAAGAAAAATAGCAAACAAGCCTTATCAATAAACACTTCAAAAAAAAACTAACTACACCATTCTAAAATTGACAAAAATATTCATTATACTGTCAACTGTCAAAATGGCGTCGATAAAACAGCACCTTTTTGACCTTTTATTATTTGATTGACTGATGAGGAGCTATCGTATCACAGTACCATCTATGCAAACAAGGCTGTGGTTTTTGAGTTATAAGAAAGTGACTATATTAACCCGTTGACCACATTACACTCACTATATTTGAATTAGTTGAAATTTGAATACAAAAAATGCAGTCTAATCGAGTACCGCTTACTTTTTATAACGTCGTGTTTTAAAGACTTAAATTAAAAAAAATTAACAATCAAAACTCCCGAAACAAAAAGAACCGATGACCTTCAAACAGTTGAACAGATTTTCTTGAAATATAGCTAAGAATACTTTCATTAAGACACCTTTTAATTTAAAAATAAATTCAAAAACCTTTTAATGGAAAAATGCAAACTACACTGTAACGGATTTTCTCAATGACAAATTTTGACATTATATAATTGCATTGTACATATATTTTTAATTATGATTGTTGTAAGTAATAATTTCACTGACTAATTATTTATAGACTTTGCCAATGTTAAATGAAAACTAACACTATACATTTTACACACCGAATATGAGTAAGACATCATGTTGTTACTAATAAAACTTTGGTGGCCACACACGGTCAGTTCAACTGATCATTCCAACTGATCAGTTCCAACTAAAACTGTTGATATTTTTTAAAATAATGGATTTTTGATATATCGATTATAATAAATATATTAATATCGGAGTTTTACATATAAATTTATTTATGGATATATCGAAAATCCGATATTTTAAAAAATATCAACAGTTTTAGTTTGAACTGATCAGTTGGAATGATCAGATGAACTAACCGTGTGTGGCATCCATAACACCAAGAATGTATCTCTGACCAAGAATATGTATGCCCATGCATTGTACTCGTATATCTGACACAGTTTATGTAAATGAAATATTTTATTTTATCTTATCATAAAAACGGAAAAACCGTTATCGAAATCAGTTCATCCGTTCAGGATATATGATTCAACAGACAAACACACATACAAATACACAGTTATACATAAACACAAACTTACAGAAGGGCTGTCTTCGTTGGGGGTTAATTAAAATAATAAATGTAACAAAATGTATATATTCTTAAATTTATAATTTAGCTATATATATATATATATATATATATATATATATTATATATATATATATATATATATATATATATATATATATATATATACTCGTATATTATACAAAATCCAGTGTGCGTACGCTAGTAATTTTTCTCCTAAACACCTTGATCAATTTCGATGAAATTTTAATGGGGTCCTTATAGCGCTATCTAGATTGTTCTTGTTTATCTTGTGCGACGTCCCCGTACAAAGCCAGGGCGAATCGCTAAGCAGAAGTTCCAGCCTCATACATGCAGGTTTTATCACTATATTTTCCTTCAGTACCGAAGACGTTGCAAAGGTTACCCGCGTACCGTGAAACCCTCACACAGATTTCCACATGGCACTGACCTGTCTATCGACTTCTGGCATGTGTCATCACGCACATTGTTATCATTATATCTCCTCCCACAGGATATACTATAAAGCGAGGTCCTGAGCTACCGACTTCCTACATGTATTACAACAACAAGGAATAGGAGTAGAAATCGCATTGTAATAAAGCTTAAATTTCAAATAGCTGTCAATCAGTATGGCTCAATCTGAAACATACGCCTATAATTAATATCTAAAGATACATATAAATTTAAAGTGTCCGTCTGTAGCATAGAAATATCTGCCTTATACTAGGCTGAGAGTGTTATTCGCAAGACATCACATGAATAACCATTGTTTTTAAATATTATCCATCCATCTGTCTGTCCAAACTATTCTTCAGATTCTTCTAAATCATAACTATTGAATCTTCACGGACCGACCAAGAGCAATGCCACGAGTTATATACATATACACATATATATATATATATATATATATATATATATATATAACTTAGGCTTAACAATGAGTTACAACGCCGAGGGTCACGGGTTTGAATCCCGCACGGCACAAGTATTTCTATGGCCTACAATAATAATTGTCCCGGGTCTGGATGTTTGTCCTTGTCCAAACTATATGTGCCAACTGGCTCCACGATGTAGGAGAAAATACTAACGGTATTACGGTCCTAACAGGTTAACGTCTTAAAAAAGTGTAAAAAAATAAAATAAAATATTAAAAAAGTAAAAAACAAGACAAATAACTTTACATTAATAGATACGACAGGCGAAACCGTGTCGCGTCGCTATAATGAAACGTAAAAAGTTAAGCCCATAGAATACAATAATATAATATACATAATAGAACGGGGGAGTGGGCGGAGCCAGTGTAGCCACTAACATGTCACATGTCAATTCACACCTATAAATGTCAACATATCTCTTTTGACGTTACAATCGTTTCCAAGTTTCGTGTCAAGCGTCGATGCATGCAAATTATATTAAACATGCCAAATTGCACACTATTTACAAAAAGATATGTATTAAAATTTAATCGATTTATTTTTTAATGATGATCTTGAACATTAATCAAAAGTCTAAAATGTATAAATTTACTCAGTCTCTCAACACAGCGAATCGGGTTTGTAGTAGTGATAATGCGACGTAATTGCTTGTATGTGTGCTCCAGGTGACACCGATTCTCGTAAAAAATAAGATTGACAGCCATTCTGTTGTGTATTATAGTATTCTATGGTTAAGCCAATCCGATCTTGATTTTGAAACATGCAGTTTTCACAAACATTCAACTGCAATCAAAAATCAACACCGAGCTGTCGAGCTTACTCACATTCCTGAATGGGGCTTTGTGTAGTGACGTGCAGGTTTCTACACGATGTTTTCCTTCACCGCCGACTACTTATGTGATGAATCAGAATTTAAAATTACACCTTTGAATTACGAAATTATATTACGATTTCAGTTGCATGATATTTCCTTTACATTCGAGCACGCGGAGATTCAGTATCTAAGCTTTCCATTACGAATAAAGAAATAAAGTACGTGGGGGTAATATGGGTAGTATGGTAAAAAGGTAATCCGGTTAATATGGACACTTTCTTATAACTCAAAAACTATAGCCTTCCACGGAAGACTATATGATACGATAGTTCTTCATCGGTCAATCAAATAATAAAGGGTCAAAACTTGGATCAATAACTATTATTGATCGAAGGGTCAAAAGGGCGCTGCTTTATCGACGCCATTTTGACAGTTGACATTATAGTAAATATTTTAGTCGATTTTAGTATGGTGTAGTTAGTTTTTTTTTATGTGTTCATAATTATTGACAGAGCTGTTTGTATTTTTTCTTAATGTATTAGTTATAGTTTACGACCTTGTTTTTTGTCTCAGTCCTCCTGCCAGTTTTGGTTTTATAGCGTGGCAAAGCTTAAGGTGACTCAGTGGTTCCGAACTGTATGACTAGCGAGTGCACGTCATTACAGCCCTTCACGAGTCCACTGCTGAATATCAGCCTCCCTCAAGGAATACTACAAAGCACCTAGATCCTGAGCTACCTGCATCCATCGAATCCCTGCATGTCTTACCAGATCGTCACTCCATCTAGTGTAGTGTAGTGGAAGCACATGAGCTACCACGGCTCATATTAATAACTATTATTGTAGGTCATTGATAAATCTCGACGCTGTGACCTGACGACCTCGAACCGGCGTCCCGCGATATTTAAGGCCCGGGTGGGCCGGCACTGAGTCACATATCATCCATGAATTCATGAAAGCGGAACTCATACGGTGGACGTAAATAGAACGTAAAGAACCCGTCGAAATATTTTAAGGTTCATTAAATAAGGTTATTAAACAAATATAAAGTGAACCCTTATGGCATTTGTAACAAATGAATGTATTTTATACTAATTATTAATAGTCATGGTTGCTTAGGAAATGAAAATAAGGAGAATATTATATTTTAGTTTTAAAATATGAAAACTGGCACAGGAGTAGCGTGTTCTGGATTGTCTCTATACTCAATGACTTTCTGAGAAATTAAGAGAAAGCCTTAACCTAGTTCTAAGTTGTTGTTATTATAGTTACCAAAGAGTTTATCAAGTTAATCACTTCGTTTCGTCTTGCGTTTAGTAGTTAAGGCTTGTCAATCAAGGCAGGCAAAGCGGCAAAAGTCTTAGTCCATACAGCTTAGTCTGATGTGTATTTTATTAAACATTTTTTTTACAATATGCTGATACTCCTTCAATTGCTCACTCTTTATAATCTCTAAGAGCATTACTTTAAAAGCTGTTTAAGTGCACTACTTTTTATGTTGACAAGCAAATCTTAATTATATACAAAGTAATAAAAATCTCAAATCATTTATGTCTAATGACTTAGAAATAATAAATATACAATACCCTCGGCTCCTGTTTTCAACTTTCGCTCAAAATTAATTCAAGTACAATATAATTTTGATACACTGCGATTTGATGGTTTTACGTAAATAAAAAGACGCTTGTATTAAATGTACGTGTTTGAATCCTCCAAATTTTAAGTGTGACGCCTAAACGACTGCAACAACATCGTCTTTATGAACCCGCGAATTATTCAATTCAAGCCTGAGCGTAATTGAAAGATTTGTCCAATCCCGACCCGTGTCAACTGATATCCTTCCTGCGTACGAAGAGTGGGACCCCGGATCAAAATAAACAATGAACAAGCTGACACATATTTCTTTTATAAATTAAAGTGACAAATGGACTGGTAACTGGCTACCACAGTCAATGAGAACTCAACCAATTTCAAACAAAAATAATACAGATGCGTTGTCACCTCTGAGGAGTCACCTTCGTCATCTCTCAAGGCAAAATGTCCTACAGCCTGTAAGTAAGCTCTATATACTTCAGACCGAAAGTCAGAGATGTGCGCGTGCTGCTGGTTTGACTTAATTGTTTAATAATTTGTTTGGAAACAGAAACAAAAACTAAAATCTTTTATTCAATATGTGTTATAAATGATACTTATTGAAAGTCCCCTTTTTTACATTTACCACTGGTTCGCAAAAAAACCTCTGTCCTGGGAAGAACCAGCAAAAAATCCATGTAGACAATTTTTTTTAAATAGCAGCTTACAATCATGTATGTTACAATTAACAACACAAAACAAATTAGAAATAGCTTGGCAGCGATCACCCTTCCCAGGGGTTATTATCATACCTAAATTACTTAATATTATAATACAGACCCTTTTTATACAGACTTAGTTTAACAACATTTTTGAACTTCGTGTATGTCAAATTTTGTATTTCTGGGATTTTGTTGTAAAAGTGCCCCAAGATTGAATTACTGACTCAGTGGAGTCGAGTAACAGGTACTACTAGCTTGTGTCTGTTTCTAGCATTTACAGAATGAATATCACTTGTTTTTGCAAAACTGCTTTCATCTTTATGTACGTACATTACGTTTTCATAAATATATTGAGAGGCCAGAGTTACTATATTAATTTCCAAAATTTTTTGTCTGAGCGATTATTTAGGTTTTAATCATATATTGCTCTGATGGCCCTCTTCTGTTAATCAAATATAATTTCAGTGTCATTCGCGTGTCCCCATAGCAAAATACCATACGACATTATGCTATGAAAATAGCTAAAGTAAACTGGTCTAGCCGTTTCAACACTGGTAAGAATTCTAATCTTTTTTGCAGCATAAGCTGCAGAACTAAGTGTGCTAGCTAATTTTGATATATGGGGGACCACACAATTCTTTGGTAGATTTAATTTTATTCTATACTTATTGAAACTCATGTTTTAGCCGACTTCAAAACAAGAGGAGATTTTCAATTCGAATGTTTGTTTTTCGTATGTATGTAACGCGAAACCCGATTATGAAGATTCTTTTTTTTATTAATAAGTTCCTAATACTTCAGGGGTACGTATAAGTTTCGAGACAAAATTTTTCCTTATTTTTTGTTTGGATAATACCTGTAAGCAATCCGAAACTTTTTTTGTAAACAGTCAAAACACTATAAAAATTATTTGTTTTGATATATTGTAGATGTTTAATAGATTAAAGTAATGAATACGCATTACTTTCTGAAAATCTAACCATAATGTGTTCTGACGTTTGCGTAAAAAATAGGTACAAAATTTTCCTGGAAATAATGGTATTCAACGTGCAAGGTGGTGTGGATACTCTTAAAACACAACAATACAATAATTATAGATAGAACTTATTTTGGAACTTTACAAAATCTGCCGCGATTTACCGCATTAAAGGTGGACCGATAAAAATTAGTAATTGGGCTTTTGGTTGAAAACTAAATTTTGGTTAGAAAAACACCCTAAAAAGAGTAATTAATATAGGGAATGAAAAATTGTACGAAAATACGTAATTTTAAGTAAATAAAAATGTGTATTTGGGCTCTACCTTAATAACTAATAGACACGTGTTTAGTATTTGGCAATCCTACTCGTCATCATCATCATCATTCATCATTACAGCCCTTTACAAGTCCACTGCTGAACATAGGCCTCCCCCAAGTAATGCCACAAAGCACGGTCCTGAGCCACCTGCATCCATCGACTTCCTGCATGTCGTACCAGGTCGTCACTCCATATAGTGGGGGGTCGCCCTACACTTCGCCGGTACGAGGCTGCCACTCGAGAACCTTTTTTCCCCAACGGTTGTCGGTTCTTCGAGCTATATGGCCGGCCCATTGCCACTTCAGCTTACTAATCCGTTGGGCTAGGTCGGTCACTCTGGTTCTACTGCGGATATCCTCATTTCTAAGTTTATCACGCAGAGAAACTCCGAGCATAGCCCTCTCCATAGCTCGCTGAGCGACTTTAAGCGTCCTCATACGGCCAGCAGTGAAGGACCACGTTCAGTCACTCACGATCACTCAGTTCCATATGTCATCACTGGCAACACGCATTGGTTGTACAACTTAGTTTTGAAGTTTTGAGGTATACCTGACGAGAAGATGCGTTGTAATTTCCCGAACGCTGCCCAGCCGAGTTGAATCCGTCGATTGACCTATCGGTCGAAGTTGGACTTACCTAGCCGGACTATTTGTCCCAGGTAAACGTACTCGTCAACAACTTCGAGCTTAGTGCTCCCAACAACTACCGGCATAGGTGTGACATGGACATTAAACATGATCTTTGTTTTGTCCATGTTCATCTTAAGACCTATCCGTTGGGAGGCACTATTGAGGTCATTGAGCATAGTGCTTAAGTCTTTCAGCGATTCTGCCGTAAGGACTATATCCTACTCGTAATGGGGTAAATTAAAGGATGAAAGATTGTTTATAAAACTCCTATGATTTAATTATATCTTTGACTAGCGATTCACCCCGCCTTCGCACGGATGATTTCTGGATTTCGACAACAGCTCCACGTACCGGGTCCAATTGTGAATCTAATCCATCCAGGGACCTAATCCACTCAATCACACACAAGAAATTCACAGAATCGGTTTAATCAGTTTCGAGTTTTAACTAGACTAAGAGGCAGCAGTTGATATATACACACACACACACATATATATATATATATATATATATATATATATATATATATATAGAGAGAGAGAGAGAGAGATATAACACTGTTATAAGCTTACGAATAGAAACTAGGCAAAACTAGCTTAAGGGTTTTTGATACTCCACACCTAGAGGAATAATATGGAATGAAGGCTATTATAAAACTGTAAACTATTTGATGCGTTTATCAATGAATAAATCGCATAACCCATATATTCTTTCTTGTACACCAATACAAATTGAAACAAAAACAACATAAACTAACTGAAGAAGGAGTGATGAAGGCGGTCTTATCGCTCTGGAAGCGATTTGTTCCCGGCAACCTTTTGCGTAAAGAATTGTTTACAACGAATAACTAGAAGGGAGGTGTGAATAAATTATATAATTAAAAATTAAAAAACACACACAAGATTAAACAGTTGATGAAAGAAGGATAGAGACAAAAAGGACAAAACATATTATGGGAAATATTAAAAAGTTCCAAGTAATAGGATCTGAGTAGATTTTTGAAGGAAAATAGGCATTGAACACGGCGAATGTGTAGACTGTAGGGACAGGGTATTCCACAAGCGATGAATGAAATGTCATATACTCGTACAGTTAGAGTGGTTTTGAGCTTGAGCTTATAGATTAAGTAATTAGCTTGAGATATGAGATCACATAATACGGAGAGGTCAAGCCATTTGTCTGAACATTACAACTTAAAGCTCATTACAATGCTTTTTAAATACTATTTTTCTCGGAGAAAAGAATAGTTCACAACATTGAAATACGTAGTACCAAAACCCAATTGAAATATACTAAATGAACTTTGCATATATTGTGGGATTTTGTTTTAAAAGCGTAAACATTGCCCATGAACCATGAATGAATTACTGAGTCTGTGCAGTCGAGTAACTGGTATAACTTACTTATTTGTTCCTAGCATTTACAAAATGTACATCATTTGTTTTTCAAAACTGCTACCGATCAATGTGTTTTATTTATTTCCACTTTTGTGCACAAATGTGTAGTATATTTATGGAGGTAATAATGCCTTAAGCCATTTTCTCCCCCAGTCAATCGTTAGGCATTATTGGTAAAATTCCAGTGCCAATTTAGCTTTGGTGTGCAGGTTGTACGCAGCATCGCCAGTGAGCATTAATTGCTATAGCAATAATTATTATTTTTCGGAGCTGGACTTATATATGAAGAACACTGGAACAGATTGTTAGGTGTAAAAGTGGCCTAACTACTTTTCATAAAATGTAACTTACCGCTACTTAATTTTTAATGTAAATAAAAGTTTTATTTGTAATTTTTTATAAGTATTATTTCCGTTTCCGCATCCGTTTCTGTTTCCGTTTCTGCAAAAAATATTTTTAACATCTGTTTCCGTTTCTGCTTCCGATATGACACTTCCGTTGCATCACTATAAAAAAGAAAAGGTTCTCCGAATATGTTCCTTCTATAGGATAAGTGTTAAGTGATAAACTAGTGGTACATACACAATGGACGCATATGGCTTAAGAATCTTGCTTACGGTAATCTTTTGAGTAATTTTCGATTTTTTTCGAGGTTTAAGTTCAGACGTAACCTCACATACGTTTACGGAAACGAATCTGCTGGCCGTAACAAACGGATGTCTTTCGGCTGCCGGACACATAACGTCAATTGGGTCAACGACGTCGCCGTCGCGGCGGCTACCATCGATCCATCACCCGCGCATGCGTGCAACAACAACACCAAAATCAACCTTAAAACAAATGCAACTAGGTTCAATTCCTTCAGTTGCCTTGAATATTCGCTGGCACTGCACATTCCGTCGCAATTTTATTTCTGCGGTATCGAGCACTCTTATTCTCTTCAGTTTTAATGACGTGTTTTGTTTAGTAAACTTGAATAAACATTGTCTGAACGTAACTCCTCAACTATTTTACAAGGCATTTCGATTCGTAATGCGTTTCTTGTAGACTTTCAATAGCTTAGCTATTAGAATGAAATAAAATATTAACTTCGGCTGCCGTGTTCTTGGCAATTATGAATGTTCATTTACGTACATGCCATCGATCGAGACAAAAGTATTTCCCGTCTTTTTATGTTATTTTATAACAGACCGGTATTCAATTTGCCTGTAATTTTTCCTTCCTTGTGAGATCACTAGGTTGTTTTTCTTTATATCTTAAGGATGACAAACGAGCACACAGTCCACCTGATGATATATGAATGTAATGGCGCGTAGTTGCCATCCCTGAGGACTAAGATATAATGCCTCTTTATCAGTCAAAAGTACCTCCAATTTTCTAAACTCACCATACGAAACACAGAAGCATTGTACTGTTTTACGTTAGTATTCTGTAAGAACGTGGTCCTACCCGGCCGTGTCGACTCAATCGTGCTTCGTGTATAACCAGTATAGCTGTAGCGTGGCTCAACCGCGTTAAGTAAACACAAATAAACACATGATCTAATAAAGTCAATCCGGCTAATAAAACCTGTTCGCCTTGTTTAATTTAGGGTTAGAGAGTGTTACTCCATACCTGTACTGATTGTAAAATGATTTTATTGACGGTTCCGTGACGCAGTAGCTTAACAATGAGTTGTAGCGCTGAGCGCCGCGGGTTCGAATCCAGCATGGAAAGTATTTGTATAGGCTACAAGTAATTGTTCTGGGTCTGGATGCTTGTCTTTGTGCAATTTATGTATGTAAACTGCCTCCACGATACAGGAGAAAATCCTAGTGTTCCTAACGTTTTTAAAAAAACTTGACTTAATGAATAGAGTACATACATCGAGAGTTGTTCCATTTAAATTACAGAAAAAATTACACTACTAACAGTAGAAAAATACAAACGACAGCAACGGTGATGCCTTATACACCGGCCAATATTTCTCGAGAAAACGTTGCCGAGTACGACGAGTCAATGAGTAAGTCGATACCTTGTTGAACAAAGTCTCGGACTGAGGGCGTCTAAATCTAGTCCAGGTTAATCCCCAGAAGACACAAGTTTGCACGTTTACCGCTAAAAAGAACCCCTTCGTCATATATCCTCAGTTTCAGGGCATTCCCCTTGTTGCCTCAGCCAGTATCGGAATCCTGGGCGTCGACATATCGAGTGACGTGCAGTTTCGTGGTCACTTGGTAGAGAAGACCAAATTGCCCTCTAAAAAGCTTTGCGTGCTCAGCAGAGCGAGACAGTGTTTTATGCCGACACACCGTCAGCAACTTTACAAGGTGCATGTTCGTCCTCAAATAATTACTGTTCCCATCTCTGGGCTGGGGCTCTACAGTGCCAGCTCCTTTCATTTGATTGCATCCAGCGCAGAGCTGTTCGAATCGTCGAATTTCCCGACAAAACTCACCACTGGATGAATGGCGGTCTACCACTGTGCGATTTAAAAGAAGTTTTATTCCTCGCACAACTTCCTTTTGGAATCTACTACCACCAGAGATTTTTCCAAACCGATGCGACTTAGGGACCTTCAAGAAAAGAGCCTATTCCTTTTTAAAAGGCCGCAACACATCTGCAATTCTCCTGGTGTTGCAGTTGCTCATGGGCGGTGGTAATCACTCACCATCAGGTGAGCCGTATGCTCGTTTGCCCCCTCTTCTAACAAAAAATGAATAATTTTAATGTAACTATATATTTAGACAACATTCTAATTGAAAGCCTTGAGCTTGTTCTATTGTTTAGTCTACACAAAGGGTTGAAAAAATTAAATTGAAAGTGTAAAACCGATCACAAAAAACTTAATAGAATCATATAATTTCCACATAATTTATCTGCTTCTGAAGAAGGAAAAAGAAAATCTGTAAATATAATTACATACTGTACTTATTAACATACATTTACTAGTTTCCCGGTTTTAAGCGAATTGGTGACAAACGAATACACAGTCCACCTAATGGTGAGTGGATGCTATGGTCTTTAGACATCTACATTTATCCTCGATTGAGAATCAAAATTTAGATGAGTTATTAGGACTAATATGGAATGCCTCGTTTCTAGTTAAAAGGGTCTCCGGTTCTCTATGCATACTATATAAAACACAGCAGCATTAAGCTGCTATTTTACGTGCTGATATTCTGTAAGAATACTCTCAATAGAGAGTGGTAAAGACCACGGTCATACAGAAAATTTCCAATTTTACAGGGACAGCTGATGTTGTTCGCGGGATGTGTCCCGGTGCACCGGGTGGCAGGGTTACCCTAGCGGAATAGATTATCAATTTTTACTTTGTATAAACATTTGTGACATATAACAAAATGATTTTTTAATTCGGCTACGGCTATCAACCGTGGAAAGCCTGGTTAAGTTGACCGGTCCTACAACCATAATATCACTGCAGCATATTTATAGCTATCTCGTTATCTTAAAATGTACGTGGTCTTTTGGCTATCTTTCTCTGTTACCCTAAGTTGAGAAGTGTAAGAATATCAACTACACCATATCCTCCCGTGGGTATCGTAAGAAGCGACAGAGGAAAAACATCAGGAGATGGGCACCACGTCTTGCTAATAATGCCTGAAAATAAAAAAATGCGGTTCTCAACCGCATGCTGAGCGTGGTAAGTACAGCAAATATCCCAAAGAGGCTATGGGGCTGTAACGGTTACGGTAAAGAGGATTAATATAAAAAATATAATATGAATATATAATTATACCAACATCATTATTACCAACGTGACCACAATAACTGCTACGTAAATGCTACGAAGCTACGGTTTTTCGTAGTCCATTTTTGGGTCTGTCATTTTAAAACAATATTAATAATAAATAAATAAAAGGTGCACGTTTTTGTTTACTTTAAGGATTTAGTTTATATTAAAATCTCGCTATAATGTAACGTTTGAGTCAGTGTTATTGTTTATTACGATTATATATTTTTGCTTTATTTCATAGAATAAGGGTGACAAACGAGCACACAGTACACCTGATTGTAAGTAGATGTGGCCCATAGATACCTACATCTATTTTTGATCAAGAATCAATATATAGAAGCGTTGTCATCCCTGAAGACTAACAATTAAATAATTGAATTCAAATTTAAGTGGTTATATGAGGAAGCACAATTTCGCTCAGCGAGCTATGCTCTGAGTTTCTCTGATAGACTTAAAAATGGGAATATCTGTAGTAGAACTAGAGTAATCGGCATAGCCCAACGGAGTGGGAGCCTAAAGTGACAATGGGCCGACTATATAGCTCGATGAACCGATAACCGATGGGGAAGAAAGGTTTTCGAGTACCAACCTCGTACCGTTACGCGAAGTGTAGGACAGCGTTCCACTAGATGGAATGACGACCTGGTAAGATATGTAGGACGTCGATGGATGCAGGTAGCCCAGGACCGTGCTTTGTGGTATTCCTTGAGGGAGTCCTATATTCAGCAGTGGATTTGTGAAGAGCTGTCATGAATTAATGATTTTAATAAAATTTTATTTTTTCCCGTCTGTTAGTCTGAATGGATTTAACCATTATAATTTGCAACAAATAAAATTTAAAATTCAAATAATATTCCGAATGATGACGACTTTATTCATTTTATCCGCCACCGCTACTCTCTTTCGCTGTTTAGACGCACCACTACGTCACTGTCTGTCCTTGTTTTACATGATCAATTCAAACTTTACGTATCATTGGTAAATTATAATATACCTAAACAATATTTTTTGTTTTTAGCAGGTACATGTCTGTAATAAATGTGTATTACGGAATCTATTAAATGTCAGTAAAGGCTTATTTTATATTCAGTGTTCAAATATTCTACTTTTACATTCAAGACGACCAAAATTAAATAATATATATGATAAACATTTATTTATTGCACATACTGTAGTCACATTTATATCTAAATTAACTAAAGCATTTTAGTTGTTGTTGACAGCAGACCCAAACTAGGTTTTTACATGGTAGAGCCATGCTTCAGCTATATTAATAATGTAGTTGTAGCACGAATGGTTGGGCTCGATCGGGGAAACACCACGCTCTTATCATCTGTTTCGTATGGTGAGTGTAGAGAACTGGAGACCCTTTTTACTAGAAACGAGGCATTCTCGCATCTGCATTTTGATTCGAAATCGAGAATAGATGTAAAAGTGGTGGACGGTGTGCTCGCGTGTCACTGATATCCTATAAAAAAACAAACAAAAGGAAAACCCTGTGCTAAAACTTTTTTTTTAAGTAAATATATTTTATTTGATAACTGGAAAACATTCCTTAATCATATTTATTATTAGAAACACGCCACTGATTCGCCTGGATAGGATATAATAATGTGGCCTTATTTAGATTTGAGAAAAACAAATACCGTTTATTTTTTGAATAAAAAAAATATTTAAGTTTTTTCGAATAAAAAATTGCATTAATGGCTCCCGGTCTGTTCGTAGTTTAATCACAATTGGTTCAGCCATGCCCACAGATAGATTTTTAAGTAGTTATTTGTCTTATTATCTTCTTTATCTTATCAGCTAACTCCCTGAGCTTACTAGAAGATAGTTACTCGAATATTACGGAAGATACTTCTATTTTATTTCTATGTGTAGATTCATATTCTAAAAAAATACTGCAAACAACGCATTTTTTTAAATTGATGAATATCCTGTATTTAATATATTTAGAAAACTGTCTTGGCCCACAATCGAATCGCCAAGTTGATAGTAGCGTTGCAGTGGGCGCTGCGCGCGCATCCCATTCACCGGCAACGTCGGGCGGGCGGCGGGGCGGAAAGGACTCCTGCGGCTAGGGCTGTCACGCAAAGAGTTTTTAAAATAAAACAATGCATCGTGTCCCCTCCATTAAATACACTTAACACTTTCTCACCTACGTAAACAATCTTTCTAATTTAATTAAACAGTGTGAGATCTATCAGTTTGCAGATGATACCTGTTTGGTAGCTGCTGGGCGTAGTATACAGGAGGTACTAATGAAACTTCAAAAAGAGTTTGACATACTGACGAAGTGGTCACACGACGTCGGTTTAGTACTCAATGCTGCCAAAACTAAACTTATGTATATAAGTACAAGCCACAACAGAAGTTCTTTTATACCTAAACTAATAGCGCACACACATCATTGCCTTCATATACAAAATACTGACAATTCGACACCCTGTAATTGTGATGCCATAGAAATTGTAAATAAGCACGCCTATCTTGGTCTAATAATTGCTAAACTGGAAAGAGCAGTAAATGTGTGATATATTAAGAGGGATATTAGCAAAATTTACATTAATTAAATATCTTACAAAACCTCTTTAATCTCTTCCTATATCGTTATAAATACTGATGGGAGAACTTAAACCAAGCTGCGTTTCAAAAGTCCCTTATCTAAAATTAATTTTAAAGATGATTATCGAAAACTATTTGCATTTTGTAAAATTATACCTATTCACGACAAAGTTGAACTAACATTACTAACTGAAAATTACTTTACTGAAAATTTTAAAAAGGTAGATAAGTTATTATACTCGGCACGCAGAACTGATAATCTAAAACTACAATTACCTAGATATAATAACTTATAAGGAAAAAGAACTTTAAACTATGTTATACCAAATCTAATCAATCAGTTACCTAATCTTTCAAAGACGTCACTACACGTAAAAACATAAAATATAAATTAAGTTTTTTTATATACAATTAACTTACTAAATACTCGTAACACTTTAAACAAATTCTCGTTCTATATTATTGGTTTACTTTACCAACATATTATCTTATTATAAATTTATGAAAATATATGTTATAATCAGCCTGTATCACGATTATTCACAGAATGCAATAAGCTCACCTTGTGATGTTACGCTCATCGCCTAAAACTATGTTATATTTTTGTACCCACAAATAGTTTGTCAATTAGAAACATAACATTTAATGCACCTAATTTAAGTTGATAATAATATTAATGTAACTTTGGTAACGTAATGTATTATAAAGTGTTAATTAGAATAATGTGTCGACAGCAATGGTGTACGGAAAAACTCTAATGAGTTTATGTTTACACTAAAACTATTCATCTTTTTAATCATAAATTTCTTAAATAAATAAATAAAAATAAATAAATAAAATTAGATTTGATAAGCCACAAATCTTCACAAAATAACACCGATTCCTATCAACGATGATTCGTGAATATTTTCATATTAAAAAACATCCAAATTTCGATAGGGTAGTTGGCTGGGTGCTACCGTTTATTTGAAATCATATAATCGATATAATGAAACCAAACCCCCAGCATACCACTGCAAGAATTCAAAATACTGTAAGTTTATTTTGCGTAGATTGGACCAAAATTAATATTAAAAAGCTGAGGGTAGCCCGAGTTATTTGTAACATTGGAACGTCAAATGTCTGTTAGTGTTACCTCGTTACCATATGTGCACCCAAAATGTCAGGAATTAAATAAGTTAAATTAAGCGCCATAATTCATAAAACAAAATTAAGCCATTAACTTATTGTGCTTGAGAATTATTTCATTCTATATTACGACCCACAGTAGAAACTAAAAATTCAGTTCCCTTTCTATTACATTATATATAGTATTCAGTGTTTGAGAAAAATAGTTTTCATCATATTTCCTTTTCCTATCATCACTTCGTCCAAGGTTCTCTTTCACCTTACACCAGAAATCATTTTTAAATTGTCAAGAAAGCCTGGTGTACGTATATTTCGTTTATACTAATACTTCCAATATATATAATGAATAAAAAAGTAAAGTAAAGTTACAACCTATATATGTCCCACTGCTGGGCCCAGGACTCCCCTCATTTCTGAGGGGGTTTTAGGGCAAGGAAGTGTCCGCCGCGGTGCCCCAATGCGTGTTGGCGAACTTCACATGTCTTCGAAATATTTTTTTTCTTATTCCTCAGACATGCAGGTTTCCTCACGATGTTTTCCTTCACCGCCGAACACATGGTAAATCAGCACTTAAAATTGCAATTAACAATTTCATTGGTGCCGGCGGCGCTCGAACCCGGGTTACTCGCGTTCTGTTATATTTACAACGAGTGTTAACCATCTGAGCTACCACGGCTCTTAATATTCTTATAATGAATAAATAATAAATAAATAAAAAGAGTCCTAATAATGAATCTAATTTCACTACAGAATATTTTTAGAATCTAAATACGTAAATCCATGAGTATTAGTAATTAGTATTATTATTTTGATTAACTTAAAATAATAATAAGTAATAATTAATTATTTTGATGAGTGTGGCAACCCTAAACTGAACGATACCGAGGAGAAGTGGGGAGTGCGTCCACCTCAAATCGGTTTTGTCAGCGCGTGGCCGCCGGGCGAGCCGCGCCGCCGCGTGGCCATCACGGCCGACCCCGACGCGATCCCACTGGTGGTCCAGAGCGGCCACCAGCTACCACCATGTCGTAACATGATGGGTTACAACAGCCAGGGCCACGGATACAACAAGTTATTTACCCAGGTGCGCGCGCAAAATTGTGTTTGCTTGATGGATGATGGAATTGATGTGCCGATATAAAAATAGTGTACAAAATATTAGAGGTTTCGTTTTTTTTATTGGAACGGCGTTCGTTCTCGTGTTATAAGTTACGAAAAAAGAAAAAATAAGTTTATTTGTAAGGTATCTATTTAAATAAATAAATATCATAAAAGGTAATTACTTAGTGGTTAAAGAAGCAATAATAACTCCAAAACTATATTTTAACTTTAAGTAGATAGGCACGTTATATTTAAATGCATTTGGAGTGGTTTCGTTAGTCTTTTTGTATTGCAGTTGTTCAGTCGAGTGCGCTGCGCCGCGCGTCGCATATCATTCGTTTCAAAGACTTGGATTTGGAAAGGTTTTTTATTTCTTTTCTATACGCTAAGTAGCTTATACTTTGGTAATTAATAAGCCTGGTAACTGTTAACTGATGCATAAGATATTTTTATTAATTCCATAAAATTTACAAAACTTTTATAATATATTTTACTAAATTCATACGAGTGCAATCGTCATCGGCTACATCATCAAAATAATTCATTGAAATTTGGGATTTATCATTATAAAAAAAATCTATTTTACACGTTCACACTACTTTCTTAATTCATTTATCGCTCAATGATGAAATGCTAGTGTCGTTGCTTCTAATTTTGTCTGTAGATTACTTTATCTTTGTGTATCCAAGACTTTTTAAATTAATGTTAGAAAAGAAATCATCTATTAGGCAATATATCATTTCTTAGAATGTATAATTCTCGCGTCTCGCCAGTGTGGTATGAAATTTGGCTAGTGGTTTTAAAGACGATAAAAAATAACTGTTTGACGAAGTAATACCACGGTAATCTTTACCGCAACCTGATGACTCGCTCGATTAGGGCCTTTAGACACTAAGCTACCTAGCCGTCAAATAGATTCTCATAATATCACTTTTCGAAACGTCTTACTTTTATTCCTCATACTCATGATACTCCATAAAAATCTAAGTACCTATATACATATATAGTCGATACTTTTAGATGCTTTGTACAGTCGTGCACAAAAAATCTAAAGTTCATATTTTCGTATTTTATTTAGAATTACATTTTTTTAAATAGAATAAGGGTGACAAGCTAGCACAAAGTCCACCTGATGGTAAGTGGTCGCTGTGGCCCATGGATATCTACATCTATTTTGATCAAGAATCAATATATAGAAGCGTTGTCACCCCTGAAGACTAACAATTAAATAATTGAATTCAAATTTAAGTGGTTATATGAGGAAGCACAATTTCGCTCAGCGAGCTATGCTCTGAGTTTCTCTGCCTGATAGACTTAAAAATGAGAATATCCGTAGTGGAACTAGAGTAATCGGCGTAGCCCAACTAAGTGGAATACTCGATAACTTTTAAATAAGACAAACACAAACAAACACTGCGTTTTGCCATCTTGACTATACTTATCTACCATCTTACTTATACGTGGTAGAACTACGCTGCGGTTATATTAGGTGAGTTGTAGCTCGAATGGGATGGCGAGGCCTGAGTAGGATAACGCTCTCACAGAATGCCAGCGTAAAATAGCAGCAAAGGCTGCTGTGTTTTGTATGGTGAATGTAGAGAACAGAATACCCTTTTTACAGGAAACGAGTCACTGCATCTTAGTCGTCAGGGTAGTTGTCGTCGTAGTGACTACGTATCGGCATTTTGATTCTTAATCGAAGATAAATCAAGATGTCTATAATCCATCCACTTACCAGTATCCACTTAGCGGATTTGGTGCTCGTTTGTCACCCTTTTCTCTAAAAAGAAAAACTGGTTTTTAAAAATTAAAAAAACGACAGCACAGCATGTTATTAATATCAATAAATGTATTATTATAATTTACAGACATTAAGCAGTGAACAAGCGAAATTTAATTTGTTTTTTAGTTTGTTTTTAATATACCACGTTTTTTCATCTCCTTACATTGTCACCGGAGCTGAACTATGTTCAAAATATAAAATCTCTAGCTTATCGAGAAGTCAGTTTAAAAACAATTACTAAATTCGACTTGAACACGAAAGCAAATTAAGAAAACCGTGGTAAAAAGGCTAGAAAGTTAGAAAAATAAAAAAGGTTGTAATTGCATTTAAAATAATAACAGTTAAAATTACGATAGTCTGTCTGTGTTTACATAATAATATGTAACTATATGAATTATTAGACTTTGTAACTCCACGTGACCGAGTTAGATGTGATAGCATAACATTCTAGTTTACTCTTATGTTTGATCTTCTGAGAGGTTTATTACGTGCGAATTTTAATGGGCGGCTGCAGAGTAGAATTATTCCCGGATCTTTGCTGTCAGTTCTGCCAGATTAATAGACTGTGAGATGCCGCTGAAGTCTGCGTGTTGTCAAATGACGTAAATTACGAATGCAATTTACAGTAACATAGTATAAACATCCCACTTTTAGAAAACAGACTTTTTTTTTACAAACAGCTCGCAGGTTGGCAAAGATCATCCCTCCCGTTTCCGCTGAGCGCATTCTGTACCGTACAATGAGGGGAATAGGGATCCAGGGGTGAATAGGGAAAAAACCAGGAAACATTTTGACGCTAAATATTAGTTTGCAAATCGTTCCAACTTTTACCATTTTTTGAGGGATAATATTAGATTATTTTAGGAACATTTTTATGGCAACAATTAACAAGCGTGAAATTAGCTGCAAACTGTCAAAAATGTCAGATAAAAATATATAACGCAGGAACGCCGGTTGAAATATTAAAAATAAATTCAAATTCAAATTCAAATAAAATTAATAATCACAATGTCAAGTAAAAATACAAATATAGTATTAAACTAATTCTAATACTAAAAACCTTAAAAATATATAATATAATAACTAAATTAAATTATTAAAAAAGAGGTCCTTTAGGCAAGGTTCCGAAGATACTGGCAGCGTTTCCCCGTTGAATAGCTAGACTAATTCTTTGTCCGAGGTAACTGCCAGCTCTTCGGTCTCCTGTGACGTCGATTAACCTTTTTGCTATTTCCTTAAAAAGGCTTATAGCGCTAGGACCCCACGGACCAAGGGTCTCGACACCGAAAGGGACAAAAATATATTCGGAGCCTAGACCCCTGTATTTGCAAACTTTAGCCTTTTCTGCAGCTTCACAAGCCGCACCGGCTCTGTTGTTGGTTCCACGTAGATGGGAAGGGGCCAGCGTGTCTGAACAGCTTGCATCCCAAACCAGCACCCGGCCCATCCTCCATGGAATCAAACTCATACCGTCCGGTCTCTTGCCATCGTCTCTTGCAATACCAGACGGCTCAAGTAGACTTGGCACGTTGACGGCGGCAAGAGACCGGCGTATGATATCGTTAAGAGCTGCATGTCTCGAGAAGCGACCTGCACTTTTTTGGCATGATAGCCCGTGATATCCTAGCTTGTCGACGTCACTGCCACACGGACATTTATGATGAGCGCAGACCGGAACCCCAAGCCGTAGACAGGTTGCGATTCGGAGCGTGTCAGGCTCAAGAAATGTTCCTGTATTTGACGAAGGATACGCGTGAAGCCAGTAGCCGGCCTCATGCGTACCCACGGCCAAAAGCCTAGCACGCGCCGAACCTGTACTAAAGATAAAAATAGTATAAACAAGACGCCGGTTTTTACAGTGTTTAAAACTTTGCTGTGTAAAAGCTATTTTGTATTTAGCGAATGCGAGTTATACGTTATTTAGTGTTTGGGCCATCATATACATAAAAGGTAAGCATCAGTTATTAATTAATATTACTATTATTTAGATTTTTAGAATGACATGAGAAATATGTATTTTTTGGGGTGAATAGGGACGTCTCAGTTATGAATAACTACGAAAGCGGGGTTAATCGGGATGAGGACGGGATGAATAGGAACGGCTTATGTATGAATAGGTACAGCTTTATAGGGTTGTCACTAAGCAGACTTAAAATTTTTAATTTATGTAATCTAGGTTATAATTAGGTTTATTTCTTTATATTTTATACCGATTTTTTATTTCATAAATTAGCGACTATTACACTGCGTCGTTAGTCTAGTGACTGCAAGTGTAATTGCCGAGCAGGGAGTCTCGGGATTGATTCCCGAGTCGGGCCAATTTTTGTTGGAATTTCGAAATATTGTACAGAGTTCGAAATTGTGTCCGGTTTAAATAGGCTCGCCCCCTATTTGTTGAGACTGACAACATTACTGACGAACAGTGGGTGTCACATTTAATACGTGCCTCAGTTTTTTTTGGGATGGGAAATTATTAAATGACACCTCCTGCTCTGGGCGGAGCCGAAAGTTTATTTTAGTGTAGGTATATTGAAAAGAAATATTTATATACCTACAATAACGCAAAATTGTTTTTTTAAAAATTGCAATAGAAACGTATGAAACTGGAAACAAATCTCTAGTTGAAATAGCTAAACAATTTAATATTGCTAAATCTGTTTTGCATCGACATGAACGAGAACAATGAAGAGTCAAGGTGGACAAAGAGCACTAAGTGATGAAGCAGAAAAATACATAATAAAATACATAAATATTTGTTCTGAGTGGGGGTATCCATTTGATACTTATGACTTACGGATAATAATAAAGAGATATTTAGATAGAGTTGGTATAGAAGTAAAAAAATTTAAAAATAACTTACCTGGCGTGGTTTATATAGAATGCTTTTTAAAGCGTCACAAGAAGGAAATTTCAGAAAGAATAAGCCAGAACATCAAAAGATCTAGGGCTGCAGTATCTCCACAAATTATAGAAGAATATTTTAGGCAACTTGAAAATTCCTTAAAGGATGTACCTTTATGTAACATCGTGAATTACGATGAATCCAATTTAGCTGACGACCCTGGAAAAAAGAAGGTTTTGACTAAAAGAGGCGTAAAATACCTTGAAAGGGTTATGAACCACACAAAGTCATCGACATCGCTGATGATGGCTGCATTCGCTGATGGAACACTGTTGCCCTGCTATGTAGTCTATAAAGCTGGCAATCTTTACAATACCTGGACTACAAATGGCCATGGTGGAAGAGATTTAGAGAAGGTGATGGGCCCCATGGTTTGAAAATTGTAAATCGCGGAGAATACTTCGAAAAGCAATAAATACTTTTGGCCCGATTGATCCTCTTTTGATGTTAATCTTATTCTTCATGCCCTTTTAACTGTAGATATAATCGCACTAACTCAGGCTGGTTTGACGGCAATACGTTTGAAGATTGGGTGGAAACCGTAGCCCTTCCATACTTCAATAATAAAACTGGGAAAAAAATATTGATAGGAGACAACCTGTCTTCACATTTGTCTTTAGATTTAATTAAAAAATGTCAACAACAAGAAGTACATTTTGTATTTCTGACACCGAATTCAACGCACCTGACGCAGCCACTTGATGTAGCCTTCTTTAGGCCTGTGAAAATTGCGTGGCGTAACATTCTCTTTACGTGGAAAAAATCTGAAGGCCGGGTAATGCCCACAATACCAAAAAATGTTTTTCCGAAATTACTCAAGCAGTTACTAAATAAAATGGAACCAAATACAAAACAAAATATTTTAGCTGGATTTATGAAAGCAGGAATAAGCCCCCTGAATAAAGACAAAGTACTCAATAGATTGCCTGGAAATAACTTAAGACACGAATTTTGTTTGGAAGAAAAAGAAGCAATTGATGAATCAGTGTTGTCATTGTTAAAGGAAATGCGATATGGGCCAGAAAATACTAGAACTATTCGTAAACCAAAGAAAATAAATGTTATACCTAGAAAAAGTGTAGAAGATAGTGATTATGTAGAAAGCGATATTTCAAGTTCAAATGCACTCTCGGATGTTGATTCACAAGTTGCGAGTACGTCTAAAAAATCAAAAAGAAGCTTAAACAAACAATAAAAAGATAAATCCAATACCTACAGGAAAAAAATGTAATTGCGGAAGTACCAAGACTAAAAGGTAAAGGTATAGGCAAGAAATCTAAACCACAAAAATGTAACAATAATTTAAATAAAGAATCTGAAGTATTACAAGAGAAACAAATTTTAGAAGAACAATTACAACAACAAAATTTTAATATTGACCTTATTGACATTGACAATACACCTGTTTTATTACTTGACGACAATTTTACTGTAACAGAAAATAATTTGTTTTATTGCAACAGAAGACCAACGCCAAAAAGACACACAACCAAAAATACGCATTTTATCTGATGTTATATACAAAGGAAATATGAAAAAAACTATTGAACTTAAAGCTAGTGCTAATCGTCTCAAAAAATCTAATTATTATGAGAATAACTTGGAACCTTCTTTAAAACCTAAGCCTAGTATATGTGGTCTCAGAAGACCTAGGTACTATAAGGATGACGTGTAAATTCTTCGAGATCTGATGGACTCAGATGATGAGTAATTGTTTTCTTTTTTTCGAGAGTTTTATGTTTTCTTTTATACCAAACCATGTATGATCTCATTTGCGGTACCTGTATACCCGTAGGATTTAGAATTATTTTTTATGTTAAGTAAAACTGTTTTTTTAAGTCTATAGGTCAAACGAGCGTAATTTTGTGAGTCGTGAGTCGCAGAATTTCGGTCGCTTTCATAGAAAGTCTTTTGCGACGCAAAATGAGTGGTCTGCACCGTACCAGAATACGAAATTCTGCGACTCACGACTCACAAAATTACGCTCGTTTGGCCTCATGACTTTTAATATTTTACTTCCTAAAAGCTATTTTATAATAACTTGATGCCTCCAATATATGTTTGTTGATTTTGAAATGTTTATACAGGTTCATTAATAAATAATTTGCAAAAGGTTTGTTCATTAAAAATAAATATGGAAGTAAAAGTGGATTTTATTTTAGACTAAATGGTAATCAGAAACTAGTATTATGTTAAAATGTAAGAATTACATACTGGTAATAAGTAAGTAATAATGTTGAATAAATTAAATAAATAAATAATACAAAAAAATAGGTTAAGTGAAATTATAATTTATTACACAAGTGGCAGCCCTAGAGAATTTCTCTATTGACCCTACTTTCGTCCCGATTCACCCCAATTTCTGGGTGAATAGGGATAGGCTATATTTTAGCTTTTTTATGCATAAACTGAAATGCTAATTGCATAATTTATATTAGATCACAAATATACCATCACGACTCAATTGTTACGATCGCCTTACAGCGAATTTTCTTTAAAAAAACGCCCTAACTTTCTCCATGCAGTTCAGATTTGTCCCTTTTCACCCCAATTTACGGTACTTGTCTGCTGGTATTTTTTTATATATAGAATAAGGATAACAAACGAGCAAGCAGTCCACCTGATGGTAAATGGATGCTGTGGCCCATAGACATCTATATTATTTATCCTCAATTAAGAATCAAAACGCAGATGCGTTGTCACCCTGAGGACTAAGATGGAATGACTCGTTTCTAGTAAAAAAGGGTCTCCGGATCTCTACACTCATCATACGAAACACATCAGTATTGAGCTGCTATTTTACGCTGGCATTCTGTGAGAGCGTGGTCCTTCCCTGGTCACCCATTCGTGCTGCAACCGTAATATAGCTGCAGCGTGCCTCTACCTCGTATAAAAGGCATCTGTACCCTTAGGTATGTCAAGATGACTGTCTATAATCGTGAACGCTTATAGAAAACAATAACAATAAATAAAATCAGCGTAACTTTACGTGTTACGAGGACGTTATGCTTAAACTTATTTATTTTTGAAATAGCTTCCTATCTTTCTAACCGACTGCCCCAGGAGGGTAACGTTTTTCCAACGTAATGTACGTACGTATATCTATTTTTTGGCGTGCTCTGTAGACTAATCCCCTTATTCATAAACATTTTTAAACACTTAATTAGTAAAATAGTGTTTTGTCACTTTCTAGCAACAAGTGTCTCGCAAATGTCAGAATGAGACAAAATATTTTGCGTTTAAAAACTTTTATGAATAAGGGGGTAAATCTCTTGATGGATCTTAATATATGGGGTGTTGTTAGAATCGTCTTAGTTATAGAAGTGACTTAGAATATAAAACCTTTTTCTTTTCAGTAAACTTTTTTAGGCAATTGGATTTCTACTGTAGCACATGGAGGCAACTGGAGTCAACTTCAAACAAAGAAAGCTTTATGCCCTTCAAAACAGAACACAGCAGTGCAAGTATCATCATCATCGTTACAGCCCATCACAAGTCCACTGGCCTCCCTCCATGGGCCTCCCCCAAGGAATGTCACAAAGCACGCTCTTAAGAATCAAGCGAATTTTATACGTGGTAGAGAATACGTGGCACGAATGGGTCAGCTAGACCGGGGAAGGACCACGCTCTCACAGAATACCGGCGTAAAAAAGTAGCTTAATGCTGCTGTGTTTTGTATGGTAAGTGTAGAGAACTGTAAACCCTTTTTACTGGAAACGAGGCATTTCATCTTAATCCTCACGGATGAAAACGCATCTGCATTTTGATTCGTAATCGAGGGTAGGTGTAGGTGTCTAATAGCCACAGCAACCACTTACCATCAGGTAGATTGTACGTTCGTTTGTTTTGTTACCCTAAAAAAACAAAAAAAGACTTCCTTCATCTCTTATTTGGTACATCATTCCATCCGGACTCGGGAGGATTCACTCCATTTAGTGGAAGCCGCCTTACATTTCGCTTTCTTCGTCATCCGTTGTCATTTCGAGACATATAGTCCATAGTCCAGCCCTTTGCCACTTCAATTTACCAACCTGTTGGGTTAATTCTGCTACTCTGGGTCTACTGCGGAAATCTATCACGCAGAGAACTCACGAGAAGTCTTTTTTATAGCTCGGACATTTCGCTTCTTTACACGGCCAGCAGACTTACGCACTGGTTATTTTGAATATATATAATAATTTTGAAGCAACAGTAGCCTAATGGCAGGGCGCGGATCGCGAACTCTAAAGGTCTTGGGTTCGAATCCGCCATTTGACTACTGTCGTGAACTACTTCTAATACAAGTATTTTCAAGCTTACCAGGAGTGGTTAAAAGTAATATTAGTAATGTTAATTAATAAGATTTCTAATATTTTTTTTTTAAAAATCTAAAAAAAACTGGTTATATTCTATTGTCGTCAAGTTTTGAGGTATACGTTACGAGATCCATCGAATCGTATATCGGTCGAATTTGGACTTACCTAGACTATTTTGTTCTAGTTAAATATACTCGTCAACGAATTCAAGCGTAGTGCACCCAACAATTACCAGTATAGGTGTGACATGGCCGTACACGTGACCTTTGTCTTGTCCATGTTCATTTTAAGGCCTATCCATTGGGAAACACTCTGTGTCATTGAGCATAGTACTAATATCTTCCAACGATTCTGCCATGAGGATTATACTGTCGGCGAATCGAATTTAAGTGACGTATGCGCTATTGATGTTGAACCGTATATTTTCCAGTCGAGAAGTTTAAAAGCGTCTACAAATGTAGCGGTTAAGAGTTTCATCATTATATCGTACCTTTATTGCAATATTGCTAACAAAGTAATTGAATAGCCATTATCGAGTTACACAAACCACGTCAGACAGAATTCCAAACCTTCTTATAGAACGAGCTACTTGAATAACATCAATATAGACGTCCGTTTCATTATATAAGTACGATAAACAAGTATTTACATTACGCTTGTACGAGTTACGAACGGATATCCAGAATCAAACGGTTGATAATGTTTGTATATTTAAACTATTCTGAATGTTTTAGAGTCCGTCTGGGTTGATAACACACTTTTAGCTACTTCTGCTGCTAAATAGCATTAGAAATAGTTAAAAGTGCGCTCCTGTGTTCTAGTCTGAAGAGATTGAGGGTCAGTATAATGACAGGCTATGAAGATATGTTGCATTTTCTTTCGCATGTACCACGGGGAGTGCTCTAAGGAATTGTTCGGATTATTCCAGCCGCCAAATTTCATGAACGCACATCGCGGCAAAGCTCCCGATACCATCTACACCATCTGGATGCTTGGCGGTCCACCACTGTACGTTTCACTAGAAGTTTTCTTCGGCGTACTACCTCTTTGTGGAATAGTTTACCACTGGCAATTTTTCCGAACCGACACAACTGAGGGACCTTCAAGAAAAGAGCTTACTCCTTTCTAAAAGGCAGGCAAAGCACCCTGTAATAACCCTGGAGTTGCACTTGTTCAAAAGCTGCGGTAGTCACTTAACATCAGGTGAGCCGTATGCTCGTTTGCCCCTCTCCTATAAAATTAAAAAAAAATCCATCTTAGTCGTCAGATATGACCACACGAGTGTATCTTTATTTATTTGAAGTTGGCTGCAGACGTCCATGGACTGCAGTAATCACTTACCATCACTTATCATCCAGTTCGTGTGTCGTTTCATTTAAAAAAATATAGTGCTAGACTCTTTGGTAAATAGACATCCCATCGAAGCGATTACAAGACACAAATATCGTTAAAAATATCTAAACGTTTATTATTATATATCTATATTATTGTTAAAAACGTGACAAGAGGTTATTGTTATTAATATAATATTATAAAATAGTAGAATATGAGAGCGAATTCTCATACTTGCTTACGCAATAAATTCATTAAAAGCAAGCGTACACATTCAGTATAGTGCAATTACAATTCAACCAAACTGTAATAATATGTGTCGGTCACAATAACACACGTAGTGTAACGTGGACGCCATAACATGATACTACCAAAATAGATTAAATTGTTTGGCGCCTTATACAATAGCTTATATTCCCTATAGCGACTCTAAGGATTCACTCTCAATTTGTTTTAATTTTTACTTCCTCTTGTATATCTCAACCTTGACTTTTAAATAAGTAGAAAATAGATTAAGTATGCAAATCAACACAATACTGCTTATTATGATGTAACAGTAGTCAGCTTCACGGGAATAACTTTGACGGAATCATTGCACATGTTGCCTGCGTCGAATTTTAATCTGTTCAAACGACTGGGAGGTTCTAGTTTTACACTCATTTCTGTTTATCTCTTTTTATTTTCTAACTCAGTGTTACTCTTTTTACTAGTGATCAGGTATTTTATCTTACTCCTCTGAATTAACTAATCTCCGATCTACGCAGAATAAGCTTCAGTATTCCGTTCTAAAATTAACAAAACTGCCATTCGTGCCTTGTCAATCCATCAGTTTACTCTCCCAGTATGTCTGTTTCAAGTTTTTATCAAAGATTATTTCATCTAGATGATAGCAGTTTGTTATAATAATAAGGCACTAACCTGAGGCATTTACTACAAATACAGGCGAGAGGTTTAAATTTAAAATGTTTTTCTGATATTATCGTATCGACTGTCTATTAAAATAAAACCTTTTGGAGCTTTGAATTATAATAATATTTTATAATAATACCTAGGTCTATGAAATTACCGTTCTGCAGTACTCCCCATTTCAAATCATTTTTTTTTCAAAATTTAGTAGATATTTATTTACTGACTAGCGTTATGTTTTCATCGCATTTTGAATCTTTTTCGTCATCATTGATACGTTAAAAATTAATATGAGTACCGTCGTAGCAGCAGCGGGACAACGTAGACAAGCGTCACGCAACATCAACTACGTTTACGGAGCGATAAATAAACGCACCACCTGTTATTGATTTGCCTGCTTCCGTTATGGAAATTTCGACCTGAAAAATGAATTCCGTGGTCGCCTGAAAACTTTGGTCGACCATAACGAATTAAAGGCGATTGTGGAGGCCGATGATACTCAATCTACGGCTGAATTAGCAGCGGCTTTCGACGTTAGCGTCAAAACAATATTGGTCCGTTTGCGTCAAATTAGCAAGGTAAAACAGCTTGACAAATGGGTGTTCCACGAACTCAATGATCACCAGGGCGAAGTACGCATCGAGACGTGCCTGGCACTGCTCAACAGGCATACATAAGAAGGAATTTTCAACTACATTGTACCTGTTTGTTAATGGATTCTGTTTGACAATCGCAACCGCTCACTAAGTTGGTTGGATCCTAGTTCAGCACCTAAACAATGACCATAAAAAAACTTACCCCTGGAAAAGTGATGTTCACTGTTTGGTGGTCTAGCGCCGGTTTGATTCATCACAACTTCCTACCAAACGGGATGAGCATTATTGCAGATGTGTACTGCCAATAACTGAACACAATGATGTAGAAGCTCGCACGTCTCCAAGCAACTTTGTTGTTGTCAGTTGCTCGTTCCCGCTGCTCCTGCACGACAACGCGCGACCTCATACGGTATAACAGACGGTCTCCAAGTCACAAGAGCTGAGGTTGGAAGTTCTCCTTCATCGACCGTACTCACCAGACCTTACGCCTACAGACTTCTTCTATTTCAAGAATTTGGATTACTTTTTGGCGGGAAAAAGTTCAATACCCGAGAGGCAGTACAGAAAGTGTCCCGTCCAGCTGATTGGCCACTGCGTTGGTAAAGATACATCAATTGCATCGGTGATTACTTTTATTAATAGAAATTAAAAAAAAATGTAGAAAAAAATTACGCCAACTTATTTCATAAAAAACGGCAATTTCGTAGGTAAAAACCTTGTATTTAAGTTAAAGGTGAAAGCAAAACGTTACCGTTACTAGAATTTAATGATTTTCTATATTTGCACGATTACTACATACTAACTAATTTTACACGTTTTTTACGTGTTTAACTCAACATATTTTTACAAATTTTTATTTATGACGATGTTCTCCCGTGTCCCAAGGCAAATCCCGAAACGTCAGAACTTAAAATAAATAAAAATATTTTCAAAGCCACAAAATCAGTAAAATTAGTTTTAGTCACTACGCTCTTTTGTTGTATCGTAGAGGCGTTACACGTTCATAAACTGCTCGCGGACGTACACCCAGACCCAGAACCAAACATGTAATACAGAAAAATCTTATTAGCCTTTATTTAATACGAACCTACCATGTTAAATATTCGATAATTAACTTTCTATAACACGGCAATGACATTTTACTAAATTAAATATTTCCGTACGTAAAAACTTGTATGAAAAGAAAAACGAAAAGCATACTAAAACCGAAATACCTTGAAATGAGGGCGTAAAATATGCAGGGGCTTATTAGGTCGGGGGGATGAATGACGTCACGACTTCGATCCGCGCCAGTCTGCCGCCGAAACATAAAGCCAGACTAGTCTTATTCAAACATCTCGATCAATCGTTTACTACGGGAATGGACCAGTGTTTTTCGAACTCCCGTGAAAAGAGATTCATAAAATAGAAAAGCGCGAAATCTTAAATTGGTTTAGTCCTTGTTATTTTCAATATTTGTGAATGAAATAAGATTAGCATGATAAACTGTCTCATCTTACTACTATGATATAAACGAATAACATATTTCTGTAGATTATTTTATGCTATACATGTTGTAGTGACATGACATTTACATAATAAATATTTCGAACCTCTACATTCTTATATAATAAATAATAATAATACAGGCTCTACATTTTTTTCGTTTGACATTCAAGCCAAATACAGTTTTACAACCCTAGATTTAAAGATAATGGTTTCAAGTATTTTACCAGCCAGTATTTAATAGTGCCTTAATTCTTTTTTAACACTGTGACTAAGGTGAGCATGAAATAAATGTTATAGTCTGTTTTTGCCTAACGTAGTAAAATACATTATTTACGTACTCGCTATTTAAAATCTAATGCGTTTTATTTATTTGTTTGTGTAGTGAGTATGCTTGTCTTAATAATTTTACGACTCATTTGAGCTATTATCTTATTGTATTTAATTATGTGTTAGTTTAACAATATTTTAAATTAATTTAAAAAATATTATATAATTATTTACTTGTTTAAGTAATAAAACTAATCAGTCTAAATTTTTGCATGCATTATTCTGATTCAACAAGTATAAGCCAATTGAAATTGGTTTATAATTGTTGGAAAAAAGGGTCATTCTCCCTTGCACTTGAGATTATTGTTATGCGCAAAATTATTTTATTATATTTAAGGGCATGTTCGTCTGACTTCTTGTATATGTGTGTGTTGTGCATTGCATGCAGTCGGCACGTCTCGCCGCCATCGCCCAATGACAAGCTACAAGCCTTTGGTAAGACTTTTGTTTTATTTCGCTTTTTATTTAACTAGTTCAAGGTAACATAACTAAATGTCAAATTTTATTACGAATTATCACTAAGTTTATTTTTGAACGATACCTCATTCAACGAAGTTTGAGATAAAAGGAAACAAAAATATACCCCCATATCAGATAATTCAATTATTACGGACTGCCAAGTACACGTACCTTCAACATTACCAACAGCCTGTCAAAAGTCCACTGTTGAATATAGGCCCCTTATTTGCCATTGTTGTCACGCTTGGCAGGCGAGTTGGCAACTGCAGGTTTTTAATCCCAGTCGGTATTAGGGAGATGCTGCTGCCTTTCTTCTGGTTTATATCCCTCTGTTGATATGGGCACCTTAGACCAATAAAATACTTATTTATTGGCATTATAAGGTCATGAACATAAAGTACAACAGAAATAATTTACACGCTCGTATAAGTTGTTTACATATAAAATCTCATGCTTATGTGAACCGAGTGTAGTAAAATATGTACCTAACTTATTTTGGCTTTAATATTAAGTTTAGTTCATTTGAACTTTAAAAAAAATATGATATAAAAGTGTTTAATGATACAGAAATATTTTGTTGCAAAAATCTTTTATGTATTTTTTTACCAATTATTTGGTATCAATTTTATTTTACATTAACGTTTTAATGGTTTAAGATGGGTTTAATAATTACTTTTTTGTTTAAATAATAAATAAAACGAGTAGGTACACACATATGAAATAAACTTATATACTTGGGTTCCATCATTAATTAAAAATATAATACATACTCATACATAATAATAATTATTAATATTGTTAATAATATTAATAAAGACTAAACTGAATAAAATTATTATGAAGTTGCACAATTTCCATTAACAGATCCGCGAACAATAGATGGAGCGCTGCGTATGTATCTACTTCCAGTGACGGCATACTCACGCACACATATGCATGCGAAGCATCATTTCTGATATCTACTGGAACCAATAACGTGATTTGCGTACATACATACTATGTGTGCGTCCAGCACTGGACTTACTTACGGTCTATTAAATAAAGAAACAAGAAAGTCGTGTTCGTAAGTGCGTTTCAAGTTAAGCATAATTTCGGCGTCATTTGACACATACGTAGCTGTCCGTCTTTCTTTTTAGTCCTAGAATAACTTAATCAGAATTCTTAATAATTACGTTAAACGTAACATATAGTTTAATTTTTCTTTGATTTATCTATACATCTATATAACACATAAATAAAGTTAAAGTTGAACTGTCTGTTTATAATGTCAAAATAACAGGTTTTACTAAATGCATGTAAAAGTATATACAGTACTAATAACAAAAAAAATTATTATAAAAATTTATAAAAAAATATTAAACAGGCTAAACTAGAAAATTATATGAGGAACGAGGTACTTACGGAGTTCCACAAGGCACTACACTCGCCCCTACTCTATTTAATATTTATTTAAATTAACTATGCAAAATTAAACTTAATAAAAGAGAGCTCAATCTGTCCAGCCAGTTGAAAAAGGACAGGAACGAGGGAAGGGTCTTCGTCACGGCTCGTTCAGCAGCGGATTCCCTAACCTCCTATGACACCTACGTTGGGTTCGGGAACAACGTATGTGAACCCCGCAACGGAGTAACACACAAGGGCGTCGACCTCTTCTTTTTATTCAAATAGGTTCAGGCGGGGATTGCGGGTCTTCCGCGGTCGTCCCGGTCCCAACGCCTTAATTCTTCAATATGTGCCGCGCTAGCGACACCAATGAACTGTACTTATTTTAAAGGTAAAGGATCCCTTGGGAATAAAACAGTAATTATCTTCAAACCCTTCCGTGAGAGAGTAATTACTTTCCCTATCACTTCCCTATATACTTTTCTTTCTTGATTATATTATATACTAGTAGCAAGTCTGACCTAGAACGTGTACAAAGAGTGGTTTTAAAGGTTGCATTGTATTCACCTTTTAGATATCTGACTACATCTATTTACGAGGAAACCAAAGTCCTGTCAGTTAGAAAGCTATTTATTTATAAATGTCTTAGAAGATATCACCGATTAGATATTCTAAATTTAGCAATAAATAGGAAAATAATAGTCAGACGTCCTATCAAAGCAATCAAAAGTGTTTTTGCTAAAAAGAAGTACAAACACTTAGCACCAATTTTATATAGCTATAAAGCAAAAAAAAAAAGATAACAACTATGATATAAAAAAGAAAATAATATTGTGGCTTTACACTTTTGATTACCAGGAAACAGAATCGCTTTTGCACTACAATTAACCTACAGAACATCATGTTCATGTTTACACACAAACACACATACACACACGCGCGCACACACACACACACACACACACACACACACACACACACACACACACACGCACACATACACATGCACGCACGCATGCACGCATGCACGCACGCACGCAAACGCGAGCGCACACGTGCACACTATTTTATTTCTATACATTAATATTTTGATTTTGGTTTTATTAAAAAAATTAAAAACCGCGCAAAAAAAATTAAAACCCATAAAATCCAATCGTAACAAATTCCACACGGGCGAAGTCGTGGGAGACGGTTAATTTTATAATACAATTAAACTCCTACATTTAGTGGTATATGACAAAATATTCAAAAAGCGCATAAAATATTTTCAATATTAATGTCACTTATAATTTTGGCATTTATGTTCACTCTCAAACATTGGGTGCGTTTGGCAGAAAAAAGCGCTAGCAAGCGCTTGTAAGCAAAATGGCGATCGTAAGCGGTAAGCGCTGTCAAATCGTAAGTAGCTATTTTCCTCTAGGACACGATGTTGGTTTTAACCGGGGAACCTAACCTAATTTAAATATATGTTTGTGATGTATTCATATTGAAAACTTACCAATCATGAATTTTTAATAACATGTATATGTTTATTCATGTCATTATATTACTTAAAACTAATATTGCAAAAAAACAACTTATAAACTCTACTTCAAAACAAACAAATTAAATAAGCAAAATGGCGGATTGTGTCAGCGCTACTGAAGTAGCAATGGTGTCCTGGCCGAAAACTATTTAAGCGCTAGTAAGCGCTTGCTAGCGCTTTTTTCCGCCAAACGCACCCATTAATGTTCGTTTGCAAATGCTCTTTCGTTACAAATATAACTGAGCGCGGCAATTTTAACCAATTTGACGTGTGACAGATAAAATCGAAGCACCGCGTCGGACAATTTAAAAATATTGCAAGCGACGCTAGTAAAGCAACTATAATGGTGATGCAGTCAATATATTTAACGATCCGTTTGGCCTTTGGACATTTGTATAGGTGTAATAAAATTGATTACATTCGTTATCTTACTCTATAGGTTTATTACTTTTTAATATTGTTTATTTTATTAAATTGACCATATAATTGAACATATAAGTATGTTTATGGCCAAAATATTTAGTCCTTTAGATACGCAGATTCCTCACGATGTTTTCCTTTACCCCCTATAAGGTGGTAAATCACAACTAAAAAATGCAATTAACAATTTCATTTGTAAGTGTAGAAAACCGAAGATCATTCTCCGCTAACAATGTATTCTACCTTAGATTTCAGGTGTGAAAACGCGTCTATATTTTAATTCTTAATTGAGGATAGAAAGTGTCTAGGCACCACAGCATCCACTTACCATCAGGTGGACTGCGAGATCGTTTGTGTTGTCGTCAATCAATGAAAAAATAAAGCTTAACGCTACGTTATGAATACAGGTACAGTATACATTTTTATCTAAGTTAGTTTTTCATGAGAAAATAAATCTTGTTATTCTTGGGGTTCATGCCTATCGACCAATGGAAGTCTCAAAGTACTACACTCTATACTCTACAGTGATATAAATAAGGGAGAAATTTTTGACTACACCTAAGCGCGAAATAAGTAGCATTGACATCTTCAATTCACGGACTCAATGTTACAAATACACGTGTTTAAGTTACGCTGTATTGGTAATGAGGCATTCCATCTTAGGACTTAAAGATGAGGATGCATCCGAATTTCGATTTAAATTGAGGATAGATGAAGGTCTAGAAATCGAAACAATGAAAAATTTCGAACACTTATAAAGTCTACCAATTCACTCTGATGGATCGCGGCGGGACTCTTTTCTGTTTTAAAATTACCTCATTAGCAATACGATGAGGCTATTGTCCATTAGTGGAACTAAGCTGTACAATAACTGCGATTTTATATCGGCCTTTAACTGCCTTGAGATAGACTTCTCTCTCACCTTGACCTTTAGCAACACTTACAAGGCAAAATGATAAACATTCTTTCATTTTTCTTTACTAAGGCTGCGGTGAGATATAAACTTAAACAGATAAAGAACACATAATATAAAACAGGCAAATATGAAAGTTTTTATTATATTTTAGTGGTTTTGGCAGGCTCTGATATTTTCGACAGTGAGACTTCTACATAAACTTCGCATTAAACTGTTTCAATGTTCCAAGTCAGCTCTACCTTGTTAAGTTTCGGGACCGATGCTAAAGTTTTTAAGAACGACAATTATGTTTCAATGACATTTATTACAATTTCGTTACAATAATGAATTAAAACTGATTTAATACAAGACTAATTTTATTACGACGAAGACTGTTATGAATATAATTCTAAATAACATAACATACATAAACACTCACGCCTGTCACCCAGAGGGGTAGGCAGAGATTACGGACTTCCATTTGGCACGATCCTGACATACCTCTTTCGCCTCCTTTACATCCATATATCTACGCATACATGCTCGTCGGTTAAGGGTACTTCTAACGTAGCCCATTTTCAAAATATCGCCAATTTGGTCGACAAACTTTTTTCTAGGGCGTCCCTTCCCGACTCGGCCGTTCACATCTGCCATATAAATTTGCTTTGTCACTCTTTCATCATTCATTCTTTCTACGTGACCAAACCACCGAAGCATTCCTTTCTTAATCCTGGTCACAACATCATCTTGCATACCACATTTATCTCTTATCACGCAATTTCTCACCCTGTCATTCAGATTAAACCCTAGCATATTTCTTAAAGAACGCATTTCTACAGCATTTATTCTACTTTCGTGCTTCTTCTGCCACACCCAGCTTTCACTACCATACATTAACGTAGGGACTAACACAGCATTATGAATTACCATACGTGCCTGTTTTGACACATTCTGGTTCTTCATAATAGAGTGTAGTGCCCCATTCACTCTATTCCCTGCATTTACTCGTCGTTCCATATCCCTATCATATCTACCATCCCTGCTAAATACACATCCCAAATACACAAACTCATCCACTTGCTCAATTAACTCTCCTTCTATTCTTATTTCACATACCGTTTTGCTTTCTTCTCTTTCAAAAACCATCACTTTCGTCTTACTTGCGTTCACTTTCATTCCCCTTTCTTTTAATTCCCAGTTCATTAATGTAACCATCATTTGCAACTCAGCCGCTGATGACGCAAATATGACTTGATCATCGGCATACAAAATGCATTTGACGGTTAACTCGCCCATTCTTAAACCACATTCTTCATCTTTCAAAGTTTGCAAACACCGGTCCATAAATAGGTTGAACAGCCAAGGGGAAGCTACACAACCCTGTCTGACACCTTTTTGGATGCCAAACCAGTCCGAGTAGACCCCATTGATCCTGACACAAGCACTAGAGTCCCTATAAAGAGACCCTAATGCCTGTATCAAACCAGCGCTCAACCCATATGAGTTCAGTGTTTGCCATAACACATTCCTGTCCACTCTGTCATAAGCCTTTTCCAAGTCCATGAACGCACAAAAAACTTTCTGGTTTTTGGCCAAAAACTTCTCCGCAATCATGCGCATGGAAAAGACTTGATCTGTGCACCCCATTCCCTTTCTAAAACCCGCTTGCACATCCCAAATTTTTCCATCAGTTTCTTTCATAACTCTTTCAATTAACACCTTAGCATACAGTTTATCCACAATACTAAGCAAGCTGATACCGCGGTAGTTTTTGCAGTCCTGCTGTGACCATTTTCCTAAAATAATTCTAAATATAACGGATTTTATATAGTGTTGAAACAAGTGTGTTTACTAGGTATGTCACCATGCTTCTATTAAACACTACCGTCAGTGTCTTCTGCAACATTATACTCCTAATCTAATATCAAAAGCTTAGTCAGGACAATTCATGATCAACAAACATGTTGTTGTGATATGGCTACCTGCAAATATTAGACGCTTAGTCATGGCAATTTGGGATCAACAGATTGTTATGGTATTACCGTTACTATTATTTAAATTTGTATTCAAATTATTATATAAAAGTAAAATTTTTATATAGAGGCATGTTGTTTAGAAATAATTTACTATACAACTAATAATGGTCTTAGTAGTTTTGCATTCTAGTACAAAACATTTTATGCAATAATTCGAAAATAATTTAGATTAACAATTCGACTGCGATCCGGAGCATATAATTAGTTATATAACATAAATTAGGAAGTAGACAACTCTGTACTCTAACGGTTTCGTGGTGCAGGCGTTTGTTTGTGGCGCTGTAGGCCCGCAGGTTCGAATCTCGCACGAACGAGGCACATGTATATCTGTAAATAAACTAATATAGCTTTAGTTACATATTATATAGCCTTAACTACACTTTACACCAATGTAGTGGTTTTGAGGAAAAAAAAAGTGGCAGCGTATGACGATCAATTACCTCATATTAAATCGTGGGTGTCGTAAGAGGCGACAGAGGAAAATGGACCAGAATGGACAGCGCCATCTTCCTGATAGTAACTGAAGATAAACGGTTACCGACTCGCCAGACAAGCGTGGCAACTATGGCAAGCATCCTACCTGTGAGGCAATCTATTGGAAAGGTGGCACAAAGCTGCAGTGTGGTTCCACTTGGTACACTTACGTTGCAGCTATGTTATGAATATGTCTATATAATTGGTCGACTCGACCGGCTTAGGACCACGCTTTAACAGAATACCAGCGTAATGCAGCAGCTTGATGCTGCTGGGTTTCGTAAAGTGAGGGTAGAGAACCGGAGACCCTTTTTACTGGAAGCGAGGAAGTTCATCTTAGTTCTCAGGGGTGACAACGAATCTGCATTTTGATTCTTAATCGAATATAAATGTAGATGCCTATGGGTCACAACATCCACTTACCATCAGAGGTAGACTGTGTACTTGTTTGTCACCCGTATTCAATAAAAAAAGTTATATGGTCAGCGGTGGTCTTTTGATGAATGATGGTGAAACGCTGTAATGATGAATAAGTAGTGTATCTACATTACTCATCACAAAGAAAACAAAGTAAGCGAACTGGATAAAGCGTTGTAAACAACAGTAAAAGGTGTCTATTTTGTTTTTTCGTTTTTGTTTTTTCGCATATAACCCTCTACTGCTGGGGTGTTTAAATTGTAAGGAGGTTCGACATATTGGTTTATTTCTTTTTTTAAACGTTCCCTACACACTAGTATTTTCTCATGTATCCTAGAGGCGTTCTACATACATATACTGGCTTGGCAGGTTGATCGATACCTATACGCTACTCCCCGTCATCTGGTACCGGGCAACATTTGGCATTTCCGATGGTTGTTTCTCATAATTCCAGTGAGAGTTAGATCAAATTGCAATGCCCCCACATGGCACGGGTCATTGTCTAATAAAGATTAACACGTTGCTTACGACGGATGGCGATACCGTTATCTATTGGCAAATAATAGAATAGTCATTTTTATTGAATATAGATTACAGGAATAATTTGTTGAGTCATTTAAGCTTCAAAAAACTGTGCCGGGAAGAACCAGCTAAAAACCCAGCGGAATATTTAAACAAAAATAATAATTTACGACATAATAGCTAACACAAATAAATATGAAAACATTTAGAAACAAAATTGACATTTCTTACAGTTGCTTCCCACAACACGTGCGGGATACAATTAACTGGTGAATTCTATTATGCTGCCCCAAAGGCTTTAAACATAAATCAAAAAATTTTTTCTTAGCTTCAAAATCATATATATATATATAAATCGCATATATGTATACAGATATCACTTCAAAAATATTTGACATTACCTTGCTCGAAAATACATTTTAAAACTGACAAAGGGCTTGCTTAAAGGAGTGAGAGGTGTATAGGGTGTAACTTTAACTTTTCACTATAAATAAACTTAACAAATACTGTGCTAAGTGCGGGCCATTCAGTGAGCTGTTTGAAATAAAATAAGTCATGAATTTATTGATCATGATAATTGTTTTGTATCATCTAGATATAGATTTATAATAGAACCTTTTTTTTGAATTCAAAATCTAATATATTAAAATTAATTTTTGTTTGTTCGTATTTTATGCACTGCCATACCGTTCATCAGATTGCGGTAAAACTTTGTCAACATATTATTGCTTGCATTTCCGCGAAGGTTATAAGCATATTTGTACCCGATCCCGATAAGTGGTAGTAATATCCAGTTGTCACCCTTGCGAAGCCGGAGCAGATCACTGGTAGATTATAAATAATACTTATTTATTGAAAGTCGCTTTTATGTTTAATTTACCACTGACTCGGAAAGTACCTTTGTCCTGGAAATAACCGGCAAAAAATCCAGCATTACATTTAAATAAACAGTTTACAATCATAATTAGAAATAGCTTGGTAGCGATTTCCTTATTCCCAGGGGTTATGATCATTCATAAATTGATTATATTGTGAAATTACATATTGGGTTAACATAAAATCTAAATCAAACTTTATCTAAATAATCAATAAACTTTATTATTATAATTACATTCCTCTCATTTACAATTAGTTTAAAATAAGCTATGTACAAATTTTACAAATTTTAAGTTGCTCACTTCGGATTGTTACTGCCGGCTGTACTAGGCTGAGCCTGTATCACAGACAGCTTCTTCCTTCATGACACAAAGAATATAATGTCACTTAATTTAGCTTATATTCACCAAAGACAAAACACAATAATAATAACGACAGCAAAAAGTTTGTTTTATACTAAAGTTAACATTGATATTCAATTCTTATTTTTTTAAAAAGTACCGCCATAAAAGTTAACATTTTTAAGAAATGTAAGGTAAGACCACTTAATACAATGAACTTTAGCTAAATTAAAACAAATATAGTAGATTAATATTAGATATATAAATTTTTTAATATAATAGTTTTAAACAATATAAGTTAGTTATTTTATGTGGTCAATTTTACTACATTATTTATTTATTCGTAGGAATTGATTGAATATTATAATATTAAAAATATATACGTAACTAAATTTACGCACCGACTTCACACGGTGATTTTTGGATCTCGACAACGGTGCCACCTGGCGGGTCCAGTTGTGAATCTAAACCACTCAATCACAGACAAAAAATTATCAAAATTTAGTATATCAAAGTTTACGAGTTCAGTTCAGTAAGTATCAGTTCACGTACATAAGAATTATGTATTATATTATAAACATATATCTTAGGTATAGGAACAAAAGTCATCTGTACAAATTTGACGAAGAATAGTTGAAGACGCGCATGTCATTGTCCGCTGCCAAGTCCGACAGTGATTGGCATGACTACGCTGACTACGGCACAAAATAATGCTCTTTATTGCGTTGCTACGGACTATATTAACTTTTTACGCTACATTAACTATAAATAAACAAAAGTGAAAGCGAAGAAAAACAAGCAAAAGTTAACTGGCAAGTCTCGATGAGCCAGAATTTGATGCAAAATATGACGAAATGGAGAAATGTACTATTTAGTTCTTGCATTTGTCATGAAAGCTTTGTTTATAGTGAATTGTCGTTATTTATTTATTTACATATTAGTTTAAACTTTGTTGCACGAAAATGTTCGGCGTTCTCTACCAGTCAACATATGTAGGACACGGTTTTGACGTTCGAGAATTGATACGTACTCGTATTTTTAAGCGTACGGGTATTGCACGGAAGAGTGTGAGATTTGGCATACTAGAGAGTGCAAAAAGCTATAATTTATACACTTGAGAACAATGAAATCGCACACCCCTTGTCTAGCTTGTTTAGGTGTATTACTGATTTTTTTCTTAAATATAAAGATGTTGAGTACAAATCATGTGGTGAAATTAAAACTTACAAGCTAAGCTTTACAAAAACATAAAAGTAAAATCATTGACCTCCACGTAACTTACAAAACCCAATCGTACACCAAACTCTCCGAATTCACTTGTTTGTGTTGTCATTTCTTGCACCCTTACCCGCGGGGGTAAAAAGTTCGGATTTTGTGGATTTTCAATGAGTTGCATACCGAAAGTCAACGTGACAAATATAGATTTCTACTGAAAACATTCAAACTTTACTAAAAAAAATATGGATACCTCGCCCGCAGAAGCTGCTCAAGTTATTGCCTTGCTCGAAGAAGGCCATAATCAAAGTGAAATGCTCGACGGCTAAATGTCTACCGATGTGTGATATGTGATGGCTAAATGTGGGCTAAATGTGAGCCGCTACTCTGTTCGTCGGGTAAACCAGAGGTTCCAAGAGATCGGTGTTTACATTAGATTAGACCAGGATCTAGCCGCGACGCAGAACATCAGAGCGTGATGACCGCTTTTTTGTGACAAGGTCTTTGAGAAATCGACAACTGAACACGGTTGAACTGGGACAACAACTTCGAGAAGTTCGCAATGTCAGTATAAGTTGATGGACAGTTAGGAGAAGAGTGGGTGAAGCAGGACTGAATTCACATCGCCCAGCAAATGGTCCCAAATTGACAACAGCTCACCGACAAGTCCGTCTACAATTTACTAGGGAACACTTAAATTGGACGTATGTACGACTAATGGCAGTCTGTTATGTTTTCTGATAAGTGCAGAATAATTTTACATGGTCAAGGACGCTCTAGGGTCTACAGAAGGCCATCAGAGCGATTTTCACAATACTATATAAGCGAACGTATGACTTTTGAAGATGGATATTGTATATTTTGGAGTGGCATAATGTTGGGCACTAAAATTGACATTGTATTTATCACTGGGGCGAATACTGGGCCGAGATCGAGGTCTAGAGTGAGGTCGCTTGTGTGGCTTATGGGAGAAGATTTTCTCTTAATGCACGACAACGCCAGACCTACATGAAAGACGTTTGAATCACCGAGATCGAGTGGCCAGCTCGCAGTTTTGATCTCAATCCGATTGAGCATGTATACGAACATGACGACTATAACAACTGTTTGAACTTTTAAATAACTCGTGGTAACTAATGACTTAATATTGTTAAATCTTCCCAAACTAAAATACATTTGTTATCAGTGTAATAATAACGTCGCTGCCTGTGCTGCGTTCAAACGACCGAGTCATACTTTTTGTTACTCTTAACGAACTATATCAAAATGGTAAGTAAATGTGTGAAGTGTGATAAAATAATCTCAGATAAACAATTTCTTAAATGTTTCAAATGTTTAAAGTTTCACCACTTAAACTGTGCAAACGTAACAGAAAAAATATTTAACTCAATGAAAGAGAAGAAAACAACAAATGGAAATGCGTAAAGTGCGCACTCTTGCTAAGAGAATGTACAATCTCATCATTGACACCAGGGGCTGTACCTGTAAACATCATGCACACAATGAATAGCTCATCAACGTCAACAGCAAGTTTGGTTAATAATTCTCACTTTCGTCCAAACACTGTTACACTTTGCACAGAGTCTGAAAATTATCCACATACACCAAAAACATCACAGCAAACTAATGAACAGACATCATCAATATCACCGAAAGTCGGTTAAAATAATACACAAACACCTCAACATTTTTTTTTAATTCATTACCAATCGAAACAAAAATAGAAAAAAAAATACTGAGTCTCTGGAGTTGAAGAGCTCTGTCGATGAGGATTGTACTTGTATAGAGACTAGTAAATTAAATCGCAACTGCCCTGAAATAAGCCCCACAAACAGGGAGGAGTTGGGAGAACTAAGAGCTAAAATCACTTACTTAGAAAAGAAGTTGGAGTGTGCGGAAAAAGAAATAGACAATCTATCAATAGAAAACAGTTATTTAAGGAAACAAATGATAGCCTATAAAAAGAAAACTGATACAGTGGCTAATTTATGTCGCCCAACTCCAAAGATAGATAAAAACAAAAAGAAACAAAAAAGGGAAACAAAACAAAATTAGATTACACACTTTTAAGCCAGGCCGAATGTGGGCAAAGTTTTCAACCAACACCGAGAAACTAAGAAAAAACTGTATTGAATAATGTAATACATGAAAACCATCAAAACACAATCTTAGATAAAGAAGAACAAATGAGCGATTTAAATTCTACACTTATACATGAAAATAAGGATTTCAGACTTTGCGTAATAAGCAGTAACAACAGGAATATAGTGATATAAGCTATAGAGAATCTAGATACTCACGTCACGTCATTTTATAAAACCACACTCAGGAACAATCGAGCTACTGAGTGGACTACATAGCAAATTAATAGACTACACTATGAATGACTACTGTGTTATTTTGATTGGAGAAGAAGACTTCAAAGAATCCTATAACTATACAAATCTTATAGGTAACATAAAAAACACGCTAGAAAAAATAAAGCATACTAATGTAATTATAACATTACCTACGTATATATGTGGTGCACCCTTGTATAACTATAAGGTAGAAATTTTCAATTCTAGTCTACAAAATAGCATACAGAAATTTGAATATGCATACTGTTTTGACTCAAATTATGACTTAACTTTTGACATGTTTTCTCAGACAACTGGTAAACTCAATAATTTAGGAATTAAAAATATTTTTGAAGATATATCTAAATATTTTTTTCGTTGGTTCTAAAAATAAATTCGGAGGAAATCTTCCGTCGGTAAACATTGACAATAATGTACTCATAAAATTAGCTAATGATGACTTTACAGAAACAATAACATGCGATAAAGACATATTACATAATATTATTATATATCATCAAAATGTTTGTGGTTTAAATACCAAAAAGGCTGAATTGGATGTATATATAGAAACATTAAGTACCTTTAAGTTATGTATGTATTACGAAACATTTTTTAAATAATCAAAATATTGAACTTTTTTATTTATCTAATTATAGCATAATTTTATATAACACTAAGTCAAAAAAACTAGAGGAGGTAGTCTTATATTAGGACTAAACGATTGTAAATATATAGATTTAGTTGAGTGTAAAAAACTGTATAAAACACAGTATTTTGAAGTATGTGGCATTAAGGATGTTAAAACCGAATTAAACGTAATTTGTCTGTATAGGAATACACTAGATGAATTTTTCTCAGCTTTTATGGAGCGGCTTGAAACTTTGTTTGAATATTTTATTAATAAGAAATATATAATCTGTGGGGATTTTAATGTTAATCTCTTAAGTGACACTAAACAAAGGTCAGATTTTTTATCTTTATTAAAATGTTATAATTTTAGACCCCTTATTTTATCGGTTACATTCACACGGGGTAACGCTCAATCCTGTTTGGATAATTTCATAACAAATCTTCCAGATGAATGCATAAAAGATATTATAATAGATCAAAATGGGTTGTCAGATGGCCACGCAGCACTAATATGTAATGTTGATCTTCAAATCCAGGGAATCACGAAAAATAATAAAAATAAAACTATTACAAGAGAACAAAGAGTATTTAATGAGATGAACAATAAATTATTCAGAGAACACATATTGAAACATGAATGGCAAAATGATGGAATAAATAGTTTCATAAAAAAACCGTATGCAATTTTTGATAAGAGTTTTAAGAAAAAGGTAAAAACTATTAGAATACGAATTAAACAAACTTCAAGCTGGATTACAAAAAGGATAAAGGTGGCCAGCTATATGAAGCGTGTGCCAGTACATAGATCCATCAGTGACCAATCTATTGTTGATTATAGAAACAATTATATAAAATTATACAGAGGGGTAATTAAGTATGCCAAAAGGTTATAAATACAGTCGCAAATAGAGAAGTCGAATAACTCTGTTAAGATGATCTGGGGTATAGTTAACAAACACAGGAAGAAAGTTCCCAATGTAAATATGAATATATTTATCTTAAAGCATAATAACAAATATATCGAAAGTACTCAAAAAGTTGTGGATATCTTTGCGGAAAACTTTGATCATGGCCTATCACCCTCGAGAGGTTCCATACAACTATCAATGAAGTTTCTTGAGCATAATGTACAACCTTGCATAAATGATATGTGTTGGGATCACATAACACCTGCGGAAATATCTAAAATTGTAAAAAGTATGGAAGACAAGAAGTCATGTGGTTGGGATGACATACCAATTTCAATATTTAAGAAAAACATAGACTTTTTAAAATCACCATTAGCGAGTCTTTACAATAAATGTTATGAAAAGGGCATTTTCCCTGAGGAGTTTAAGATTGCAAAAGTATTACCTGTACATAAGAAAGGTTCAAAAAATGACTCTAAAAACTACAGACCTATCTCACTTTTACCAACAATTTCAAAAATTTTTGAAAAACTGATTAAAGTTAGATTAACTAAACATCTACACAATAATAAAATAATAAATACACGACAATTTGGATATCAGCCAAAAATAGGAAGTAACGATGCGATAGATACATTAATTGATGATGTCATCATAAATTTAAATAATAAAAAGAAAGTAGCGGGATTATTTCTGGATTTAAGCTCTGCTTTTGATATGGTTGATCATAACATATTAATTAAAAAACTTCAATACTACGGATAAAGCAAAATGTGCTACAGCTATTCAAGTCTTATTTAGAAAACAGACAGCAATATGTTGAACTGAAGTGTATCGAGGATAAGTATGAAAAGACGTATAAATCTAAATTAGATAAAATTAATAGAGGAGTGCCACAAGGTTCCATTTTGGGACCAATCTTCTTCATCATATTTATAAATGATTTGATCCCCTTTATGTATAACTCTCCACCGGAAGTTCATATTGTGGCCTTTGCGGATGATACAAATGCGGTAATATCGGCACATAATAAACCACAGACTAAATAGAGCTCTTTTAACGTTTTCTCTGTGGTTTAACGCAAATAATCTTATGCTGAATGCAGAAAAAACTAAAGCTATACTATTGAAAACCACAGCGAAAACGCGAGATACCTTGAATATCAGATTACATGAAAACTGCATACCACTTGTACAATCGGTAAAATTCTTAGGTGTTTGTATAATACACGTATTTAACATGGAAAGATGAATTGAATAATATAGAGAGCAAAATCAGCTCTGCATGCTATGCTTTGAGAAGCTTGAGGGAAGAACTAACCACGAAACAATTAAAAATTGTATATTATGCTCTAATAGAATCTCGCTTAAGATACAGTATTAAGTTTTGGGGAAATAGTTATGCCTATAATGTAAAAAAAGCGTTTATTCTACAAAAAGAGGAATTAGAATAATATCTCGCATACACCAGAGGCAATCATGTAGAGAATATTTTATAAATTTGAAAATCCTTACTGTGCCCTCTTTGTATATTCTTACTTTACTCACTGATCTTGTCAAACATCCGAATAGATATGAAACTGATAATGAAATGGCAAGAAAATACCATACGAGACAAAAGAATATACCCAATGTCTTCAAAACAAAACTACAGGTTGTTGAGCATAGCGTTAGAAATCAAGCTGTAAAACTTTTTAATAGACTACCTAATGCCCTAAAAACCATAAATAATGTTAAAACTTTTAAACAAAGGTTAAAATCTTTTTTATTTGAAAAATGTTTCTTTTCAGTGAATGATTATATTGAGTTTGGTAAAAATTTATACTGCATACAATATTTAATTGATAATTAAGTTGTAGACATTTTAGTGAACACGTATAATGTAAATTAATTAAGTTTAATATTTTTTGTTACAATTAAGTTTTCCCACACAATGTATATTGTTTTTGGAATAAATGACTATGACTATGACTATGATGAGCTAAAAAGAAGAGTTCTAGCAAGGAGCCTTGCTCCTACGCACCTTCAAGAGTTTCAATTTGCCATTGAGGAGGAGTGGAACGCTATACCACAAGATTTCATGGTAATTAATATGCGCCATTAAAAACCAATAAAGAGCTGTAATTAAGGGGATACCTTGAAAATAAATAGAAGTTTTGGGGGCGTGGCTTATTCCTTTGTCGGTGATGCTAACGGACGGTTGCGGGAGTGTCTAAATGAAAGTGATGCAATGACTTAATAGTACGCAAATTATGAGATAGCCATACCGAGCAAGCGATCAGAAAAAAACTACGTAAGCGCCAAACAACATTTTTATTCATTTTAACAAAACTTCGTTATAGATTAAAAAACTGGTTTATGAGAACTTAGATATGATTATTTACTATGCCTTAAAAATAATTCCATGAAATTATTCGTAAGAATATTGAGGTATCATCGAGAAATGTAAATAATTAGAGCCTACTTTGCAATTTTTTTCTATCGAGGAAATTACATGATATCGTGTTTTCCTTTTATGCAATCCAAGATCATATAGTTAAAAATCATATACCAAAATTTTGGTTTGTAATCTATAAAACTTAAAAAAATATGTTAAATAGAAAAACCACCAAATTTTCGAGGTATCACCTTAAGGCTAAGGGAGGGATTTCTTAAGCGAAATTGAGTAATTTTACCCGCATATTGAGTTTTGTGTCCTAAACTCCTAATGGATTTTTTTACATTGTAGGTAATTAATATCATTAGAAAAGTACTAAAGTAAACTTTTAATTGAGGTATGTTTTTGTTTTCAATATTTATTCACATTCGTGAAAAAGAACTGCATTAACCAAAAAGTCAAGGTGTGCGATTTTATTACCCTCAAGTGTATATGTGTTACAAATACATTAAATAAAATAAAATTTTAGTTGTCAAACACATAATAGTCTGTGGTCAAACTGTTGCACGGAATAGAGATTGTCGTCATAGATTTAAATGACAATATGCAATTGTAACCATAGATAACACATATAAGTATATATACTAAGTTGAAAGTGAGCTTACTTAAAATACAGACTTAAAAATTTCTCACAGAATACTAGCGTAAAAAGGTAGCTTAATGTTGCTAATTTTGTATGCTGAGTTTAGAGAAGCGGAGACCCTTCCACTGAAGGCGAGACATTCCATATTAGTCCTTAGGTCACATCGCATGCATCTGCATTTCATTCTTGAATGAGGATATATGTCTATGGGTCACAGCATTCACTTAACATCAGATGAACTGTGTGCTCTTTTTTTGAATAAGGGTGTTATTTCACAAATCAAAAAAATAAATAAACAAGTATCTATGAATTACGAAATTCTATCACAAGGTGACCAATAGTTCAGATAAAATAATCCAATTAGGTGACCTCTTTCATTCAGTGGTTTTGGTATTATAATAACCGGTGTTGTTACAAAATTGCAGGGCTCTGCGGATTCCAACTACTCGCAGCCATCGTCGGAGCTGTCGCTGGACGAAGACAAGGAAGCGCTGCGCCGAGAGAAAGAAGCGCAGGCTATCTCACAGCTCGACAAGGCAAGGGTGAGTGGGTTAACCTTTATAATTATTATTCAAATACGCGGCTACACAGCGCAGTAGCTATGCGTTTGGTCAAGTCGCTGTAGAACTTTAGGTTCGAATCGAGTATGCCTACAAGTGTTTGTATGCCAATGTTCTTCTTTTATTACGAGCGAGCCCTCCCATGACCATGAGTGCTGTAAAGTACGCGAAATGTCGGGAATATAAAATAGGTTATTTACGCGATAAAATCCATAAAAACTAGTTTCATTTAAGTATGTAGTGTTCGCGTAAATATAAGAAATCATTAATTTTTAGACTATGCAGAGGTCCAAAGGCACCTAGAGTTACCTATCAGGGGTGAAAACGTATTAACGTTTTGATTCTTAATCGAGGATAAATGTAGATGTCTATGAGCCATAGTATCCAACAACCATCAGGTGGACTGTGTGCTCGTTTGTCACCCTTGTTCTATAAAAAATATTTTTGTCTTTAGTGTAAAACAGAAATTGCCTAAGTAGTACTATCTATTATATATTATTTACAATTTATAAATATATTTTGTGTTGACATTTTGTGTTGATATTCTTGCCTCGTTTCGATGTACAAGGACTTGTCAGAAATGGGTCATAAATTTTACGGTCTTCACTCGGTATATAAACTTTATTGCTAGGCAAAGTAATGTGGGGCAAGCACGAAATAGTTTTCACGTTGTGAGATAGGAGATGTACGATACGATACATTTAAAGTTAACTTTGTTTTTACACTATAAAAGTGAAAGGGTAAGAACGTCCTACGCTCGAATACTAATATTAGGTTCTTTCATTACTTAGTATTAGTACATTTCTGTCTAGGAGTCCGTGATGGGTACTTGACATAAGTACTTTAATTAAAATTTCGCAATTTATTTATTTACTCTTTATTGACAGCCCTTAGTAACCACGGATAGTCCGCCGTGACATAGCAAGGGGAAAGATGCAAAGTAATACGAACACTCGCGCGCAGTGATAAATTTTATTTAGCTTGAGTACGTAGTTTATCTAATTAATAATTATTATGTTGGCTATTAAACGTTGGCAAGCAGTCAACAACCAAGCAGTGCAACTTCTGTACGTAGTACTATTATTTTTTCTGTGGTATAGGTAAGTACCACTTACACATTTCCACCGTGCTGGTGCTTATTTTAATATTAATATGCGTGTCTCGTTATGTTCCGGTCTGAAGGGTACAGAGATCCAGTATAATTGCAGGCTGTGAGGCATTCCATCTTAGTCCTCAGAGGTGATAGAACATCTGCAGCCTTCTTTTTTTAATAAGTTGCAAGACACCATGGACTGGGTGGAATTAAGTGGATTTTTATAGGCTGAAATGGATGGATGGATGGACGGCAGTAGCCACTTTTTATAGGAGAAGGGTGAAAAACGAGCACACAGTCCACCTGATGGTAAGTGATTGCTGGGGCCCTCTACATCTATCATCGATTACGAATCAAAATGCAAATGCGTTGTCACCCATGTGGACTAAGATGGAATGCCCCGTTTCCAGTAAAAAGGGTCTTCGGTTCTCTACACTCACCGTACGAAACACAGCAGCGTTAAGCTTGCTTGCCACCAGGTGGACTATAAGTGCATTTATAACCAGAGTTTTCTAAAAAAGTACATACAATGATACCACCTCTCATTATTGAGAGGGTTATTAAGCGTGTTAACTATGACTTCGATTATTGTTTGATTTCGTAGCTTGTGGAAAGCGACATCACATCGATCAACAGATTCCACTGCTAGTAGTATATTTTGAAAATAAAGATCGATACCGCCCGCATCTTGCGCCGGTTTCGATACCTTTCTCCCTAGCCCTCGGCTCCAAGGGCTTTCGTCTGGTTGGGTTTTTTATTTACTTATTTATTTATTTTACTTTATTTTATAGGTATTAGTATTATATTCAACATATTTTTTCAACAATCTATAAACATACATGAAGTTGTCTACGTGTATATAGCTGCAGCATGAGCACCAAGCATGAAGCTTAAGCATGAAGTCTACTAACACACATAGAGCCTTCCAACAAACTAAACACCTCCATATTCCAAAACTCTCTCTAAAATCAGCTGTGGGGCGTATTTAGATAGGCTGTAACTTTACTTTACTATGTTATAATTTAAAAAAAATTATTGTCACATTCCAGTCAAAGCCAGTGGCCTTTGCGGTTCGGACCAATGTCGCGTACGATGGAACACTGGACGACGACTCGCCTGTGCACGGCAGCGCCATCTCCTTCGAGGTGCGCGACTTCCTCCACATCAAGGTGAGATCTTAACCTCAACTTAAATACATTAATTACAAACTTGGATAGTTAACCACATTAAATAAACTTCTCCACCAGAGCGTGAAAGTTTACTGCTGGACAAGGACCTTTCCTGCTGAAAGAAATATCGATTACGGGGATGATTTCCTTTATTAGCTTGCGTATTAAATGTATCTTGTTGTACTATATATACTTCCGCCCTATTTCATCGTTAATCACCAGAAGGGCCATATAGAAAAGTCTTATATAGATGATGGTTACGGTGTGAATATAGATTGAAGCAAATTCTGAAAAATAGAAAAAATATAAACAATTTTTTTATAATATCAAATTAAAATTATAATCTATTATTAATCATTAATCCTAATCCTATAAAAATATACTCAAGGCTGGACCAAAAGACTGTAAATTGGTTCATATGACGTCATGTGTTTTTAATTTTCAGCCCTAGTCTAACCTTTAATATTCATAGATTTATACGGATTTTGTAAGGCATAGTACAATTTACTTACATAAAGTGACGCGCGTATAATACTGACAATTTAATTGAAAGTTATAGATCATTCAATTTCAATGATCGGATAATAATCGTTCCTAATTAAACAATATCATCTACATCATTAGAGTCTTTTGCAAGTCCACTGCTGAACATAGGAAATGTGTAGATTCTAATATTTTATTTTATGTAAGTGGTAAAAACCATATAGTGGTGGTGTAACAATATCCTGGCCCACATCGTCCCGCGGGTGTCGTAAGAGGCGACAGAGGGGAACAAACAAGGACACGGTAGAGCTACGCTGCAGTTATTTAGCAGTATAGTTGTAACACGAATGGGTCGGCTCGACCGGGGAACTTACTTACTTTTACTTACTTACTTTACTTTAGCTTGATACTGCTGTGTTTCGTATGGTGAGTGTAGAGCCTTTTTACTGGAAACATGGCATTCCATCTTAGGTTTATTTTCACTGGTGACAACGCATCTGGATTTCGATTTGTAATCGAGGATAGATGTAGATGTCTATGGATCGCAGCAACCACTTACCATCATATGGACTGTGCGCTCGTTTGTCACCCTATCCTATAGAAAAAAGGAGTTAAATAAAAAATAAACAAGTCCAAAAGTCAAAACAAAAAATTATAAAAATTCGATGGCGTAAAAAAGTTTACTAAAGTTGTGTATATCCTACGTTAATTCTACAAATAAAAAGCGATCCATGGAGAGATTTATTATTAGGCTACTGACCAGAGCATACGTACATACACTCGAATAACAACTGCGGCGGCAACCCGTGCGCCTAGCGTACCAACAATGGCAATTATCCCTCTTATATCGCAATCTCAGACTTTTGATAGGCTGTCACAATAGATCCTAATAAAACTATGACCACGCCGTGAAACCGTTGGGCCTCCCCAGGAGAAGTACGACAACAACTGGTGGATCGGGCGGCTCGTGAAGGAGGGCTCCGACATCGGGTTCATCCCGTCGCCGGTGAAGCTGGAGACGGTGCGCGCGGGGCTAGCGCGCGGCCGCTACCGTCCGCCATCCGCCGCGCCCGCCGCGCTTCCCAGCCGAGGTAGCACTCCCCCCACGCCCGGTACGTCACGCACTACATTCGCAGGGGCGCCGCGGACACCGAGCGAACGATGTCTCACGGAAACGGATCTGATATCGCGCGGATGCGGATCTGATCTCGCGCAGATGTGGATCTGATGTCGCGAGGTCGCGGATCTTTTTAGTTTTGCGTATAATAGAGTGGTAGTTTTGTTACAATTGTGGAATATTACTAGGATGACTTTCTTCCCTGCCTATCGATGTCCTAACTTAAAAAATCGATATATGTAAACGATGTAAAGCATTGGAGCTTAGTCCTGAGGTATGACAACAAAATATTATCTTTTTTTTTCAAGAGCCACTTGCTATCTGATAGACTGCTAGCTCCTTTGTTATTTCTTATAAAAATGGTATACTTAGTTTCATTTTAAAATAATCTTTCAGAATATATACAAATGCCATTGTGAGTTTTCTGACTTCATAATTACGTTGAAATTTTTGATTTTCTTTTCCAACATACTTTCGTTCGCCGGATTATTTTTTACGTATGAAATATTTGACTTTTCCAAGTCAAATATTTTTATCCATAATTGGCTTTTACAAAGCACTTTTTGAAAGTCATAAAAGGAGCAGAAACTTACAAGTAGACTATTTTTCTCCCAATAGTTACATTTTGACCTCATAATTTATATTGTGTAATTTTTATTTCCTTTTTTACTTATGTATTAATTTGAATACATAATTAAAAAATGTCTATAAAAGCTTTGAAGGACAGTTAGCGATAAATCTTCGCTACGTTGTCCGATGTCAAATATCGATAGAAAAGAGGCCAGTTTAAATTTTGTAGATCTGATAATGGAACCCATGAGAAAGTCACCAGATTCTACAATTTGCAAAGGCGGTGATTACATTCTTTTTAGTTGTTTGACTATTTAAAACTTTTTAAAGTTTAATTATATAAAATTCGATATTAACTTTAATTGTTCGTAATAAAAATTGCATTAGTTTATTAACTTAAATATGAAATACTTGTTGTACAGTTTTCCTATATAAAACCAATACGAATATTTACTGCCAGTTAGCAACACAAACGTCCTCAATAAATCTTTAACATCAGATCTGCATTAACGCATAGAAACCTTAAATACGCATCGATTATAAATAGCCTGGAAACATTATACGGCATCGCCTATTACGCACTGATATACTTAGTGAGATCGAGTGATAGCCAATTGGCTTACGGTATCACGTAGACTATCCTCTTGACCTTCGTTACGTCATATTTCTGCGATAAATTGCTTTAAATAAGCTAACAATAATGTTGCGGTCTTAACTTTAATACCAATTAACAATAATGTTACATGTTGCCTGATTATGCTTCGGTTAGAGACATAACACTTGTTGTATTACTGACGGTGCTGTGTCTTTTCTAATGTAGTGTTTTTGGACCTAGTGGTGACGGGGCACGGCACGGTGCACTGAGCGCTCAATTGACACACTATTTTTATTTTTTACCCGGATCTTAGAAAATTAATAAAAAATGTTGCAACTTTTACTATTGTAGGACCTCCGTTCTGCCGAGGAGTCCGTATTAGACATGTCGATCTGAGGTCGATTAATCGAAGAATCGATTTCTTGTGCAAGACAGATCGATTTTTAAAATCGATATATCCAGTGAATCGATATTTCACCCTAGAAAATCAAGATCGAATCTTTTTCAGTTTTTGTAAGAACTATGAAATGATTTTCAATTAGTTGAATGTACCCAAACTCGTAAAGAATGGTAGTTTTTCTAAGCTCGCAAAACTGTTGTGTGCTCGGTTTTTTTGTCTCTTCTTAATGGATTAAAGAAATAAAAAGTAAGTTACAATTTTAATCAGAACTTTGTTGTATATTTTGCTAATGTAAATATAAACTTTGAAAACAAATAGAAAAAGGTCGATTTTTGATAAATCGATCTTTTAGACCTCAATTTTTTGTGAATAGATTCATCAGATTTTGATTCGAATCCATTTAAAAATCGATCTTTATCGGAAAAAATCGACATCCCTAGTCCGTATGGGTTGGTATTACCACCCTCTTACCTTGTTCTGCCAAATAGCAGCGCTTGCATATTACTATGTCCTGTCTGAAGGGTATAAATAGACAGTATCATAGAATACTATAATACACAATAGAATGGCTGTCAATCTTATTTTGTAGGAGGATTGGCGTCGCCGGGAGCACACATACAAGCAATTACGCCGTATTATCAGTTATCACTACTACAAACACATTTTAGACTTTGGATTAATGTTTTTGACACATAACTGTTTCCATATTTTTGTTTCTAATATTCACAAAATATAAATAGTTTCGACTTACTGGTTGTAGAATATGTCTCCTTTATTTAAATTCCATTTCCCGCTGTTCTTTCGACACGTAATTATTGCACAATTTGCCATTTTTTAAATAATTTGCATGCAGCGACGCTTGACACGAAAATTGGAAATGATTGATTGTGTTGACATTTATACGTGTGAATTGACGTGTTAGTAACATATTAGTTGCTACACGGTCTCCGCCCACTCCCCCGTTCTATTGTGTATATATTATAGTATTCTATGGACAGTATAATTACAAGTCGTGAGATTCCTTATATTAGTCCTCACAGTCACAATGCGTGTTTAGCCTTCTTTATTTGAAGTTGGTTGCACGTTTTCATGGACTAAAGAAGCCACTTATGATCAGAACTCTAAGTTTGTATGTAACCTCAGTTTTATAAAAAAAAACTCAAACAAAACGTTACGTTCGCTAAGAGATCATAAGTCAGCGCAAATATATTCAAAGTTGCTTAAAATAATTGTTTTCGTACATTTGGTGCGTATGGGGCGATCTCCGTTATATAGTATTTGATTTCTAATACATTTATATCACTTCGCTCGTTTCGCGGCGTCCTCTATATCATGCTGACAGCGCAATTCAAATATGAAAATATGCTGAAGTATTAGTTATGTTAGTAATAGGTAAAAATATTATGATTTCGGTTTTGTTTTTGTCAATTGTTTTCAAAACACATATAGTAGCATACACATACATAAATAAATAAAGTACGAATGAATTGAATGAAAGTTGTATGAATGAATAAACGAAATACTTTATTTGTCACTAACAACACAATTTAACGAGAATTTAGAAAATATATGAAAACAATTAAAAATATAAATATTGGATTGCAATAAGAAAAAGGCATCCAAATCAGGACCATGCTATACTGATTCAGATGCCTACAATAATATATCAAATTGTCATAGGAGGTTGAGATCGTATGAGTAATACTTGAACCACCGCAAAACAAAAGCTTTTAGGCAAAAAAATTCTTGAAGACGAAGAAGTAAGAAAAAACTAACCTTCATTAGTTGGATGACGTAGACATGGATGTCGAAACAATTTGAATAGAGAAGACTAAAGCTAGTTTAGAGTCAATGGTAGCAAAGGTCTGCAGGTGTAAGGATATTGTTAAAATTAAATGAAATGAACTTAAATTATTACTTTTAAAACAACACTATTTTTCTTTCTCCTATTTAAAAGAGGAACAGTCACACGTAGGGATTTCCACTTCTAGTTGCCCTTCTCCCATTTTTATATTTACCAAAAACTTTTAACATGAAATTAAATAATCAACGTCAAGTCACGTGACCATCAGGTGACTAAACTTTGAGATAAGTATTAAGTCATTCGTTAACGATTGTATAAAGCCAACCGGGTTAATACCACGGTTCTAATTTTAAATCTTGTTAAAGAATGCTTCATTAGTTTATCATAATGTCTATTGCATTATCTACACAAGGAAATGGATATTAAATATTAACCGCCTTACTCTTAAAAATCACCCAAAAAATACCTAAAGTTGCTCTTTCTCTCTTCTTTACTAAATGACAATAGAAAAGGGTTAGTATGGAGATAATTAAAGTGATGTAATTTGTTATATTATAAGATCATGACTCCTCATACCAGGAGCGAACTTGAAGTAAAAGAAGCTGATGCTTAAAGGTCGCCAAACTAAATGTGCGGATTCGAATCCACCTTTCGAAACTTTTGCAGTTGTAAAGATTTCTGAAATTAGTAATGTTACGAGTATAAAGCATTACTCAGGTTTCTTTTCTTTCTTTTCGGTAAAAGCTATTTTATTTCTTTTGAACATTATATTTCTCTAGGTGGCAGGGCTCTTTATAAAACAAATTCCGGAGCCTATCTGGATAGTCACCACCTTCTTAGAAATTTCTGTCGCCAAATGGTAGTGCGTTCACTCGATAACTGCTAGTGTCATGTTTTAAATTGACTTCAAAAATAAAATGTTATTATGAACCAATAATTGAGGTCAGTTTATATATTAAAAATTGATATGTAGATTAAAGTTTGACTAATTCTTACGTACTGTACCTATCTTGCGTGACAATGTTAGTAAGCAAAACTTTGACATTTTTTTTAAAATATATCCGAAACTTCAGCATATTTGACTATGAAATTTGTGCTATCTGCGTTCTTGGTCGTAAACTTTGACGTCTTATTACATCAGATGAAATTTAACAGATTTATAACGATGGAACTGATCTTGCAGCTACAGTAAAAAATGAAATACAATAATTGAAACATTATGCAACTGTACTACAATTTGATCTGATGTAAATCTGTACAATGCAGTTGAATCTAATCTATTTCATGTGTTTAATTCTATCGTATTGCTTTTTCTCGGAACTCTTTAGGTGCTTAATTTGAATAAAAAATTGGTGTAATATGAAAAAGCGAAACGGTGAAATGATTGTTTATTTGGGTCCTAATTGGCTTTTTATTTTTAGGGATTGTTGTTAAATTGTAATCTAAAATTAATTCAAAATTAATTTTACTATTACTTCTACAACCCGATACTAAAATTGCTTTATCAAAGTTATGAGTGAAGTTTCTTTTAGTTGAAATTCTAAGTGTGGGCAGGACTCCTTGTATAGGTGCATTCTTCTTATTTTTGCTGCTGCTGTCGAGTAGTGTAAGAGGTTGCAAGTGTTCATAAGCTGCAAAAGTCAACCTGTGTCAACCTTTTTATCAACATCAGCCCCTAAATTTTCATTCCAATTAAAAATTTCACGGGGGTTACACGCAAAATTTCTGACTCTAGGTTGCTACTTATAATCTCTTAAAAGGAAAACACGACAGTCAATTTTAAAATTGGTCATAATGTTCATAATGGTTAGCGTTTAAATGCTCATCAACAAGGCAGTCACAATCTAAATACCCTTAGATTACGTAGACAGTTTCACATTTGGTATAACCTTAATTTTTTTAACAAATCAATTGCCGTTGCCAATTTTCCTGGGACTTTCTGCCAATTATATGAAATGCTATAAGTAAATTAAACTTAGAAAACTTACCATTTTAAAATCTTCATGATCCACTTTCTATTTTCATCAAGAGTATTCGAGTAGTAAGAGTTATTTTTCAATTATTTCTTGAGATTTTTATTGACATTATTTAAAAAGCAAAGACGGTAAACTGTTTATGTTTATAAAATATCGCCCCCTTATATTTGTCGGTCAATGCCATGAAAAGCCATATCTCTCGATCTTCTGTTATGTTGGCATTTTAGTGCCAAATTTAATTAACTGAACTGGAAACACATCTGGTGTTATTTTATTATTTATTTATCTGATATTACGGATACTATGGGTATGTAATTTTATGTATGGGTATGTAGTTTTATTTTCATTAATTGTAGTTTTCGAAATATTAATGTCACTCGTAACTTTGATATAAAACATTTGTAACTCGAATGAAATACCCTGAAATTGTTTATATATACTTGAAATTCTCTCGTTTAATATATTATAACTGCTTTGTACTACCATGTGTCCATCTCTCACGCTCATCACGTTGGTGGAAGTTGCCAGTTTCCTGGTTATTATAATTACACTCATGTCTGACATATTTTCAGATGTGCCAACCTTCGATCGAGGTAAGATCACTATCATTCATATTTGACCAGGAAATGTTATCAATTTTCACCTCTTCCTTTAATTTTTGGCCTTATTTTTATTAAATATTTAGTTTACTTATAAATAAATGTGTTATCTTTTTCGCTCCATTATCCTTTGCTCATTTCATTATTGTTGGATTATGCTCGTTTACATTTTCAAAGCATAAATGAACTTTTCTTTTACTTTTATTTTCTTTAATAGTGATTCTTTAGTTAAAAACAATGCATTATAAGCCTTGTTTAAATTTAAAAATGATTGAACTAATACAAAACCAAACAAACAGAAGGCTCGTTCAAAGAATTTGATTATACATAAGTTAATAACAAAATTGTAATTAAAATTTATAATTCTATCATTTTAAAATTTAACGAGGCTGCCTTTAAATATATTTTTGTTTTAAATAAATATTGCTATCGATGTTGTGGAGTCATCTGTACGTGTTTATGAGCTTAAATGTCAAACAATAAAAGCCGAATATGGATTTATTTACGTTTTGAATAGGTCCTCAGTTTTCTAAGTTGTAAGTCTCTTTTTCTACCTAAACATCGGTCTATCCAGACGAAATACCACCAGATTTATTTTTATGGAAAGTGATTGAGTTATTGAACTTGTTTTCTGTGGGTGTCGTAGAAGTTGACTTTAAAAAATATTGTAATAACCGCAAAAGGCCGCAATAATCATATACAAAATTGTTGAACCTTAATATATAAACAGGCGAAAGAGAGCTACGGTTAAAGTTTGAGGAATCTGGAATTCGCTTGCCAAATGTGGCGTTCAGCAGAAAGCTATAACAGGCTTTTAGAGCGAGAATGTAGCCACGATGTCAGTGCATCACAGGAGCATATATGAACTGATCAAGAAGTAAAGCATAAATATCGGAAATTCCTAATTATCTATGCACAAAAAAGGGGCACTGTAAAACTTGGTAATACGCCACACTTGACAAATCGCTTCACTACTCTAGCATCCACACTAACAAAGCTACAAGTTCACAAGTATTCGCCCAAGTAGCCGTCGATGGCAGAACAACATGCTAAACGCACACACATGACTTGCTGTCCGTTAGAAAATTGTGTAAAACCTAGTATAACTGTGTCTTGACAATTTGTGATTAGTTTCATTTGAATTCGTATATTATGGTAAGTCAATATTTGTATATCGTATACTTTGTGTTAAAATGACCTGCAATATCGTAAAATAGATCATGTTACCTGCGTTTACGTATTCGCTTAATGTTATAATCTGGAATCTCGTGATTCTACTGAGGTGGTGCATTTTAGAAAACGAATTTGAAAATAAGCCCTTGCCAGTAGTTGAATATACATTATATATATATATATATATATATATATATATATATATATATACATACATAATATATATTAATTAGTTTAACTGAATAAATTTAAATAGTGTTACGATTTATTGCGGATAATGTCTCGAAAATATTATAGAACGAAATTACGAGCGTCATGGCGTGAAGACGAATTGGATAGGGCAAAGCGTAGTGTACCTACCGATTAAAGAAATGGGTGTTGATGAGGCATTAAGATAAATTGGAATACCGTCTCGCACCCTGAGGAAGCATATTTTATTATAAAAATCAAAAGATGTTGGACGTAAACTAGTTGTACCAGTCGAGTATGAAAAAAAAATTGATTGCCTATATTAAAAAAATTGAAAAAGTGACAGAAAAGATTTTTTTTATATGATAATCGAGCACATAGTCTACCTGGTGGTAAATGGTTGCTGTGACCCATAGACATCTACATCTATCCTCGATTACGAATCAAAATGCAGATGCGTTGGCACCCGTGAGAAATGACATGGAGTGCCTCGTTTCCAGTAAAGAGGGTCTCCGGTTCTCTACACTCACCAAATGAAACACAGCGCTACTATTTGACGCTGGTATACTATGAGAGCGTGGTCCCTCCTCGGCCGAGCAGACCTATTCGTGCTACAAATATACTACTACATCTGCAGCGTGGTTATAACATGTAAAAGATGTAAATGAAATTTCATTTGGCTAAGAAGGTTAATATTATTAATCCGTTATCAGTATCAAGTGTGAAATCAGCTGGAAATGTAAGCTTTTCTGGATTTATGGCTCGCAATGCAGAATTAAGTCAAAAGAAGTTGGAAGGTGTCACGTGCTCGAGTTTACGGAGTTAATAGCATCGATGTATATTTTTTTTCGATTTGCTAGCCAAAATTTAAAGAAAAATATTTTGCTAATCATCCTATAGACATATATGAGATGGATGAGTCTGGAATACCGGTCAACTATAAGCCAGATAAAGTAATAGCTACAAAAAAGTCAAAGATATTTATACACTCATAAGCTGTGAAAAAGGCAAAGTTGTCAAAATACCAGATATTATCCCAATTTAAAGAGTTTGATTACATCATCTGCGTGATCCTTTAAATTAGATATTAAAAAATAGGGTGTATTATCAAGTTTTACCCTAGGTACCGCAATTTAAAAACATTACCATCCTTCCATCGATAACAGCTGTCCACTTTTGATTGTAGGGATATTTGCCAAAAATGCCACGCTTGGCGTGCAACTGCAGTTTTTTGATTTATTGTATTAAAGTTGGTATTGAGAAAATTCTGTTGCTTATTTTATGTATTAGTTTCTCTCTGTCACCTCTTACTAGGCTGCACTAAAAGTATCGGGAATGGAATATTTCCACTGTTCCTGTCATGTTTAAATCTTTTTAATTGAAATCTCCTTGGTTTTAAAAATCGAATACCATTTATTTATTTAAAAAAAAGATTCGCGGTCTTGTCACAAGGTTTTGTCAAACTTGTTTAGTAGTTGAGAAAATGGAATTGACTCGAGAAAATTCAAGAGTGATGATTTATTATGACTTTCGAAGTGGTTCAACACAAAAACAGTATGTTGACCGGATGATTTCTGCATTTGGAGATGAAGCCCCATCCAAAACCACAATTTATCGCTGGTTTGCTAAATTTCAACGTGGACGTGTCAAGCTCAGTGATGATCCCCGTCGTCCAAAAACTGCAGTCACCCAAGAAAACGTTGATGCTGTGCGTAAGCTGATTGAGGAAGATCGACATGTGACATACCGCAAAATTCAGGCAACTTTAGACATTGGCATGAGTCAAATACAAATAATCTTGTATGAATAATTAGGTGTAAAAAAAGTTGTTTTCCCGATGGATACCGCATTCGCTCTGTGAAGAGCAAAAAGCGGCTCGCGTTACTTGGTGCGTCAGAACTCTCGAAAGATTCCACGCAGGATCCTCAAAGCTGTATACAATATCGTACCCGGTGACGAATCCTGGATATACACGTACGAACCCGAACGAAAAACCAGTCACGAGTTTGGGTGTTCGAAAATGAGTTAAAGCCAACAAAAATTGTTCGTTCACGGTGTGTTGCAAAAAAAATGGTGGCCACGTTTGTCTCCAAAACCGGTCATGTTACAACTATTCCTCTTGAGGGACAAAGAACGGTTAATGCAGAATGGTATGCTAGCATTTGTTTGCCACAGGTCGTTTCTGAACTCCGTAAAGAGAACTGCAACCGCCGCATCATCCTCCATCACGACAATGCGAGTTCTCACACCGCACACGGAACAAAGGAGTTTTTAGAGCAAGAAAACATAGAATTATTAGACCATCCGCCGTACAGCCCCGACTTAAGCCCTAATGATTTCTATACTTTCCCTAAAATAAAGAATAAATTGCGTGGACAGAGATTTTCATCACCTGAAGAAGCTGTGGACGCCTACAAAACGGCCATTTTGAAGACCCCAACTTCCGAATGGAATGGTTGCTTCAATGATTGGTTCCATCGTATGGAAAAATGTGTCAAATTTCGCGGAGAATACTTCGAAAAGCAATAAATACATTTTCCCGAATTCAAGCTTTCCCGAATTTCCGAAATTTTCTGTGCCCTCGTACGCACCTATCTGTCTGTCACCGCTTACACTCACAGGATGTATCATAATTACTAAATATGACAGAGTAATTGTTATTAAAAATAAATGTTTATGACTACAATTTGACTAAAATTAAACAGTTTTTTTTAAAATTTGCAACACCGCTGTCTGTGTTTTTTTATGTGCGTTGTAGTTTGTTTGAACGTGTGCATTTTTACCCGAAAGCGTCCGAGACGCATGTATTGCCATATAAGTTTTATTTTTTGCGAGGATTTTTTTTTCTTTTTATTGTCTTAAAAAATTACATGAACAGAATCATATCACGATACCAAAAAGCACCCTCACGGATCGGACGGGGTTTTGTTTACACGTTATACAACAAGCTCTACTCCACTTTACAGACGCTTGTCCGCTCCTACAGTGTACATTTTGCCTAGCGAAGATCCCCTCTTTTCCAGATATCAACGTCACCATAGAGGCATTTTTATTGTTCTACATTCCAGCTTTTATTGCGTGACTTATACCCTGATTACGTAGGTTGGCTATTATTTTCCAAAGTTCTAATTCAAATCGTCAACTTCGCAAGTAAAATTCCAAATTCTATAAAGTATACAGCTATAAGTTAAAGTATTGAATTAGATCTTATGAACAACAACACCTACTCTATATGTTTAAATATATCTGTGTTTTAATGTTTTTGAAAGTATATCAAATAACAAAACAGTGCATTAGTAACTGGAAGCTCTAAGCATGCCTTGATGTCCCAGAATACAGTTTACTTTAAGAATGATCTCCTACGATATTTTAATGTTAAGTGTCTATTAATTTGCCTGATATTTGCTTGCTCTAAGTCAGAAAAAGAAAATCTTTTGTCTCTTTCTCTCTGTATCTGTGAAACCGCTAAAGCTTGAATGCTCAGTCGAAAGGTTTTATCTCTAAGTGTATTTATATCTCTTGAAAATCGAAAAAATTGCTTTGCAAATTTCGTTCAAACTCGTATCAACCGTGTGTTCCATGGAAAGCTTTGTTACCTTTAGGTGAAGACTCAGACTCGGGCAGGGGAAGAGGGGCGGGGGCGTTACCAGCTGGCAAAGAGAAGAGGAAGCCCTTCTTCAAGAAACAGGAGGCGTGCAGTCCGTATGACGTGGTGCCTTCAATGCGACCTGTGGTGCTAGTGGGGCCTTCGCTCAAGGGCTACGAGGTCACAGATATGATGCAGAAAGCGCTCTTTGATTTTCTTAAGAGGCGTTTTGAGGGCAGGTACAGGCTTTAAGTATATGTTTTCTTTACTTTGCAATTACTTATAATATAATACGAGACAAGGATATAACGAAAAAGTTTGAGTGTTTGTGCGTACAAAACAATTGATGAAAATAAAAGAAATATAGATTCAGAGAGAGAGTGACCTCTGCCCTACCCATAATTGCGTGCGCTATTCCTGTTACCACTAATCTCAGCACCGCTACTCCCAACACCACTACATTAGGAAGGACATACCACCATCGATAATACGACATTGTTGTTCACGGGTCAGGTGAACCTTATGCTCGTTTTCCCTCTTTCCTATTAAAAAAAAGTGTTTCGCCTCTACACAAGGTTATTCTCAGGCGAAGTAGATTGCGGTGGTTGACGGCTATGCAATTGAAGGTGCTCTTCAAATTAGTTAAGACATCATTTTATTTTATTACGCCGATCTTAGCTAGTTAATTTTTAACATCTCTAATATAATGAGTTCCCGCAAAGTAACGCCTGATTCTATTAACTATCCTAAAATAAAAATAAATAAAAAGGCAACGACAAGTAAATTATAAATTATTTTTATTAAAAAATAATAACCGGAAATATTTCTGAAGTCGTTTCTGCGGATGGGCTAGTTCCCGGTCAACCTCTCAGATCATCTGAGACGACTGGGACTTCGTGACGGACTACGCCCGTCGGATGCCCGCCCACATCGTCCACCGGTTTCTTCCCCTAACCCCTAACACTCGGCCGTTTGCTACCGGGAGCTTCCATCTGGTTACGTTTTTATTTATTTATGTAATTTTTATTTATTAATTTTACTATATTTAATATATATTTATGTATATTTATAGTTTTCTTTTATATATTTACATAGCCCAACCAGATGAGAATCCTGTGTTGACGGAACTTCGAATGTATTTTACTAATTGCAATTCCAGGATAATAATAACTCGTGTGATGGCGGATATATCACTCGCGAAGCGTTCGCTGCTCAACAATCCGTCGAAGCGGGCCATAATGGAGCGCTCCAACTCGCGCTCCACTTGCCTAGCCGAGGTCCAGGTAATATTGCCCGGTTAATGCACTGTCCGTCTCGTTTCAGGATCATCATTACGCGAGTCACGGCGGACATTTCCCTGGCGAAACGGTCACTGCTTACGCCGTCCAAAAAACCAATGGAGCGCGGCAATTCGCGAAATAACTGTCTCGCTGAGGTCCAGGTGCGGGCTTGGTGCGATTGGATATTGTGTGCCATTAACCGCTACTGCTTGAAGTTACCCGATCAATGTAGATAAAGATATCCCTATAGTTTGTGTAGTGAAAAGTGGCCAAGACTCGATACGTCTTATTACAAAATATGGTTTATTGATGATAGTCATAGAGTCTCTTTCTTTAAAGAAGAGTATTTTTCTCGAAAGAAGTTCATTTGCCACAGCGACATATTCTTTGCAAAATTAGACATTTGCTCTCAAATTCCATGCTTTAACTTGCCTGCACCTGTCTTTGAATCCGAATATAATTTAGACGTCTGCTAGGTTGGAGTGAATAGGCTTTTGACTAAGACAATGAGATTTATTATTTAGGGTACTACTTAGCACCATCAGGTGGAATTCTGGTCATGCACTAGTATATAAGTAAAAAATGTGTGTAATTCACACGCGGTAGAAGTAAAGCCCTCAAATGAAATTAAATATGAATTAAAAATATATCACGGTAAATTATTTATAATAGATCATTTTGAACTACAAGTGCGGCATAAAATATACATAAATAAAATAAAATAAGCGTAAATATCCTTATTTTCACATATTTAGAGCCTAATAGTGTAATAAATCTAAAGAATACGTTTATCCAAGTAAAATTTCTTTGTAATAGCGCAATTTATTATTTATTCTATTTCTATAGCTAAAGTACTCTAGATGGCCTAAACATGACTAATTTATTAAAATATTCCATCTCATTCTCTCGCAGGCTAGTAGGCAAATCCTATAGATATTATAATCTATAGATATATGTTTATAATAATTCTATAGATATATGTTTGTCTCTTTTTAGTGTCGCTTTTTTCTTTTCGAGTTTCAACTTACGAGTCTTCACTTAAAAAAACTTTGCATTTTAACTCGCATGTTACCCACAGGACTTCTTCATTGAAACAGACTCTAGTTTAAGTCTCAGATTTACTATAAACTACTTTTTTTAATGAGACGGTTGCCTGAGTGGAGAGCGTTCGAAGGAGCGTGTGGTGTGTATTTTGAGCGGCCCGCCCCATAGCACACTCTTTACTCAATTTTTACGCTAACCTAACCTTACATTTACGCTAATCTAACCATAAATTTAAAAATAACTTGACATCGTTGAAATTAACCGATAGTTGCTAATTGAAATTAATAAAATATGGTGGCAGATTCTTTTAGAAAATTGATAAGCATGGTTTAGTAAGCCCTTGATTAAGTGAACAAATGCCTTAGTGATTCATATCACATTGAAAAATTGAAAATTGAAAACTTTTTATTGCAACAAAAACGAATTTATACATACCAATGTAACTCTAGCTCCTGTAAAAGGTTAACCTGCGTAACTGGGTCTAAACATCATAAATTGTTTGAAATTATACTATTTACAAAATCAGTAATATAACTTATTGTAAATAGAAAATATTTGAATTATATTTTAATAAATCTTTAGATGATTGAGTTAGGGTATAAATTCAAGGTAACATTTAACTGTCTAAATAACGTAAGATGATATTTTAAAAAAGCTTATGCCTTAAAGATTTTGTAAGCTCCTTACAGTTAATTACGTAATACTAATGGTTTCATTACGTTAATTAAAACTGTTTACTTTTATATTGAAAATAACAATTGTTATCTAATATTACATTAATAATATAAATATCTTTTTTAAAGAATTGTTTTTAAATCAATGCCTAAGTGTTAGGTTTAAAAAAAAATTAAAATTGTGCTATTAATAATTTTAATGCATGAAATTAAAAGCACTCATTGGTAATCGTGGATGTAATTGCTAATCTTGTTGTTTGAAAAATACTGTTCCAAAGAAAATATTCTGGGATATGCATTGATAATATATCTAATGATACTACAATGTAATAATATCCACTAATAATTTTAATAATATCCCCCAGACCGGATTTCTGTCTAGTCATCTTCGCAGGACGTGGTTATATGCCTAAGTGTATGCGCGAACACAAGTGCACTCTCTATTTCCTCACTCTCATAGTCCGACGGGACGGTAATGTGACACAACCGGAGAGAAATTGGGTACAGGACCAACCGCTTTGCGTGCTTTCCCAGGGCACGGGGCACCACCAACTGCCTGACATCTTTATACAGAAAATTTCTTGAAAGAAAAATACAATAACTGATTTTGGCCCGACCCTTGATTCAAACCCGAGACCTCATGAATAGAAATCGCGTTTAACGGGTTCTCTATCCGCGATATAGACACATTAGTTAAACAATTAGAATGTTTATATACGGTTCATGGTACAGGGAAAGGGTTAAAATCACCAGACCAACGAGGCAGTCGGATATTATAATCCCCACTACAACCTTTATAAAATTTTCTTTAATCCTAATATTTTAATGAAATGTATCGGTAGGCGGAAATCGAAAGGATATTCGAGTTGGCGCGAACGCTACAGCTCGTGGTGCTTGACTGCGACACCATCAACCATCCTTCACAGCTCGCGAAGACTTCTCTCGCGCCTACCATAGTGTACTTGAAGATATCGAGTCCCAAGGTGAGATTTATAGTTTTTGCACATTAAATTCTTAAGCGAAGTCCTTAGAATAGATATAGCAGAGATAGCAGAGACCGAAATATGCCAAACCCAAATCCTACAGACCGGTTATATGAAGTATCATTACTAAGTAGTGCCATCTTAATACACCTTCCCAGTGTAGTGAGCATTGTAGAATCTTACAACGTATGCTATCTATATGAGTATTAGGCGAAAAATGCTTAGTTTTTCTCTAAACGTTAACCACACCGGGTGTTGCTAATTGACAGACAAGTGTGGAGGACCGACTGAAAGTCCAAAGTTCTGGGAAAGCTTTCGAAAGATATAAGCTGATAGTTTATTCTATAAAGAGCCTATATTCAGCAAATGGACTCAGGGGAAAATAAAAAGAACAAAAAAAAAGGAGGAGATTCCGCAGGGCTTTACTCTTGGTCCGTTATTATTAGTATAGTATAATAGTAAATTGCTTGCATTTGCAATAAATTCACTGAAATAGTGATCATTGTCAGGGTGTAAACAGTCCACTGCTAGCGGAGACTTCTCTGAGATTTTAATGATCCTCGTAATTTATGGATTAGAACGAGGTTGCATAAAAATAATAATGTCCCTTGAATTTCATACTACGAAAGCAACCGGTCTTTGATCCTCACCAGCACCACAGTATAAAAATTATTTATATACTGTGCCAGCATTAAGGAAATTAAAACTTCAAGCTTTCACCTACTTGTGGTAAATATCTACTCTGCATGTAGGAAACATGGTTACAAAATTTGGGTGTACCTGTAAAATTAAAATATTTCAACAACATCTAAAGGTCGACATTACGCAGAATGGCGGACTCAATTATAGTTCAAAAACGTCTAAGAAATAATAGAAAGCCTGTGTCTAGTACTCTAACCTTTTATTTTACTTTAATATAACCCTTACAGGTGCTACAGCGGTTGATAAAATCGCGCGGTAAAGGGCAAAGCAAGAACCTGTCAGTGCAGATGGTGGCGGCGGAGAAGTTGGCACAGTGTCCGCCCGACATGTTCGACGTCATCCTTGACGAGAACCAGCTCGAGGATGCCTGCGAACATATTGCGGAATACCTCGAGGTACTGCAGCATTCACATTTCTTTTATACTAATATAACTATATAATAGGATAGTTATTCAAGTTTTTTAATTTATAACAGAACATTTAGGAGACATAGAGTATTTTCTTTACATATATACCATATTTCAAACTAATGAAATGATATTGACTTGCTTTGTATTTTTTTAAGATAATGCAATTATTTTCATTGTGCGTTTTCAATTGTGGTTATACGACTGTAATACGACGATACGACGATAATTCCGTACTGGGTCGGTGAGTGCAGAGCCTAACGCAGCCGTCATATGGATAGCCATATGACGGCTGCGTTAGGCTCTATTTTCTTATACTTTTCTTTCTTTATACTTTCGTCTTCTTTCTAGATCTTCTTTCCTTATAAATATAGAGTTAGAATATAACAATAAAACAAATTCTATTGTTATTCCATATAAAAAAATTCAATCCAAACTTACGATGATTCAGAAACAGTCAATTTTAACGAATTTGTAATATTTTTTGTAACTTTGAGGGACGAAGGATATATTACGAGAGAAATATCACGCAGAGTTGCTATATCCCAATTTTGTGTCGTGGCCACGTTGCAGAGGTACCACGGCATGGATAATTTAGCTGACCGACCTCGCAATAGTCACCAAACTGTTCTGATTGCTGGCCCGAATCGCTATGACATGCAATATCCATGACAGCAAATAGATAGAAAAAAGTCGCTTTTGATGGGATTGTCAGACCATTCCGACTAAACTATGGACATCAATTCGTACTGGTCGATGATATTGCGCACGCACATCGAGCTCAACGAGTCAGTGCTGCTCTTCAAAAATACGACATCACAAGGTTAAACTGGCCTGCTGGTTCGTCTGACTTAAACCCAATAGAGCACGCGTGGGATAATATTAAGCGAGCTGTTTGGAACCGCCAGCCACCTCCCCAGACAGTGCCAAAGCTCAGGGAAGCAGCTATTCAAGAATGGGACAGGTTACCGCAAGTAATGCTGGATAACTTTTCATCCGCATGCCCAGGAGGATCTCCGCATGCGTTCGAGCCAGGGAAGAAGTTATATTATATTCAATAAAAACTGTGGCCGTAGTAGGAAAAGGGGTGATCTCCCGCCGGGCAAGGTGTTATGCCCGGCGAGCGCCCAACACTCCGTGTTGGGCGCTCGTCGTATAGTTCGGAGATGTTCTATATATGCTGTTTATGATTCGGAATGTTGATAGCGTGATTTAGGCTTCGGTATGTTTCGCTTGCGGCGCGACGACAGCGCCGTCACATCACTCCCCTGCTCAGACCAGAGATCGATAGTGCAGTCCGATTGCCGGTGTGTCCTTAATGCCGGTGGGGAATGCATGCTGTGTGCGTAAGAGCAAGTGACACCGGTGCGAATGATATGCCGATGTGTAATGCATGCCGTACTTACGCACTGGCAAGTGATGCCGGTGAGAACGATGTGCCGGAGCAAGTGCCAGAAGTCTGCCTTATAAATATGCGGTGAGTCAAGATGAAGACAGGCTGGACTGGCTTGCAGGAACTGACGACTGCAGAAGACTATTCTCAGTAGTGAATGGTAGGGGTTCTTAAGGATAATAACGAAGGCTTGAAGTTGTAGTTTCCGAAGGTGTTTGGTTGCGCGTTCAGATCACGTCGGCGTCACCACTGTGGCCGTAGTAGGAAAAGGGGAATTCTCCGCCGGGCAAGGTGTTATGCCTGGGGAGCGGCCAAACTCCGTGTGATAGTTCTGAGATGTTCTATATATGCTGTTTATGATGCGGAATGTTCATAGCGTGATTTAGGCTTGCTTATGTTTCGCTTGGCGCGACGACAGCGCCGCCACAAAACCTTCTATAAATTGTTGTATAAGTTTGGTTAAATAATCTTTTTCTTTCCATCAAATTTATGTTACAATTATATTAGGACTCATTTTTTTGTTATTATAAAATAAAAAAAAGTTTTATTTTTTTATTTCAACCGGTATATTTCTATTAAAAAAAAAAGATATAACGTAAACACTTTTTCTTGTTAAAGTTAAATTTTAAAAATATATAATAAGCTGCGTCGGTCAGTAAGTGTTTTTAAACAAAAACGACTTAAAAAAAGAGATAAAAGTTTATTCGTGAATATGGGTCGACTTTACGTATTAGAGAGATTTTAGCGTAATCGGTGTCATTATACCGCCATTTATTTAAGGGTTTTTTGGTGTTTCTCATAGTCTTCTCTTATACGACTCCCACGAGATGAGATCGCCGATAGATTCTCTAATACCGCCACCAGTTGAACATACTTCCGTCCTTAAAGTGTAATAATAAAAACGATATTCGCCTGGCAGGCATACTGGAGCGCGACGCACCCGCCGACGGTGGCGCCGGCACCGCGCGCCGCCGTACACCCGCACCACGCGCCGCACCACGCGCACCACGCGCACCACGCGCAGCCTGGTGAGTACACGCACACGCACACATGCACACGTACTCGCAAACATGTACACACGTTACATACTCTAATGCGATGCACTGCCTGCTGAACACACGCACATGCACACGCACACACATAACATGTAATACACAGCCTGTTGAATACATGCACATGCAGACACGCATACTCATGCACACACGTAACATACTTTAATGTAAAGCGCAGACTAGTGAGTACACGCACACCCACTCATATACATGCACACAAGCATGCACGTAACATACTCTAATACAAGTCTGATCAACCGCACGCCCGTGGGGCAAATTGTGACTCGCGAGCGAATTCTTAAAAGCCCGCGCAATCAAGTTGAAAAATCCCGCCCAGTTGAAAAAATGTTGCGTTCCGCGAAAAGAACGAGTAATAATTTAACGTATCTCACTAACTAAACAACATATTTGTGAATTGTTATTACTGCCAACATCTGATTTTAAGTTAAATCATTTAAGGCAAATTAACATTAAAAAATTATTACAACAGAAACGATGTCAGAAACCACATCGATTGTATCAATTACATATCTTAGATTTCTTATTGATGTTTTAAAATTTTTCTTATAGTTTAAATTAAAAAAGCTGAGCAGCCTTGCTTAATGTAATGGGCAAGCTGGTACGTACACTCACACTCACACGCGCACGCACACGAACACGCGAACAACATACTTTAAAGTAATACGCAAGCACGTACACACATCGCACTTATTGATAAAATACATTTGTAATATAAACTGCCGGTGTTAATCTTTTCTTCTGATTATAATTTGGGCGTCTTGAAGGCAAGAGTGAATATGCTTTCCACAGACAGTGCGATTTACCATCTGGGGCTTCACCACTTACTTCGACCGGGTGAGAATGTATTACCTACATGTACTTAACGCAGTGGCTTATAAAAACTTTAAAAAAATTGGTGTATACGCACAGGTCCACGCGTATTCGCCATGTTACATTAGTGTGTGCATACGCTGCTGTGCGTGTGTAGATTACATGCGCGCACACACACTCATGCACTGGAAGCGGCACATCCTTGCCATAAACTCCTCTCAGAAATGGGAGGAGTCTTGTGCCCAGCAGTGGGATTTATATAGGCTGTAACTTAGTATTTCTACTTCAAACTATTTTTGCTCTTTCTATTTTTTCTTTTTACTTTTAATATTTTATAATATGATGTAATGTGTATGTGTAATAAGAACAGAAAGAGATAAATATATTTTATTATTGTATTCTCTTGGAAATTAAATGGAATTCATTAATTTTAGGTGTTTGTATGTAAACATAAATTAATAAACTTGAGAATATTAAGATATTATATTTAAACTTTGTATAATATTAATGTATGTATATAAATATTATAAATGCATAGGGGATAAAATTGCATGCGTCATTTCGTACTCGTGTTTGTAACCAATATTTCCCTCTTTTGATCCCCCTGCACATTCCGGCGGACATCGAGAGAGATCGGACTCGTATAACTACGAGCGTGAAAGAGGTAAAAAGCGAGTCAAGTAGAGTATTAAGAGTACGAATTTTCTACACTGAAAAAATGTTTTATCAAATTTGCAGGTTTAAAGATTATTTACGCGAAGTAGATCCACGGGCGCTTTCTCAAAGGCCTTTAGACTTTAAAAGAGCTGACGATAACTGGTGTAGATTTGTATATTTCTTAATAACAATCGTCAAACAGGCTACTTATATTTAGAATAAAACGTTTGAAGTACTGCAATTAGAAATCCAACAAAATTGTATTCATCATTTATGAATCTGATTTTTTAGGCCAATATTTTTAGAAGGCTTATAAGATTATTAATTAATTTTGGTTTTTACCAAAAATAAATAAAAATCTAAGAAGCAATTCAAAGAAATGCCACTGCTAAGTCTTTTATTTTGTAGTTAGTTATGATAGTTTTATAAAATTGAGTGACGTATTGCCTGTATATTGATTATGTATGCTTAGTAGTACTTGTATATTTTTCTTATCCTTTAAGGCTTTTCTCGAAGACGAGCTATAACTAGAGATATCGAACAAGAAGGATTCGTTTTTATATTTACGCCATACCAACCAATAATGCACAGCTATAGTCTTCATCCAAATTCGTAATACTATTAAACTTGCCAAAGTAGTAAAAGGACTTACTCGTGATATACCTAAAATACAGTACTCAGTCAATAGTACTGTGCACAGTTCGCTGTTATTAGATATGATTAATAAACTTAGTGGAAAGATTATGGCATTGGTCATTTAGACAAATATTAAATAAATGAAAATACCTTGCTACCTGCTTATTTCTGCACCGTACCTACCTATTATCGCTTTAGAATGCAATGACAAATCTTTTCACATTCAATTTTTTTTTAAATTTGCTCCGAGATGATCGTACAAATAAAGTACTACATATATATAACAGTAAAAAATAAAAAAATATAATTGTACTCATTGAAAACATTGAAAAAAAATTTTTTTGTTCTAACAAACACAAGTCCGTTTATTACTTTGCCGTGTAAAACAATTGTTGTACCTTTCTTATGCTCCCTGTAGTAAGCACTCTTCCGATCGATGTTAGATCAAAGTCTTCTATGTACACTACTAGACGGGCTCTGCGGCCTTAATATAGTGCACACTTAAATTACGGTTAATTCTCCGTAACTCCTTTAGTCAACTGCGAGCGGGCGAGAAGACTAGGTCTTGGTTTTGTTAACCATTTTTTTATTTAAGTATGTAAGTAACTTTATTTCGTGTTTGCCTTATAAGTAACTGACATAAATGGAAATACAAGTTCTCGCGTGCATTTTTTTTATAGAATAAGAGTACAAACGAGCACACAGTCCGCATGATGGTAAGTGGACGCTATGGTTCATAGACAAGTACATCTATCCTCGATTAAGATTTAAAATGTAAATGCATTGCCACTTCTGAGGATTAAGATAGAATGCCTCGTTTCCGTTAAAAAAGAGTCTCACCATACGAAACACAGCAGCATGGAGCTGCTATATTACTCCGATATTCTGTGAGAGCGTGGTCCTACCCCGGTCGAGCCGACCTATTCGTGCTACAACCATAATATAGCTGCAGTATGTATGTATAAACGTTGCGTGGCATATTCCGGTACAAAGCCAGCTACCTGTCCGCGCTCGCGTCCGCGCGATCCGTGGCTGTGACACAATATTTGTTCTGAACTTCCGGTCAAGAAGTATACATAGAAGCCTTTGTGTTAGATTAACAAGTAGTGCCTGTACCCGCTCACACCTCCTATTCATTTCAGTACAAGCATCAGGACAAGCACACTAACCGTCGCGCCGAAGACCATATATTCCAGTTTACCATTATATAGCAGTACCGTCGGCGATGGCTACCGTTCAGGTTGCAAATACTTTCTTGCGGCTCCTGCCCGCCATTAACAACTTAAATAGCTATTTGAAGGGTGTCGCTTCAACTAACCTTTTCGAACTTTTTTTTTAATGTTTTATTTTACAGGCGTGAGGGAACAAATCTGCATCCACTTTTAAATCTATCCTATATCCTATATCAAAATCTTTAGTAAAAACTAACGTTCAATTCCTTATAATTACGTTACTAAATATAATGAAATACCTACATATATTCCACTCATTATTAACTATTACCTTTAATAACCGCTACTAACAGTGTTAGCGATTTATTGCTTTTTTTAACTGAGAGATTTTGTCGTTCTTTAAACTAAGCTTCAATTAATAATAATAAAAATGAAATCTTCGCTGTTGGAGCCTTTGTTACCATCGATTCCATCGCCTTCTCTATAAACATCGTCTGTATATCTTCCAAGTATTAATGGGATTCCGAAGCTGTTCGCTTCACTGTCTACTTCTTCGCAGCGACACCGTCTCCGACCCCCGCCGCGGAGATGGTGCTCCCGTGCCCGGGTAAAGTGCGCAATACTGGAGAACTCACACCGTCGCTCGATTTTGAATCTTAACTCAGTAAGTCCGGGTGCCCGAGTGAACGCGTGTACCCCGACAGCGACTCCTCACTATATCACTCCCTGTGTGATTTTTGCTGTGTTCATCCTGTCCCAATCCCTCCTATCTGTTAGTTCAGTTGTCTTCTATTTTAATAAATAATCAATGATATCTTCAATAAGAGAACGGTGAATTACTGAACTCAAAATTAATGTAAACATTAATCATAAATGGTCAAAAGGACCTTTTTGAAAAAAAAAACAGAAGGCAAGTCAACTAACTATACGCTGGATAACAAGCAAGATCTCATTACTTCGTGGATTTCCAGGAGGCAGGTCGCGGGCGGTACGGCCCGAGCGGTTAGAGGAAGAATATTACCCACGGGATCAGTATCAGCGGTATCCGCGAGAGCACTACCAGCGAGAATATCACGAGGGCTACTCGCACGAGTACCCACCGCCGGACGCGTACGATCGCGAAGCGTACGGGCACGATTATACGCGTGACGCATACGCGAGGGAGGATTATGGACGAGAGTATGCTAGGGAGGGGTACCCGAGAGAGGAAAGGCCTCCTCGAAGCCGAGACCGAGATGCGCCGGACGATTACGGGCCGTCGAGGCGAGCACTCAACGCCGTGTAGCGGTTCCCAGATTTCGCGTGGTGCTTTAAGACCGATTGTTTTGCGGTTTCGTGTATTCTTAGTATTTTCGTGATCCCTGCGCCTTCTGTTGGCAAGTCGCGCGCTCGCTGTGTGAACGCAACTGCACCTGTGACGACAAACTGCCGTCATTTCAGCGGATAGCTAAACTTGTCGAGCGATCAATATTAATTCTATTATGCAACACATCGACAACTTTTTCTCTAAATATGAAATATTTTAAGGCATATTATAAATGGTTATTTTAAAATTAGATTTTGCTATTGGGAAAGACACAAGAGATCGAAGAGTCGAGATCAACTGAACTTTCATTATTGAATTGAATTGCTATATAGTTATACCTAGTCTGAGCATAATCTACTTTCAAAAAAATCATTTTACGTCAGCTTTAATAGCACTAAATTATATTTAGTAGTAATTCACAAAAATATTTTCAGAAGTTTAGTTTATATAAACATTTTAATTCAATAGAGACAGTTGTATATTGTACTTTGCTCTTTCGAACACTACGAGCTTCTATATATTGTCTAGCAAAAATTTGCGATATTTGTGGAAAAAAATGTATTTTATTATCTCAGAAGCAGCTGCATTTACACAATCGAGAACTGATCATACCTAGCGATAACAGTTTGTTTGTGTAATGATTATATCCTCAGTGTCTCACTCGAGTGGAAATTAACAAATCCAATAATAATCCACTTTTAAAACAAATCAAACTTGTGATTTCTTAAAAAAATAGTTTTCGATGGTTTGTATTCATTCCCTTCATCTTTTTAATTAATATTGATTTTTAATTAATCCAAATTATTTTTATAATGATTCAGAGTTATTTTTAAGAACCCGGTCATGAATTTTGAAAGATAAAAATATCTATTGATGTTAAAGATTTATTAGTCTAATTTTAGCGATAATGAACAAGTTGATAGTCTTGGTCCAAACAGCTGTAAAAGGAATTTGTGAGTAAAGCGTGGGAATCGTTGAATATGAACAGTTCCCGAACTGTCGGTCGCGGTGACCGTTGTTTCGATTTGCTGAGCTTTAGTGGCACGCTTCTGTTTGCGGCGTTACGAATGACTGCGGTTGTGTGGACTCCTTAGCTTGCACATCCCTAAACTCTTTCCACGACAGGAAAAGCTGAATGTATCTCATATTATACGCTAGTTATTGGTTTTGTATAAGCTTGTGATTGATTGTTTAATAAGAGTTTGGCAATAAAATTTCGTTTTAAAACTATTTTCATTAGGATACTTCCACTTCTTCTGGTAAACAAAATGATAATATTCTTATCTCATCTTATTAAAATATGCTATAATCAATTATATATTGAGATTTTATTATTTGACAGTTTTTGACGGACAAAAATTGTTCTTGTCGTGGAAATAGGGTTGAAATTAAAAAGTAATTTTATCAGAACTAAAGAAATGAGGAAAGTAAGAGTTTGTTTCTGATAAATTCTGGAGTAATGACGTGTGTGCAATATTTTAATCTTCTCTCTATGTTGTTGTAAAATTTCAATACAGAAAAACAAGTGTATCTTGGTAAAGAAAATTTTGTAATAAATTATTAGTGCTGAGCTTTGATAGAGAGAAGATGATCATGTGTACATACGTAAGGCTTTTATATTCGTATATATGGAGGTGTGTGAGTAACGGACGCGTGGTGACATTCGATATTGGAGAGAGATTTCTAATTAAGATATAGTGTATGTACTCTTAAAGCATCTGTCAGAGGCAATTTACTGGGCTTCAGAAATTATTTCTATATTTAATTTGTATGTAGTTGACCAAAGAATTTCAATAACACAAAACAAAAGTTATTTTTGGTAGTTGGTGCGGTTTTTAATCCATTAGGCAAATAATTCAATAAGAACCAAGTATTTCTTATTAAAAATAATTTTAAGATTACAAGTTTTATATTTCTTTAAGTGTTAAATCGTTATCACATAGATTATCGCATTTATCATCTTTATATTTAAACTTTTCATAAGCGGAATACAGCATAATTATGAATGTTTTAAGTATAGAGAATTGGTCAATATTTCGTATTAATACTTCAAGTTTTGAGGTGGAGTAAAACCTAAAATAACTTAGGAAACGTATAATTATCTATTAAGTCATTTATGTGTATTCCACAAAAAGTATTTCGGGATTTTTTTCTACTACTACTGACAAGTTTTTCATAACTTAGAAATTTTCTGAATGAGTAAGTTGCCTCCATCTTATGCGTTAAGTATCCATGTCGCAGCATGTGACGTTCACCTGGCGTTGAATGTATAAAATTTTACATAAATGATAATTTTAGTGCCGTTAGATATTATCCGTTTCCCATTTTTTGGACATACATACTCTTGTAATTATATTGCATCGCCTGTACTTCATTGTTGCAATCATTTGTAAATAAAATACTTTATATCAATGCTTATTTCTTTTCTTTTTTTTTTTCTACTTTAGTATCATAACTATTTACGAATGTGCTTAGTTGCTACTATATTTGTCCATTTTATCGTGGATTGGATTATCAACAAAATATTAATGGTTTCGCGCCTATAATATTTTTCTCCGTTGTGATTTCTCCGTGTTCTTCTTTAGCTCGTTGACTGCGTTTCGTTATTTCAAATCTCACATTTATATGAGATAAACCACTCCAAACACTAGCATTTTCAATTAGATTGGAGTGGCTAATGAAAATGGGGAAACATGGTTGTTTCATGCCTACAAATGTAATGTAACTCGAAATAATGTCCTCTAGATCGAATATCGGTCTCTGCAACCAGTCTCAAGTTTAACTAGCCATCCGCGCAGGACAGTATTATAGTCCGCGATAGTAGCGCAAGCACAGGTGCAATTTCTCCCTCACTCTCATAGTCTTATGGAACGGTAATCCAACTCGACCGGAGAGAAATCAGGAGCAGGACCTGCTTACGTGTTTTCTGAGGCACAGGATTGAAACACCGCTAATTTCCTAACTCTGGGCTGATTCTCAGAATTTCTTGACAGTAAAACCTAATAACTGATTTTGTCCCGACTCGAGATTCATATTCAGGACCGCTTGACGATCAACAACCGCGTTTTACGACCGCTAGACCAAATGAGACTTGACAATAGATACCGTGACAACCTGATAAATCATGCAGGTAGTGGATGAATGAAAATAGCCTATGTTCAGTAATGGACTTCGGAAGGGCTGCGACGATGAAAATGAATCATGACATCCAACACAGAAATAAGAAAGGTAGGTGTAATATCTTAGGATTATGAGACTATCGAGAGTGATGATATAATAAAACAGTTTTTGATACAAGAGAAAGTACCGCATTTATTAAAATTAATTTAAAGTAGAAATCCCATAATCTTTAACATCTCAAGCGAATAATCTCGTTTTGTATTTAAGCGATGCAATACGAATGCACACTTAAGGATGTACATCTTTATTACATTTCAAAAGTTTGCAAAGCATCGCTATCACCAAAACGAGGGGACAATGCCCGCTGCCTTTTTTATAAATAAATTAAACATCACAATACATAACAGATAAATAAATCATATAAACGTTCGCTTGTTTGCCTCTTTGGTGTCTACTAGCTAATTATATTACGAACTTAAAATACTATTTACAATTTTCGTCATACGATTATGAAGCTTACACACACGCAATTTCGTCTTTATTCTAAAATAGTTTTATGCATAAATAAACTGAAGTTAAAATTGGCGTTCAGATACAAGAAATTTAAAGTACTTTCAATACGTAATTGTTTTTTGACTTGGGAGAATCGTGGTTAATCTAACACTACGTTAAATTTTTTCCCTCGATCTGATTGCTATAGAACAAGATGTTATCGAGCGAGTGCCTGTATAAGCGCAGTACACAATATTAAATAAAGCGTCTTTGGCACTGTAAAGTTAAGCCTCAAATAACATTTGCTTGGTACCATAAGGTAACTGTGAACTGATTTCTTTAAAAAATATATGTGAATATTTTTTTACTATTGTCTATGGGAAGCGAGGTGAAACTTTAGAGACTAGAAAATAAGAAACAATACAAACATTTAAGAATATATCAAAATTTGGTTACTTATAGCATGTAGATACAAAATGTAATATTAATATTTTTCTTCATCAGCCTGCAAATATTCAACGCTGATCATCACCCTTATGGTGTAGAGAGAATTTGTTAAGTTTGGTAAACAAATGGCGATCACAGCCCTAGAAATATCTACCATTTAGATCCTCGCAACCTTTGGAAATTTTACTTCTGTTGTCAACGAGATGATTACACCGCCCTCTATCGAAAGTCATGAAGACTTCCTGGCATTTCTCTTGTAACACCCAGTTGACGGTTGACAAAAGAGTTTGATAACACCACAAAACAACAACTATAACTATTGAACAATTACTAAAATTACTAAAATAAATTACAAAAAACAATTTAAGGTCACATTTCTTTAAGAATATTCTCGTGTTTGTAGAGTTATCTGTAGGGATATACTTTATTATAAAAGTTAAGATTGTTTTATATGATGTTACAATGTTAATTTTATCTTTTAATTACTCGAAAGGTCACACTCTTCTCTCCCTAGATTAGGCCGTCCAGAAATCTCTTTGGTTTCGCTCATCCTAAGAGAACATACACCCTGTAAGTTACCAGCGAGTCCAACACTATGTACACTATACAATAACATTCCATATTTACACTTCACAAGAGTCTCTTTTTCGTCGACCGCACTCGCCACTTACGGCCTTCTATTGCAGACTTTAACCTAACCAGGTTTATCGCTAGTCATATGTAAAGGTAATCGTTTTTCGTCTCTCTACAGTAGCTTATGCTAGGGAACTTGTATACTGGGCTGTATCTTTTGTTGTCATCATCAGATTCGAGAGATAGAGCTGATAGGGCTCTAGAGGGTTCGTCTTCCTCTTTTGGAACTTCAACGGGTGCGGGAATGGTCCGCGGTGGGAGCGGGGGAGCCCGGGGGTTCCTCCGAACACGGAAGTGACAGTCGCTGTCCACCGGCCACGAGCGCTGCACGAGGAGGGGCAAGTCATCCGGGTGCAGCTTCCGCTCGTACTCTTGAGAGGGGCACACCTGGAAAATAAATCATATTCTTAAATTTAGGAAAGACATTTTAATATTTATTATAACATTTATTGAGACTACCTCATTGGTCTAGTACTCTTAAACGGCGGGTGCTGATCATGATGTCCTAGGATCTAATCCGGGGTTAGGCCAAAATCATTTAGGTTTAGGGGGTTTAAAAATTCACAGTAGCAGCCCGGAATCGAGATATTGGATTAAATTGAATACTCATTGATTTGACATTAGATATTAATGTGACGCAAAAAATATTTGAATTTCACATAAATTTAATATTGCCAAGTTTTGACGCATGCAAATCTATAATGATTAAATATTAAATTGAAAATTTACTAGACATATATATTTCTATATTAAGTGTAAAATATTTTCCAATTATTTTAATACTAAATTTATTAATTTCACATCCCTAAGGTTTATTTCATACCGTAATGTGAGGCTAAACAGATCGATCAGAATTATGTTTTTATTTCAATTAATAGTATATTTTAACAGTCTCTTATGCAGCGGTCAGGGGAGCCGATTTGCCAGCCAGGGTTCTGGTCTTGAATTCAACTCTCCACCGAACGTCATCATCGATCGAAACACACTTTATTAATTTATCTGCCATGTCGCTGCTCCCTGTCAACGTCTCGCGCCTTTGACGTTGCACCCCATCGTCGGTCTGGATATTTGACGACGTCTGGCGTTAATTAGATGTTGATATTATCATTTATCGAAATCCAGAAGATCTATCCGGCGTATCTTAGTTACCGCTTACGACACGCACGGGACGACGTAATATGTTGGATTCTTTTAAACCGGTCCGGGGCGCCGTCGTTGCGCCACAAGCGACACGTCCTAAAGCCTAAATCACGCTACCAAAGTTCCGAAGTACCGAGTATATTTAAAACCGCTCTGTACTAACACACGGAGCGATGACCGCTCCGCAGGCTGAATACCTTGCCGGGCGGAAGATCTTAGCAACACCCGACTCTACTACTACATATCCTCTTACTACAATACCAACCTCATAAAGCGAGAACCTCTCGACACCCTCGGTGGAGTCATAGCAGTGCAGCAGGATGGCTAACAGCTCGTCGGCGGTCGTGCGCTCACTGGTCAAGAGACACTTGTACTGGGATGAGGACATTAGCGCTGAATCGTAGATCTTCACCAAGCCGCCCGGTCGCATCTGGAGAGAGAATCTGAAAAAATAAAATAATTTAGGCTTTACTTTTTTTAAACGGAGCCGATTTTAGGATAAAAGTTAAGACCGTGGTTGAGGTAGGTCAACTGTCACCGCAAATTTGACAATATACGAGCACCCCAGTTCGACCTCTGTTGACTAATGAAATTATTAATTGCAATTTTATATACTGATTTACCACTTGCTCGGTGATGAAGGAAAATATCGAGGTATAACCTGCATGCCTTAAAAACTAAAAACAAAATAGTTGGAAGATCTGTGAAGTCCGCCAGCATATACTGAATCAGTTCGAATTAATTGCTCTATGAACCTCTCAGAAATAATAGGACGCGTGTGCCTAGCTGACGAACGTAAATGATATCCTATAAAGATCGAATTTCCGTAACGGCGGCCAGTCCAAACGGAGATTTGCGCATGACATGATTATGGTGCCCGGGTGTATGAGTATGCACAGATGCACTCTCTATTCCTCATTCTCATAGTCCAATGACACGGTAATTCGACACGGTCGGGGAGAGATCGGGCGCAAAATCAACGGCTGTACGTGCTTACCGAGGCACGCCAGTGAAACATCACCAACTCTCTGGCTCCGGGATGCTACTGGGAATTACTTGACAGAAAAACCCATTAACTAATTTTGGCCCAAACAGGGATTCGAACCCGGGATAGCTTGATCAGCAACCACGTTCACGACCAGTAGATCAACGCAGTCAAGAGAGCTGTAAAATAGCTACGTAATATTGATGTAAAGTTTTCATAACTTATGCTCGATAACGTAACGAATGAATATTGAGTATCATTGACATTGTTACTAAATACACACCGCACGAAGATTGTAAAGATTGAGTAAGTGTGACATCGACAGCGACATCTGATCACACTTATTAGGGATTGTTTCACTACCGCATTACATAATTAACTTTTCTCTTTATCTTTCCATTATATAAGTAAGGGTGACTAAAACAAAGTCTACCTGACGATAAGTGGATGCTGTGCCCAATAGGAATCTACATAAATCCTCGATTAGGAATCAAAGTGCAAATACCAACATAGTATAGATTCTCCTTACCCACCATATGAAACGCAGCAGCATTATGATGCCATTTCACGCTGGTGTTCTGTACGAGCGTGGTATTACACCGGTCGAACCGAATCATTCACGCTGCAGCTATTATAACACATTGCTTATATAAAGAGGTATTAATTACCTTTTATTTTGTAGTTCAACACTACAGGTCATTCATTACCAAAATTTTCGATATCAATTTTTTTTCATACAACAGGAAAACGTTAAACCAATGCGTTCGTTAACTTAATATTTATATATTATAAAGAACTAAAAGGCAATGCTAAGCTGTAGTAACTCGCTGTAAATTTAACAGTAAGTAAGAAATCCGAGTTCGATCCCCGCCGGTACCAATTGCAGATTAATGTGCTCATTTATTGCGGCCGTAGTGGTGAAGGAAAACATCGCGAGGATACTATTTGCATGTTTGAGAATTAAAACACGTCAAGAACTCATGAAGTGAACTTCTGGTAAACCAATATGTAAAGCGCGCTAAACTAACTGCTTCTTGCTTGAAGTCCATCTTAGAAACTCGAAGGGGCCTGATTTGAGTAAAGGGACGTGTGTAACCTTAGACACAAGTGATACAACCTAAAAAACGGTAAGATTAAAACCTGTGTACGGTACGGTAAAACGGTAAGATAAAGGTAAGACTTTAAAGCAACAACATCAACTAAACTAAAAAATAAATTATTAAGCAATAATTTACTAGTATTAAACCGTGTGGTGACGGTATAAACCATGTAGTGTTGGTGTAAGGATATCCACTATCCCATATCGTTACCGTGGGTGTCTTAAGAGGCGAACCTAACACAAAAGATCAGAAGAAAAATTCAACTAAAACAAAAGATGGGCCGCGGCATCTTCCTTAATAACAATTTAAAATTACCTATAAAAAAACTACGGTTGCCAACGTGCTTGCCAAATGTGGCAACTATGGCATAATTCTCCCTATGAGGCAATGTATGGGATAGACCAATGTTTAGCTGTGGAATTTAAAGGCTGTAAATTATGTGATAAGATGGATACCAGGATATCATAAAAAAGTAGATAATAATATACTTAGTGCTGATGTGATAAAATGCATGCCAGGATATGATAAAAAAATGGATAATATACTAGTGATGATGTGATAAAATGGATGCCAGGATATGAAAAAAAGTAGATAATATACTCAGTGATGACCTGCCGTCATTATTTTTAATTTATTGAAATATTTTGAGTTATTAGACAAACCCTTTTTTGTAAATGCGATTATGCACTCTGCATTCAAGTCAAGTGCGCTTCTAAACTTAGATGATGAATACGGACGCTATGATTTTGAGCACTTAATACTCTTCGTAGTCAATAACAATATTCAACACACAAGCATTAGTGGGATCGCGACTTAGACCATTATTGGGTGAATGGTCTAAAGATCACGAGAACTAAGATAAGTAAGTAATATAAGAGTTTAAAAAAATTTAAACAACATCCTGAACAAACGTTAAAATGATGATGATCCCGATAAATATTTTATGTTATCCTGGTGATCAGGGTAGTAGGTTAAAGTTATTAAATTATTGTATTGTCATCGATATGCAAGCTACATTTCCTTGTTTCCTTCTTTGCAGACGACTTGGAGCTCTCGAGAGTCATATCAACTTAGTTGGACGAGAGAACCCAGGCGAATCCCGACCGTCTGGCAACCCCACTTACACCTCATTTGTGGTGCCTCCCTGCTGGCAAAAAGTCGTGGATTCCCTTAATATTTTGGTCGTATAGAAGCGCTGTAAGGGAATCCATCGCTCTATTTCTAAGCCTATTTGTAATGTAAAAAAAACCGACGACAGAGTGCACCATCAAAAGTGCAAGCAAGACTGGTTTACTAAGCCGCGCGATTTAGGCAAATTCGATTGCGTTGTTGATCTAGTGGTCACAAACGCACTCGCTGATCATAAGATCCCGAGTCCAAATCCCTGGTCAGAAAAAAATCAGTTATTGGGTTTATTTGTCAAAATTCTCAGTAGCAGCCCGGAGTCAAGAATTTGACGGTGTTTTACCCCATTGCCTCAGAAAGCTCGTAAAGCCGTTGGCCCTGCGCCTAATCTCTCTTTGGTCGTGTCGGATTACCGTCCCATCGGACTACGAGAGAGTGAGGAATTAGAGAGTGCACCTGAGCTTGTGCATACACTTGTACACCAGGATGACCGAAATTCGGTCTGGAGGATATTATTGGCAGTAGAGCCCAGCAGTATTCTTTTACAGAATGTTAAAAATGATGAAAAATTTACGTTAAAATTACTAGGTATAGGAGAGGTTGTAGCACGAATGGGTCGGTTCAACCGGGAAAGGACCACACTCTCGCAGAATAACAGCATAAAATAGCAGCTTATTACTGCTGTGTTTCGTATGGTGAGTGTAGAGATCCGGTGATCCTTTTTTACTGGAAACGAGGCATTCCATCTTAGTCCTCAGGGGTGACAACGCATCTGCGTTTTGATTCTTAATCGAGGATAAATGTAGATCACATCATCCACTAGATGGAGTGATGACCTGTGGGGGATGGGGGGCGGTGGGCCAGACCGTGTTTTGTGGCATTGCTTGGGAGGCATGTTCAGCAGTGGACTTGTGAAGGGCTGTAATGATGATGATGATGATGACATCATCCACTTACCATCAGGTGGACTATGCTATCGTTTGTCACCCTTATTCTGTACCAAAACTATTTACAGTTAAATAACTATAATAAAATAGGTAGCTACGTACTTGAGCTTTGTCACAGATAACACCTTGTTACTGTTATCAAAACAGACTCGCGTCTGTCAACACAGCGTAACACTACCCGCACGGTCAATAAAAACCTTTCGAGACGTTTTACCGTTTTTTATTACTTATGGAAGCTGGTGTGTTTACGCGACAGAAATAGCCGGGCCGGAAGGGGACAGAAAAAGGGACAAGAGTGGTTCTTTTTCTATCTCGAATAGCCGGTGGTCCGAAACACGCGCGCGCCGATCTTTGAACGAGTTGTCTATAGCTATTGTTCATTGAGATGTTTATTTTCCTCCACTTTGTTTTATATTTACGCATATTTATATTTTTGTCATTAATTTTTCGTATGAATAAAAGCAACTTAAGATTTAGTATCTTATATTAGTACAATAATATATTATCGTTATTGGGAAAACTAAATTTATATATACCCGCCCGGCTTCGCACGGGTGATTTCTGGAACTCGACCACGGTGCCTGTTGTCGAGATCCAGATGATCCAAAAGACCTATCGAGTCTTTTTCATATAAAATAAGGGTGACAAACAAGCACACAGTCGATGCTGCGGTAAGTGGATGCTGTGGCCCATAGACATCTACATTAATCCTCGATTACGAATCAAAACGCAGATGCGTTGTCACCCCTTAAAATTAAGATGGAATGCCTCGTTTTCCGTAAAGAGGGTCTCCAGTTCTCTACACTTACCATACGAAACAAAGCGACATAGAGCTGGTATTTCACGCTGGTATTCTGTGAGAGCGTGGTCCTTCCCCGGTCGAGCCGAGCCATTTGTGCTACAACCATAATATAGCTGCAGCGTGGCTCTACCATAATTGTGAATCTAAACAATCCCCACCGGGACCCACTTAAATATACACACAAAAAATTTCATCAAAATCAGTCCAGTTATTTTCGAGTTTTTGCGAAACTAAATAACGGCGCCACCTACCGGATCCAATTCAGTTGTTAAACCATCCAGGAACCCATTCAAAAGCACATCAAAAACCGTTCGAGCAGTTTTCGAGTTTCAGCGATACTAACGGACGGCAAATTTTTACATATAAGAAAGATATTATGTCTAATCTACTCAATCCATCTGATGGTAAACGGATGCTGTGACGCCTACGTCTTTCCACGACGAAGACTCAAAATGCAAGCGCTTTGTTATCCATGAGGACTAAGATGCAATGACTCGTTACTAGTAAAATGATTTCCCGTTCTCTACACACATCATACAAAACAAAACACCATTCATTTCATCATAATAATTCAGTATGGTAATATGGTAATACATTAAAAGATTAACTTTCTTTTTGTGAAAGAGGTGGTTCTATCAAGACAAACTCAAGAAAAGAAGTAACTACTACATATAAAATTAAGATTCATTGCTTATTTATAATAACAAACTTAATAATATAATGTTGCACAGTACAAACGATCTGTGACCGGTTATATCATAAATGCAAGGCTTAATTAAAACAATTATATCGTAACGAGGTTGCGGCCTTAATTTTGTAATGTAAACTATTGTTTGATAGTGCAGGGGTGCTCAACTAGCCAACACATGCAGAATTTACAAAATTTTACATAATACGAGATTGACTTAAAAAATATATTTAAAAGCTTTATAAAACAATATATCCCCGTATGAGGCAATCTATGGGTGTCCAGTGGTAGACTATAGGTAGGCTGTAACGGCAATAAAGAACAAGGAGAATGAGACGATGGGTGAAACATTAGATAATAAAAATTACTATGTTGAAGTTTTAATGAAAAGTTGTTCCAATTTAAAACTGACTAAATGGAGGAACTATGGTTATTTTAAAAGGGGATATTTTATAATTTTTTATTGATTTTGTAAAAAAATATTATTTATATGAATCACCACGCACGAGACGTGAAACTGAACATTTTGATAAAAAAAGTTAAGTTAAAACATTTATTCTATAATAATAAGAAATAAAAATATTGAATCTTTAATGAATGATGTTTTGACTTAGAATTAAACAAATTAAGAAAAGAAAAAAAATAGAAAAAGCGGGTATCGAACCCGGTTTTCTCGGGTAAAGTGAAGTTGACAGCGAGTTTAATTTAAAAGCTGGTATTTTTTGATATAACGTCAGTTTATATTATATCTATTGTATATTTATATATATATATATTTATACTATGATATAATTTATTATATATTATATTATATTTTATTTACCTTATTAACAAATTACTAATATATTTTTTTTTATATTTTTTAAACTATATTTTATTAATTTTTTATTAGTAGATAATATTATTTACATGAATAAAATATTATGATAATAAAGTTAAGATAGATAAATTGTTGCCACGAGTTTGCCACCCCTGCGCTAAACACATGCAGATTTAATGTTAGAAAAATATACACGACTGCATTAATCGCTCTACAAGCCGGTTTTATACAAACAAGCGACTGTGTTATAACTTCATTGTATTAGGACACAATTAATAAACTATTGTGTGAAAAATTGGGACATCTATGAAACGTTACCACGTGTGGGATTCACATGTCGTCATTGTTAGTGTACAAGGATCAACACCGGCTGCTGATTTATGCTGGGAACTATTTTAAAGCGAGATATTTGGAAACATACTAAATCGATTTCGAGTGGATTCGTCTTACTAAATGGACTACACTCCGTGTATAGGAATATAAATAACCTAAGATTTGTCTTCTTTTTTAGATCTCGAATGACAAACAAACTTGCAGTCCACCTTTTTTTTATAGGATAGGGTGACAAACGAGCACACAGTCCACCTGATGGTAAGTGGTTGCTGTGGCCCATAGACACTTACATATATCCTCGATTACGAATCGAAATGCAGATGCGTTGTCACGCGTGAGGATTAAGATAGAATGCCCTCGAACTCGAACACACAGCAACGTTAAGCTACTATTTGACGCTGGTATTCTGTGAGAGCGTGGTCCTTCCCCGGTCGAGCCGACCCATTCGTGCTACAACTATACTATAGTCAACCAAATCTAAGAAATACCTTTTGACGTTTCACATTAATCATTCCGCAATAACTTTGCAGAAGCATACTCACACGATTTAAAATAACCTTTTACGTAAATCCGAAGAATTATGAAGTTATCTATATTTCATTACAACGTGTATAGTTTTTTATCAATAATTTAAATTCGAATCTATCTAACAAAGCACAATATTAAAAAAAATAACCAGTATCAACTTTTTTACTCGATGTCGTTTCAATGATATGTCTCTATGTACCTTACCGTAGTGTTTGGATGGTTAAAATTCATTGTTATGCGAATAATCGGCAAAAATATTCAAATAACTGGTAAAAATATTGAACTAATCGAATCATTATTTTTTTTATGTATCTTTGTTTAATTAAATTTTATTATTAAAATTCCTTAAACTACATGTATCATAAATAAAACAAGTTTATTTTTTTTTACTTTGTCAACGTAAATTTGTGCAGACAAAAAACTTACATACAAGGCCGCGTTTAAAAAAATTACTACGATTTCAATCTCCCGCTATTTCGGGATGTGCGTAATTGTATGATTTTGTGTTTGTCTTCTTATTTTGTGACTCGGCTTTAACTTTTTGAGCTGTTTCTTCTTTATTGATTTTTTTATTGAATGGGAAAAATTGGTAGAAAAACAAAAAAAAAGATTATGAATGACTTTGACAGAGACATTAATTTTGACTGCATTATTGAAACTCAAACATTAAATAATCTAAACAACGACAGCTCAACTAATTATAATGTGATTGAATAAATTTATTTTTAATCTAGTTCCAATCTAAAATGTTTATAAATTTGCGTCTAGAAATAAGCAGTAAAAACAAATACCATAGAAAAAGTAATAGCTAGCTAACTACGTACAGATATGAAGAAACTGATAAATCTTGTGTTTTAAATTATCCGTTTCTAATTTATTTTAGTATTATTCAAACCAAACTGTGAATGATTACTAACTCTAAATAATCGATATCGATTTTTTAAGAATCGAATATTGTTAGTTTCCATTTTTTGGTTGGCATGCTTGGTGCAATAAGTCTGACAGCTGTCAAAATGTATTTCTTAGATTTGGTTGACTTATAGTAATATAACTGCAGCATGGCTCTGCCACGTATAATGTGATGGTAAGTGTCTGCTGCAGTTCATCGACACCGCAAACAACTACGAATAAAGAAGGTTATACATGCGTTATCACTTCTTCGTTGTAAAGGCTGTAACTGGCAGGAAACATGCTAAGGAATTTCATAGGAATAAAAATAATACCTGTGAAATTCACCGAGCTGTGCTTTAGCAGAGGTGTGGATTTTCACGAGTTCGATCATTAATATCACATCTCTCATTAAGCAAAGTAGAACTGTGTTCTATAGTAGGATGTTCAATAAAGAATATTTTACCATCTTTCCACTGTTTAAGCACGCTTTTCTTGAGTATCTATCTATCTATGTAACGGAATTTTTTTGTATTTTAATGTAATTTTCACTAAGCTGCAGACGGACGATTGACTTCATTTGCAGTCGCAGTTCGATGACAAACAATAATAACATTATCCTAGTATCCCAATCAGGATCGGTCGGTCTAAGATAAAATTATTTATCTTTAGTTTGTTTCTTTATTATTGTTAAACTATAATTTAATTATTATTTAGAAATAACTGCCTTCTTGGTAGGTAGTATACTCGTATATCCTAAATATCATGCACGTTTGAAGCTGATGCCATTTTTAAAGATAATACTGCCATGTGCCGGAAGTCAGTTTATACGTGATAGAGCCACACTGCAGCTATATTACGGTTGTAGCACGAAAGGGTCGGCTCGACTGTGCTAGGATCACGCTCTCACAGAATACCTGCATAAAATAGCAGCTTGATGATACTTTCTTGTGGTGAGTGTAGAGAACCGGAGACCCGTTTTACTTGTCGAGGCATTCCATCTTAGTCCTCAGGGTTGACAACGCATCTGCATTTTGATTCTTAATCGAGATTAAATGTAGATGCCTATGGGCCACAGCATCCACTTACGATCAGGTGAACTGTGTGCTCGTTTGTCACCCTAATTCTATAAAAAAGTCATAACATTTTTCTGACAATGCCTATTTTTCAGCATCTCTCTACTGAGACTTTTACAGCCCTCTGAAAGACAATAAGCCTCGCCCTGATTAGGGCGGTTTGTTCTAGTCGTCATGCTTGGCAGTCGAATAATAAATAAATTAAATTAAATAAAGTTTCAAAGCCAGAGGAATCGCGGGTACATTGCCAACCTTTTAAAAAGAAGTAAGCTCGTTTCTTGAAGGTCCCCAAGCCGTGCGAGGAAGAAAACTTACTTGGAGTATCCTTTGGGATGGCAAGCCTGGAGCGCCGCGGGCCTTGCGTCGTCGTCCAGGACGAGCGTGGTGCGAAGCCCCGCAGCACGGACCCGCACCTCCATGCTGAGATAGAAGAGACGCGGGTCCCGGTGCCTCATTCGGAACTTGCCCAGCAACGTAGCGACCACCTCGCTAGCCCGCGTTCCCCAAGTCACTGACAGCGTCTTGTATTCGATGTCTGGTCGAAGACAGCGCGCGTACACTTTGATTGTAGTCTGTGAACAAAAATGATACTTTGTATAAACAAAAAAAAATCCAATTTAAAACATTGCCCAACCCTACGATACAACGTCATTTCTTTAAATCTTCTACAGATTCAAAATCAGGTTTATCTGACTGGAGAAAACACAGCAAAAGTCGCAGGTAACCCATATTTATATTTTTATTTTAAATTTTATCAAAACAGAAAAATGGTGAAATAACTGATCTTCGAGTGTATTTTTCGTTCCGTGTAGATGATACTAAAAATATTTGAGGACGAGATAAATAATTTTTTACAGGGGCAAAAAAGTTGCCATTCTTTTATTTTTTTATATAGGTTATTTTTTTTTTAATAGAATAAGGGTGACAAATGAGAACACAGTCCACTTGATGTAAGTGCACTGTGTGCTGTGGCCCATAGACATCTACATTTATCCTCGATTAAGAATCAAAACGCGGATGCGTTGTCACCCCTGAGAACTAATTTGGAATGCCTCGTTTCAAATGAAAAAGGGTCTCTGGATTTCTACACTCACCATACGAAACACAGCATTATTATTAAAGCTGTGCTATTTTACACTAGTATTCCTTCCGCGTGGTCCTTCCCCGGTCGAGGCGACCGTTTGGTGCTACAACCATAATATAGCTGCAGTGTGGGTCTACCACGTTAAATCTTTGAATTTTTCCTGATCTTTGAGGCACCATATCAAAAATATAACATACTATATGATTTTTTTTATTTACAAGCTTAGGTCTACGTAGGCAACCCAAATATGATAAAACAAAATCTTATACATAAATTTAATGATACCGCAAATCCAAACAATCTAGCTCGTAAGAAAATAAATAAAGAGTATACCAAACAACATTCCTAATACAGCTCAACTGATAACTCTCTAATATAGCACAGCCGCGATAAGACAGCTCAGGAATGTTTGTGGACAAACAAACTCCATTCGGGTTAATTGATTTCAATCCGTGCTCAATTTGTCTGGCAAATTAAATTTATATGTGTTGTTATATGTAAGACCTGTACCGCAATCATGTACTGCACGCGACGACTCGACGCGAGCGTTGATATTACCGTTAATGCAAGTGAATATGGCGAACATTGTCAAAACAATAAAGAATTAGCGTTTTTATTTTATCACGGGCACAAAAAGTAACAAAATAAACTCCATTTAGACAAAAAAGAGAGAAATTTTCTTAAAGCAATTTTTTTCCTGCGTAGCAAATGTATAACAAAACTAAATCTGCCTTCGACATTATCACATACGCACTTGAGATTTACAATATAAACCAATAAACCTTCCCATTTTTTTTAAAATACAAATCAACTTAATATGCAGGTGGATCAGACCATGGTTTGTGGCATTACGTATGGGAGACCTATGTATGTTCGGCAGTAGACTGAAAAAAAAAAGAAAAAGTCTTTTTCAAGAAATTCCTGAAATTAACCAAGTTATTAAAAATAATTGACTCTACTTTAACTGTAACAAAAAAATGGAAACACGTCAGCGCTTGTTCCGACGGTCACAGATTGATATTTTCAGCCATCCGGAGCTTTGAACGCTATCACCGTAATTTCCTGTTATATTAAATGATTAAACACGAGGAAGTGGACGCAGGAAAGCAGAGCATCCTTTAATTCGATTGAAATTTTTCACTTTTGTTTTGTTTAAACAACATTTATAGATGAAAGTATCGGTGAAGAAATACATGCATCTGTATTCTTTCCATTTATATTATTTATTTATTTTTTTTGTGAACCAAATGCAATGGTTTTAGTTAAAAAGTTAAGTCAGCTAAGTGGGATGTATAAAGGGTAAGGGCATTTAGGGTTTTAGGTCAAGGAGGTGCCGTCGTGCTGCGTATAATAGGTACGTGTTTGCAGACTCCAAGTGTCTTCGAAATATTTTTTATTTTATTTTTCAATTCTCACGCATGCTAATTGCCTCATAGTGTTTTTTTATACCACCGAGTATGTAGCAAGTGTACTTTGAAATTTATGGCAAGCGTTCCATGGGCCACGTCTATGGGCCACAGCATCCGCTTACCATCAGGTGGACTATGTGCTCATTTATCACCTTTATACTATAAAAAAGACATCCGTGTCAAGTGTGGAGAATATGGACAAATCTTCTGTGATGTATGCCAAGTGACATATTCTTGGAGTATCGTGAAATATACATTCCCATTTGTGAACAATCACTTATTATTGTCAAATGGGCCTGAGAATGGGCCTTTTTTTACGTCAATAGACAACGAACACAACACAATGATAAATTTTCACAACAAATTATATGAATTTTATTTATTAGAAACACTAGAAATAAATGAACACATTCAATATAGCTCAAATGTGGGATATTTTAAATGGTGAAAATGACCCATAGACATCTTAATTAATTAAAAATCAAAATGCAGATACGTTGTCACCCCTGAGGACTAAGATGGAATGCCTCGTTTCTAGTAAAAAGCCCTGTCACTTCATAAACTGTAGATGCTTTAAACCATACGAAACACAACAACATAACTCTGCTATGTACTTCATACTGGTACTCTGTGCAAACGTGGTCTAGTCCTGGCCAAGCCGACCCATTATCACTGCACTACTCGTACTACCGACTCTACCACTTATATAACATTTAATATATATACTGACGTTTTTGTCTTCATATGTAAAGGTATATATAGAGTCCACGAAATAAACGTCATTAGTAACCGTTGAAGATTTTATCTAAACACAAAGCAAATATTTATTTGACATAATTATTGTAAAAATTCAACTTATTAGGTCCAGTATATTTGGCATTAAGGTCGCACAAATAAAAGGAAAAAACGTATATTTGATACCTTGAATGAAACTAGAATACGAAGTACAAAATATGAGATCACAATATCAGAACTAGATGTCTACAAGAGTTAATTAAAACTTCATCGATGAAGAAAATATTAAAAAGTAAACTAAATTTGCAAGCTGTATTAAAGCAAAATGTACAAGGATTCTTTGCAAATAAAAATAATATGTATTCTATTAAATTCCGAACAGATATTTTTATATTCGTAATGAGAGTAGTATGTAGTGACGGTGTTAGAATACCCCCTGGATCCCGTGGATGTAAATAAAAGGCGACAGAAGGAAACGAATCTGGAGATGGGCAGCAGCGACTACTTAATAACGACTAAAACTAAAAAAAAAACGTAGTTGCCAACCCGCTCGCCAAGTGTGGAAAGTATGGTAAATATACCCCTTTGAGGCGATTTATGGGGAAGGCCTATGTTTAGCAGTGGACTTGTATAGAATGTAACGGTAACGGTATGTAAAAGTAACTCCGTGAAGAGTTTAGAATAAACGTAAATAAAAACTATTGTATAGGCTTTATCTTTACATACATAAATGCAAAACTTTATTTAAAACTATTGTAATAGCTCCAGTACTTCTGGCGTGAAGCTAGTGCATTTTATAATAAGATATATATTTGTTTTCGTATATACAGGTAACTCTATGTAGAGTTGGCGAAATAAACAAGATTAAAAAGAGGTTATACTGTGTTTATCCATAAACAAATGCTAAATTTTATAATAAATTGTAAAGATACAACTAAAAGTACCCATTTCAGTACTTTTTTGTATGAATTCCGCACATATAAACAGATATTTTCACCAGACAAAAATTCTGAATTGACTCTCCCGTTCTCAGATCATTCATACTATTCCTATTACCTACACGAAACAAATTTTCTTTAAAAATTATTCTTTATTGATTATATTACATGTACATACGTACATGTATAAACAATTAAAGTAGTGTTTTCATTGTAGTTAGATATTTCTTAATAGTAAAGACGGATCGGTGGAGAGTATTTACGACCGCATTTAAACAGCAGTACTTAAACAACCCACAATCATAAGGTTACTGACGACTGATCCAAATTGGTGTAACTAATTCTAAATCTGTTAAAATCATACGATAAAGAACGTACAACTCATGCCAATTTGTGGAATCCGGCTTTACGCTTCATTGGGTCAAGAGGGGTGAGAGCGAGTGCCTTTGTGGTTACGCGGATGTGTCCAGGGATATACCGGAACATGTCGCCTGTTTGAAACTAGTCACGGCTCATAATCATTACGGTAAGGGTAATTTAATTGACCGAGACCAAATGTTATTTGAATTAATGTTTAATTGATTACGAAATTAAACACAAAGATTAAACACAAATCGATCATGCATACCGCCTAGTTTATAAAAAAAACAGTATCCAGTCCATAGCAATGCGATTTCCGGTAAGTTATATTATGTAGATTAATAATTAACAAACAGAATTCTTAGATTTAGTTAGAGACAAGACAAGGTAGACATCTGATTAATGTGTTTTAAATTTATAATATTGAGAGAAGCGTGTCAAATCATTATTAATTAAGTGCCCAAATAACGAAGCATTTACTCGTACATTCTATTCGTACGGAATACGAGTACATATAAACTGTATTTTAATATTAATTAAGATAAGACATTATATGGGCTGATCTTTAATCATGGGATAAAAGTTATTAATAGTATCAAATACAACTTAAGCAGATAAAAAATTAAAGGTGTATGACTAAAATAGCCCAAATGTTTCACTTTTATATTAAAACATATTTTATATTTTTATTCAGTCTGCTATAAATTATGTACCCTTTGTAATTTTATGATTGATGATTTGATTGATTTTTTAATTATTAAATCGAGCTTATCCGTTTGTAATTTTTAATTTGTTTATATGTTGAATGCTATGAATTCCTTTTATAATAAAATAATGATCCTTTTGTCAGCTAAGTTACTCAGTTCATTAAATTATAAATAATACAATAAACAAACCAAAAAGTAAAACTTTAAATACGATTAGACAAATTAGGCCTTCGTGCAATACAGGAAATTCTTCGTCAAAATGTCGAAACATTAATCTGATTGCCGTAATTGACAGCCTATTTTTTATTCGCTGTTCACATTTAACGCGAATAAAATAATACGAACAAAATACACACGCAATAAATGACATCCTTCTAAGCATCCTCTATGGACACGGCGCATAAAAATTCTTAGCATAAATTCACAAATGCAAGACCTCGAAAAAGTTTTATTACGCAATCCTACAGAATGCAAGGAAACACTATGCTGAGTGACGAAATTTTGGACTCACGTGTATGTTGCGTGGATGAAACTCCAAACGCAATCTCGGAGCTGGCACGGGAACAGCCATGGCGCGTGCGCACGTTGCAATGCGTGCGCGTAACTGAACGTAGCCGGAAGCGGACAGCCCTTACCGTAAAGGGTAAACCGATACCCTCCTGCACCTGTTCTTCTGCATACACTATTGACATAAGTATCACAGTTTGTGATACCGTTCGATCCATTATATGCGGTGGATATTTTATTTATACTGGATCATATTATGAAATATCTTTGAGGTTCGTCATAGAGCTCAGTTTAAATGTATGAACCCTAACATTTTGATCGAAGGTAAATGAAACTTAATTGTAATTATATTTGAATTGCCCAATATATTTCAAAGGTGAAGACAGTAGTCACCGCAAACAACTTAAGGCAAATTCAGATAAAATCGAATCAGACTTTACTTCGGAAATCCATTTATATTAAAATTTTATAAAATTACATAAAATTATGTGAAAGATGATATTTTAGATTTCCGGTCATAAACTTACACATCTTTAAATAAAAAACAATTTGTCAAAATAATGTTTTAATTTAGATCCTCCAATCAACAATGGTAAATGAAGTACAAATCATATCACTTGTTCTAAAGCAAACGTGAATAATATAGTATTTCCTTTCAAGTGTAAATTCTGACTGCCGTAATCGGAATACTAGTATTTTTTTATATCTACATACAAATCGTGGTATTTAGATTTACTCCATATTTAGTTACACAGACATATCTATATTCACAATTTGCATATCCACGACTAATTTTGAAACTGCCTCTAATTAAAGTGATGATAACTTAGGATATCGTTAAAGTTTTTTTTTTTGAAAATTTCAAATAACTTTTTAAGTGTGAAGAATCGTTTTCAACCATTTTCAACCCGCCACTTATCGTAAAGCGATTAGATAAGCTGTGTAAACCAAACGATAAAATTTTAGGCAAAGATAACGAATTGGATACTGCCAACATTATTTTTAAAGGAAAAATATTCTCAATCTAACTGAGCTTTGGGTATTAAAGTAATAAAATATACAAAGACATTCTATACCAAAATGTTTAGGTATTGCATAGAATGAACTTAAACCAAAAAACTTAGTAAGTACGAGGAATAAGTGCTATTAAAGCTAAAGTTTTACTATACATTTATTACTCTAGGTAAAATGTTGATGGTATATAACATTAGAACTCTGGAATTTTAAGGTAGAAGTTCGTACCTTACTCACTAGAACTTTATTAAAAATCTTCATGAAAAAATAAAGTAAAAATTAACTTTTAATGAAAGTTAAAAGCCGAATAAAGATTAATAAAATTATTCTGAGACATTCTAAATTTTCTTTGGCTTTAGCTTTAATTCTTCAATAAATTGTTGTGGTATGGACTCCAAAATGTAAAATTATATATTATTTAGTTTTTTTAAATCTTTTAAATCAGCTTCTACTTTTCACCAAAAGTTAGTTTTCGTGTTTATAAAACTCACTATACTATTCTCTATTAAGACGATTTTCATAACGACTTGTTCAAAAACAAAGGAAAATTAAATGTTGGTAAAAGTGGATATGTACGTGACGTCACGAGCCAACTCGTTGGGTAGGAAATGAAAAAGAGGCGACCGGACGGAGAGAGAATGCGGTACCTCTTAGCATTCATTCGACCGAAGCCTGAATATCAAAGTACTTTTACCTGCCATCAACATTATATACTTTTGTTTTTGCGTTGAAAGCCCTTTCATCGGTTGCAAAATTAAGTTTGTCGAATAAGAAAAAGTTGCGGTAAAATGTAGCGATAGTGATAGTGCCTACTCGTGGTACAATGTCAAAGTTAATAACGATTAAATTATCTTGCAATGATTATCATGTTGTTTGTATACTGCTACTAAGGTTCGTGAGGGTAATATGGTTACCATAAGCTTTGCTGTCTTATAAAACCAAAACTAGGAGGTGGACAGAGATAAAAACACAAAATCGTATACTTACTGTAACTAATATTTTAAGAAAAAAATACCGAACAAGCTTTGGCAATACGTAGGAACACTTCAAAAAATCAACTTAAATAAAACTAACTACACTACACCATACTAAAATCGAATAAAATATTTACTATAATGTCAACTGTCAAAATGGCGTCGATGAAGCAGCGCTCTTTTAACCCTTTATTTGATTGACTGATGAAGAGCCATAGAATACTATAATGCATACATAATAGAACGGGGGAGTGGGCGGAGCCCGTGTAGCCACTAAAATGTCACTAACATGTCAATTTACACGTATAACTGTCAACACGAGATGTGTTTTGACGTTACAATCGTTTCCAAATTATTTAGAAAATGCCAAATTGCACACTATTTACGAATAAATATGTATAAAAATTTAAACGATTTTTTTAATGATAATCATGAACATTAATCAAAAGTTTAAAATGTTTAAATTTACCGTCTATCAACACAGCGAATCGGGTTTGTAGTCGTGATAATACGACTTTGCGACGAATTGCTTATATGTGCGACCCTCGTACAAAATAAGGTTGACAGTCATTCTATTGTGTATTATTCTATGTGAAGAGCTGTCGTATCTATGCAAACAAACAAGGCTGTAATGTTTGAGTTATAAAAAAGTGTCCATATTAACCGGATGACCATATTACCCTCACATACTATACTATAATATTACTACATACCATCACAAGTCCACTGCTACACATAGGCCTCCAAATACCGCAACAGGAGATGGGCAGCAGCATCTTCCTGATATTAACTCAAAATTATGAAAAATGTGCAACTACCAACCCGCTTAGCGTGGCAACTGTGGTAAAATTCCTGCGAGGTAATCTATTGGGGAGGCCTATGTTAGTAGTGGATTTTATATGTTGCAATGGATGGATTGGGTGGGACTCTACGGTACACATACCATACCTGCCTGAAAATTTACGATGATTTCGTTTATATTTTTAAGTTTACGCTCGTTTTATTTTATGATTATGTTGTGTTATAAACATAGAAAGTTTAATAAATTTATTTAGTGTTACGAAATACAAAACATCCAGAAACCATTACGTATTTGGTACTATGCCAAATATAAAGTTAGTATTATGTTTTATGTGTTTCCATTTATTCAATTTATCTCAATCACGGCGATTTTGTTATTAAATGATTGGCTCTACAACGTTGATATAGTGTGAATGTGAAGAGACACAATTATCATAAACTCGAATTTATTGCGTCGTTATTTTAAAATTTTCGCTAAAAGTGTCAGTAAATTTGAACGATATCCATATTTAAATTGATGCAGCTGTGACCGCAGACGCGTGGCTTTGAGTAACGCTTGTTGGTGGTTGTTGTCGTAATGTCACGCGTATGATATAGATGGCGCTACGTGTCTCAAAAATTTACTGTATAATCCATTTAATACATTATTTAATAAATCCATTTATTAATTTCTTGCACATAATTTTTGAGGTACAAATGTACATTATACATTCTAAGTACAAAAATACATTATACAATTAACTCCAGTAAACATTAAGACACGATTAAAAATAATCCCGAACAATACTAATACTGAATCGTCGAATAAACAGCTACTCATTCCCAGAAATAAGTAGATAACTGAATTCAAATGCAGGCCAATTTTCAAGGGTCATCTCGCACGCCGTTTCAGATCGAAGATCGATTACCATCGCAATGACGTGACACCCCGCAAGGACGGCTTTAGTGATGTACATAAGATCTTTTTGGTTTCCTCTGACAATTCCATACATACCAGAAACATCCGTTATCATTAACTGTTTAAATACATAAAACCCATTATTTTTTAATATAATATTTTTAATTTTTATACTAAATAATTGTTATAAAACTTGTTCTGTTTTCAAAACTTAATACAACTTGTAAACAAAAAAATGAATAATTTTATGTTAAATGTTATATACCCTCTCAAATATGTGAGTAAACCTTTGACCATCAGTGGGAGGTATATAGGCTGTAACTTTATTTTTTTCTCTTAAGTCGTTCGTATGTTTTTGACAAATACTTTGTTTATTATAGTTTATTTCGTGCATTTTATGCTTTGCAGAACGTCCCGTAATAGTAAACCAAACATTAGGCTCATTAGAAACATTTTGAATACTCTCTAAATTTAATTTAGCAATATTAAGGATTTGAGCTTATTGTGAAAACCATACAAGAAAATTAGATTTAATTTTACAAGACTGCTAAAGATTCACGAACGAATCCACGACGATCAGTCTAAAATATAATTTATGAAACATGGAATCTATTTTCACAATATTATTAAGATATAATAAAAAATAAGTAAGGTCAGTCACCGGCTTAGCTTATTATTAAATAATTTTTGACATCAAAACTTCGACTATTACCACTTATATTTTATTTCTAAATTAAATTTTTGTTTGAATTCGGTCTAAACCGTACCAATGCCACTCACATCACTAGTATTCCCGCTCATTGCGATAAACGCCGGCGCCGTCACACCAACCATCCAAATCTTATGTAATTGATATAAGGTTACAATTTCTTTAGAGAGTTCTACACAAAATTGTCTCACAAAATATTTTTTATTGCATACATAATAGAGTCCAATATCTGTTAAACATTGAAGGCTATGTTATGGGGTTAATACTGGATGATGGCTACCACTGTGTAATGTTGAACTCTGTAGTAGTTTACTAAAGTAATTGATTGAATTTTATTATTAGTTTAAAACTGTCATGACTTGTGGACTGGAAACAATTGATTTATAACGTATAACTGATCCGAAAATTACAAGTAAAGAAGCTACTGAGTAAAATGAAAGATTAATGTCTGGTTTCTATAACAATAAAAAGATTAAGTTTCATTTACAAATTGTTCTGTAGTTCAGAAATTCATGACATAAGTTTTGAAATGACTTCTATCTTTAAGTCGTCTTGAGTTGCCAGACAATTTTTTTGACAATCTATTAAAGGTAATTTTTGATTGCCACTATTTGCAATAGTTGCCACACTTGGCAAGCGGGTTGGCAACCGCAGTTTTTTTTATTTTTGGTCGTCATTAGGAAGTCGCTGCTGCCCATCTCCTGATTTGTTTCCCTCTGTCGCCTCTTACGCCACCCATGGAATGAAATGGGGGTAGTTTATAATATTATTACTCCGCAAATACATCGTAACACTACACTCCACGGTTTTTAACATACACTTATGAAATAATGAAACGGATATAATCAAGGGCGTGAAAGTGGGAATATTGGGGGCAGAAAAAAGGAAACTGTAAGCAAAAATTAGGCTTATCGTAAGTATTTCCCCGGAAGATGTTAGTTTTACGGGGAATCTACCTATTTATTTGTTTGTAAAGTATTCTATTTGAGTTTTTAATAGCATGTATATGTTTATTCTGTCATTAAATTACTTAAAACTAATATTGCACAAAACAACTTATAAACTCTACTTCAAAACGAAATTAATAAGAAATGGCGGACTGAATGTGAACTATTTTAGCTTTCCTTCTAGCGCTTGCACATATGTTAACTTTCTCCGGTTTTTAACGTACACTTATAAAAATAATAAAACGGATATAATCAAGGGCGTAAAAGGGGGCATATTATGTTAACTTTCACGCTAAATGTCGACGTCACATGTACTGTGAGAAATTTATTTATATGGTAGAGACATGCTGCAGCTGTATTATTGGTGTAGCAAGAATTTGCAAGCACGACCGGGGAAGGTCCACACTAACATCATCAATGTGAAATATGAACATAATGCTGCTGTTTCTGGATGGATCTGAAACCCTCTTTACAAGTAATAAGGCATTCTTTACTTTCAAGGGTGATAACGTATTTTGATTCTTAATCTACGATATTAGTACGTGAGGGTAATATGGTCATCCGGTTAATATTGTCAATTTGTTATAACTCAGAAACTACAGCCTTGTTTGCATAGATCGTTTTGTGATACCATAGCACTTCATCGGTCAAGCAAATGATAAAGAGTCAAAAGGGATCTGCTTTATTGACGTATGATAAATATTTTAGTATGGTGTAGTGTAGTGTATAGTTGCCGGCACGAAAGATGAGCACAGATGAACTATGGTGGGGGTTGAACCAGCGTAGGTACCTACACTGTCGGCCAGAATTATTAGGTACTGTTGTTATTTCATTTCATAATTGAGTATTTTCACTGACTTTTTTCGAAGTTCTGAGTCGTTAACTCTAACTATACGAAGTACTGGAGCTACGTAGACATTAGTCGCCTTAGCAGTCTGTTTATAAACGTCTATCATGTTTTTCACTTGCAAAACGCTGAACCATTTGTCGGGATTGTCTATTTAACTCTGAATTCTTTCTTCTCTGCATATTTAGCCTAAATCCGAATGCTCAAATTAAAACAAAAAAATTTACAACAAAAAATATCGAATACAGTTAAAAACAAGAAATACACAAACAACAATTAACAACGAGGTAACACTACAATTAACAAAAATAAACTAATTAAAAAGTTGTCACTAAAATTGCTCTCAAGTGTACGGTAGTCGAATAATACGTGCGAACCCAATAGGCCATAGATTACTGTGTATATACTAGCAATAGACGTAGACAGAGAACTGTCTACGCAAAATAGTAGAAGCTAAGAAAATACTTCCGGTTCGATTGAACCGGAAGTATTTTAAGCATATTATAAAGGAGTGGTTTACGAGAATACAACACTTAATAACTTAATATTATATAAGATTACTGTACATAAGACATAAAATAATAATGTATCATTTAAATATGTAGTAATAAATCATACTTGTTTTAAAAATATTAAATAACAGACTATCGAATAGACAACCGTTTGGTTATACTTAAAAAAATAAAGAAATTAAAAACCTTAAAAATTGAATTTATATTGACGTAATTACGAAATCTGAATACTAAAATTTCTTTATCCACAAATGCAATGAGCATTTTTAAAGAATCTTTCAAGCCTAGACACAATAACACACTCATATATTGTTTCGATTGAACCTTTTCCATTATCTTAACCACGTGCTTGGAAAACATCACGATATAATTGCATGTTTGGGAAATAAAAAGATTTTGGTGATACGTAAATTCCACCAGCATGCACTGGAGCAGCTAATTTCTTCATATTGCTCTCATAATATGAGAAGGCCTGTGCCCAACGGTGGGACTAGTAACTTTTCGATTAGAACCTTAATTACAAGATGTACCTGTATTCTTAGATACAACTTTGATTTTACGTGGAAGAGCTTAGCGCGACTGGGTTGGCTCGACCAGGGTACGACATACACTCAAATAATATCATCGTAAAGTATGAACATAACGCTGCTATGGTTTGTATGGTCAGTGTAGAGAACCGGATACCCTTTTTACTGGAAATAAGACATTTTCTTAGGGGTGATAACGGGCATTATGATTCCGAATTGAGGATAAACTTAGGTGTCTGTGGGCCACAGCATTCACTTACCATCAGGTGGACGGTGTGCTCGTTTGTCACCTTATACTCCAAAAAAAGTTCCACATGACTTGCAATTTACCACTCGTGCGACAAATCGCTACGAGTGACTAATGGCGTCATTATAATTTAGATCTCTACATAGTAGTCTCGTTAGACTCAATGAAGCAACTTGCATGCATTTATGTACTTAGTGCTTATAACATTCTCAGTCACTAAACACAAATCGACCGTGTAGTGGTGATGCAAAAATATTTACTACCACATATAGTCCCGTGGCGTCATAAGAGGCGACAGAGGGAAACAAAGCAAAAGGTAGTAGCAGCTTCTTCCTAATAACAACAAAAAAATTAATAACTGGCGTTATTAACTCATCTACCAAGCGTGGAAACTATGGCAAATCCCCCTATGAGATAATCCATGGGGAGGTCTTTGTTCAGCTATGGACATTTGATAGGCTATGAAGATATATTTTTAACGTGGTAGAGCCACGCTGTAGCTATATTATGGTTGTAGCACGAATGAGTCGGCTCGACCGGGGAAGACCCACGCACTCACAGAATACCAGCGTAAAATAGCAGCTTAATACTGCTGTGTTTCGTACGTTGAGTGAAACTCTGGAGACTCTTTTTTACTGGAAACGAGGCATTCCATCTTAGTCCTCAGGGTTGACAACTCATCTGCGTTTTGATTCTTAATCGAGGATAAATGTAGATGTCCATGGGCCACAGCATACACTTACCATAAGGTAGACGGTGTGCTCGTTTGTCACCCCTTATCCTACAAAAAAGAGCTATAACGGACAATATTCTGATTTCTTTCATGACTATGCGAAATAGCTACGAGCGCTTGTTTAGAGTAATGTCTATACTTAGCTACAAAAGTAATTTGCGTTTAAAAACTGGCACGTGACAGTAAGTGGTCGTAATTTACATTTCCGCACGTACACCACAATTTTCCGACAATTTGCTGTTGATTAATGTAGCCTTCCTAATTAACAATTTTACATGACACTTGTTTTCTTTTTAAATAAATATGAAAAGGTAATCGAACATACGGTCCACCTGATGACAAGCAGCTATTGTCTTTACAGGCTATACACCTGTAGTCGACTTCTAATAAAAAAGTCTACAGTCTCTAATAAAAAAGTCTGTCCCTTGATTGTCTGACTTGATACACTTCGTTCTATTTATGCTGCCAAATATCAGTGTGTACACAGCAGTGCACCTAAGCGAACTCCTAAGAGGCCGTCCATTAATCACGTGATATTTTTTTAGCATTTTTAACACCCCACTCCCTCTCAGTGATACGTGGTGAGGTTTAAGATTAACCCCCCTCCCCCCCCCCCTCACACACACAAAATCACGTGTATTTTTTATTACCTATAAAGTATAATCTAGTTTTATTCTGAAATTAAGGATCATGATAAAAATGTCTAGACAGAAAGGTTGCAGGTTATTTTTGACTGACATGAAAAATAATATTAAAGGAATTGCGTAATCATGCGAAAAACATATATTGTACTAGTACATGAACATATTAAATATTATACTAGTACATGAATATATGTAATGTACATTGTTCTCGGACCACGGATTAGCAAAACCTTCTTCGGCTCTTGCAAGTCAGTTGTTGGTGCTGTGCTTTGTTGAATATCAGCGTCGGTTTCATCAAGCCACTCGGCGTCATGATTTTCGCGCACTACACAGAGAATCTTTCTCGATCTACCGATGGATCGTCGCATGAGGATGTGTGAAGGACGACTGTAGCGGCACTGTCGTCGCGCCACTAGCACACCGAAACACACCGAAGCCTAAATCGCGCTATTAACATTCCGAATCATAGACAGTATATATAGAATTTCCGAAAAATTCACGAAATATCATTTGAAGTGTTGGCCGCTCCCCGGGCAGAACACCTTGCCCGCCGGGAGATCTCCCCTTTTCCTTCCACGGCCACAACGACCATTTGTGCATCTGTAGACTATTATTGCTCGGATTAGGTTCATGCTTGTGACATGAATTTACATGTACAGGCGAGTCAAGGTCACATTACACGCCGCTTTTTAGTTTAGAAATCGCGCATTTGGGGAAAAATAAATACACGTGATAATCTTACTACGTAATTAATGGACGGCCTCTAAGCAGGAAGCAGTCCTTTCACCAAATTGATTTGTAATTAACATATTTATTTTGTCACAGCTGTATCAACCTTTTGTGTTTCAGCTGTATGACCTTTTAAAGTGAAGTGACTTTAGTTCTGTGATCGAGACTCGGGTGTTTTACTTGCGTAAAAGAAGTATATAATCTAAGTATAAATCTCAGTATAACCCTTTTAGCCAGCCTTTCTATCGAAAATCTATTATATTGACTTGATACAGAAAAGGATAAAGTGATAGATTCTCTTTCATCATCATCATCATCATCACAGCCCTTCACAAGTCCACTGCTGAACATAGGCCTCCCCCAAGTAATGCCACAAAGCACGGTCCTGAGCCACCTGCATCCATCGACTTCCTGCATATCTTACCAGGTCGTCACTCCATCTAGTGGGGGGTCGCCCTACACTACGCCTACCGGTACGAGGCCACTCGAGAACCTTTCTTCCCCATCGGTTATCGGTTCTTCGAGCTATATGGCCGGCCCATTGCCACTTCAGCTTACTAATCCGTTGGGCTATGTCGGTCAATCTGGTTTTACTGCGGATATCCTCATTTCTGAGTCTATCACGCAGAGAAACTCCGAGCATAGCCCTCTCCATAGCTCGCTGAGCGACCTTGAGCGTCCTCATACGGCCAGCAGTGAAGGACCACGTCTCTGATCCGTAAGTCATCACTGGCAACACGCACTGGTTGTACACTTTAGTTTTCAGAGATTGAGGTATACCTGACGAGAAGATATGTCGTAATTTCCCGAACGCTGCCCAGCCGAGTTGAATCCGTCGATTGACCTCTCGGTCGAAGTTGGACTTACCTAGTCGGACTATTTGTCCCAGGTAAACGTACTCGTCAACAACTTCGAGCATAGTGCTCCCAACAACTACCGGCATAGGTGTGACATGGACATTAAACATAATCTTTGTTTTGTCCATGTTCATCTTAAGACCTATCCGTTGGGAGGCACTATTGAGGTCATTGAGCATAGTGCTTAAGTCCTCCAGCGATTCTGCCATAAGGACTATATCGTCGGCAAATCGAAGGTGAGTGATGTACTCGCCATTGATGTTAATACCGTATCCTTTCCAGTCCAGTAGCTTGAAAACGTCTTCCAAAGCAGCGGTGAAGAGTTTCGGGGATATAACGTCACCCTGTCTTACACCTCTCTGCAGTTGGATAGGTTTCGAGCTCTGGTTCTGTACTCGGATAGCCATCGTAGCCCTACTGTACAAACACTTCAGCACTTCAATATACCGACAGTCAACTTGGCACCGCTGAAGGGACTGCAGCACCGCCCAAATTTCGACGGAATCAAAGGCTTTCTCATAGTCCACATACGCCAGGCAAAGTGGCAAATTGTACTCTTCAGTCTTCTGTACAATCTGCCGCAGGGTATGTATGTGGTCTATGGTACTGAAGCCTTTTCGGAAACCGGCTTGTTCGGGAGGCTGGAAGTCGTCGAGTCTGCGTGCGAGACGATTCGTAATGACTCTCGAAAACAGCACGTAGACGCGGCTCAGAAGGGAAATCGGTCTGTAGTTCTTCAAGAGAGCGTTGTCGCCTTTCTTAAAGAACAAGACCACCGCACTTCTGCTCCACGCCTCTGGAGTAGTGCCACCATGGAGGACGGAATTGAAGAGCTTCTGAAGGACTTCAAGTACCGGTGTTCCACCCGCTTTCAGAAGCTCCGCTGTAATTCCATCCTCGCCTGGGGCCCTGCCGTTTTTAAGGTGCTGGAGAGCCATTCTAATCTCGCTTAGACTGACGTCCGGGATATCATCGGAATAGTGTCGGATAAGACTTGCTCTTGGATCGTTACTCACACTTGCGTGTGGCTCCAACGATGATGTGTACAGCTGCCCATAGAACCTCTCAATCTCACTCAAAATCTCAGGTGTCCCGGAAACGATGCTGCCACACTCAGTCTTCAGCCTTGACAGTTGGCTCTTTCTGGCAGATAGATCTCTGGCAAAGACTTTGGAGCCCTGGTTCCGCTCGATCGCTTCTTTAATACGAGCAGTATTAAAGTTGCGTAAGTCTCGCCGCATGCATTTGGAGATCTGTCTGTTCAGTTGCCTGTATGCTGTCAAATCTGTTGACGATTGCAGCCTCATCTCCCGTCTAACAGCCATGAGATTAAGAGTGTGATCGGAGAGTTTTTGTGTTCTTCTGCGGCGGGTCTTGCAGAACTTAGCTCCGACCGCATGGACAGTTTCCACGAGCTTGTCATTCATATCGTCCACTGCATTGCAATCTTGTAGGCACTGAAAGCGGTTGTGTAACTCGAGCTGAAAGTTTTCGGGATTTTGGATCAGAGCACAAGGGGGACGGAGCGTTGACTTCATTAGACGAGACCTCTCCAACTTAACGTTTAGGTTCAGTGTGCCTCTAACCATTCGGTGATCGCTGCCAGTTTTCACCCTTGCGATCACTGAGACATCACTGAACAGTTGGCGTCTGGTCGTCATAATGAAGTCAATCTCATTTTTTGTCGAACCGTCGGGGCTCGACCAGGTCCACTTCCTGTGGGGCCGCTTCTGGAAGAAAGAGTTCATCATAAAGAGTTCCTCTTTCTCCATAAAGTCGGCCAGCTGCTGGCCCCCTTCGGTTCCGTTGCCCTACTCCAAATTTCCCTAACTTCAGCTCACCGCTTTCTCTTGTGCCTAGTTTTGCGTTGAAGTCTCCCATCAACACCGTGTAGTGGGTTTTGGAGGAATGTATGGCTTTGGAAATATCCTCATACATTTCCTCCACCTCCTCATCGGAATGTGCCGACGTTGGTGCGTAAACCTGTATGACCTTCAGCGAATACCGTTTGGTGATTCTGAGTATCAGGTACGCGACCCTCGTCGACACACTCTCAATCTGTACAACGTTGTTGACGAGAGACTTGTGGACGATAAATCCGACACCTCCTTGGGACAGATGGTCGCCCTCCCGGTGATAGAACAAGTTGCCGGATTCGAGAATCACCGTGTCCTCCCCCTCTCTTCGGACCTCGGATAATCCTATAATACTCCAGCGCAACTTGTCTATCTCTTCTTCCAGCTCCAGGATCTTCTCGTCAGTCCTCAGTGTGCGTGCGTTAAATGTTGCCAGGTCGAGTCGTCGTAGGTGGCAACCGAACCTCCACCGGAGATTCTTAGCACCCCCTGCCCCGCCGTTACCATGGTCGCCACCGTAGCCAGGAATAGCGGGGCCGCCGGGGACTGGGGGCCGTCTATTTGTGTAATTGTTCATGGGGGGTATATTGCCATAGTTGCCACGCTTGGCGAGCGGGTTGGCAACCGCAGTTTTTTTTTGTCGTACAGTTGCTGTTATCAGGAAGATGCTGCTGCCCATCTCCTGCCTGTCTCCCTCTGTCGCCTCTTACGACACCCACGGGAAGATATGGGGTAGTGGATATTCTTAACCGCCACTACACGGCAAAGATTCTCTTTAACTATTTTAATTTAAAAACTAAACGTTACCACTAGGAATTTCGCCTTATCGTGGAGGCAATTTACATACATAAATTGCACAAGGACAAATATCCAGACCCGGAACAATTATTTGTAGGCTTACGTAAATACTTGATCCGTGCGGGATCCAAACACGCGGCCTTCAGCGTAGCAACCCAAACTTAGATGCTGCTCCACGGAGTCCTCAACTACCTCACGGTAGACTAATTTCAAACCGCCTTAAAAAGAATCTCAATGACTTTTCATCCATCATCGATTACTATAATGAGCATAAGATGTCTCTAATCAAAGGCAATTAAGTCACAGACAAAAATCACGGCGGATGAACAAATTAAACAGGCGATATGTCCATTGGTGCTATAATAAGCGGGAGCGAGGCGCGTGACGACACAGCTTCCCATTTCCTAATTTCCTGCGTTCGCGTCACACCCCATTCACCCAATTTAGTGGTGTCCCGCGTCCGGCACGGCCATGTTGATTCTGACAATAATTTTAAATGTTTTGCGACATTCTCTTCATTTGATAGTATAATTTCATTTATTTAAAATTTTAAATAATAATAAAATTTCGAAAATCTTTATATCTAAATATTAAACTTTTGTTGATAAAAAGTAATAGTAGACTTCAAAGAATATTTTTTTACATTAAAGCTTCCATAGACGATGCAAGCACTTATCTTGTTTTTAAATATGTACCTATACTATAATAGATTTCTGAACATTTTAAGTGAGTGCTCTGAAGTTCTGAGTGTTCTGACTTATTCCATCCGTATAATTTCACCATCGCACATCGCGACAAAACTCGCGATACCATCCATACCATCTGGATTATTGGCGGTCCACCACTGTGCAATTTAAAAGAAGTTTTCTTCCTCGCACAATTTTCTTGTGGAATCAACTACCTCCAGAGATATTTCCGGACTGATAGGACTTAGGGACCTTCAAGAAAAGAGCCTATTCCTTTTTAAAAGTACGGCAACCCATCTGTAATTCCCCTGGTGTTGCAGTTGTTCATGGACGGTGGTAATCACTTACCATCGGGTGAGACGTATGCTCGTTTGCCCCCTCCCCCCCCCTATAAAATAGTGAACTAAAGAATATGACGTTACCTCAATGTTGAAATTGAAATTTGCGTTTCCAATTTTTCCACCCCTGGGGGTAGACTATTTAATTTTTTTATTATATTGATCACTCCTCAAATATAGCCTATTTTATATAAAATGAATGACTTAAATCAGTTTACAATAATTGATGACAATATCGTAAGTACGTGGCAAGAAAATAGCCAAAATGAGAATTATTTTTTGAAATCGGCTAAAAATAATAATTAACTCTCACACCATAGCAACCACAGAAATCTATATAATAAGGATTTAAATTTCTGTGATAGCAACAATAACAGAACAGTGCATTTATACCCGTTTTGTGACGGTGTAAGAATCTCCACTATCCTGTATCATCCCGTGAGCGTCGTAAGAGGCGAGAGAGGGAGACAAATAGGGAGATGGGCAGCAGCGTCTTAGCGAAAAAGACTGCGGTTGCCAACTCGTTTGATAGACGTGGCATCTATGGCAAATATCTTATCTATGCGGCAGTCTGTGGCAGCTTATAAACACAAAACAAGACAGGCATACAACACAAAACAACAGCAACATGCCCATATGTTACCTAAACGATGAATCTCGTCTACACAAAGTAAAAAGATACACGCATTCAAAGAATTTAAAGGTTGAAAGAGAATTCTGGAAAGACCGCTATAGTCGTTTACATTTAGTGAAGCACCTCAATGTTGCCGACTGTGACGCACGCTCAATAAAACTAAAATAGACAACACCAAATGTTTTAGATTAGGTCATGATTTTAATGAATTGTAATACCAGTTATTGGAACACCTGGTTACGAGGGTAAATACTGTTTAAAAATAAACTGACGGTACGTGCGGCCCGGAGATTGCTCTATGTAATTATTGAAAGGGGACATCCTAAAGCTAAAATAAATAGAATAGTTTGTTTAATATTAATAAAATTTCATTTTAAAACATATCCGTAACATTGTAGAGTAGTACTGATCATTCGATTTACTGGTATTACGTGGTAGAGTCATGCTACAGCAATGTGTTGGTTGTAGCACGAATGGGTCTGCTCGACCGGGAAGGGCGTAAAATAGCAGCTTATTGCTACTGTGTTTCGTAATTTCGTACGATGAGTGTAGAGAACTGGAAATGAGGCATTCTATCTTAGTCCTCAGGGGTGACAACGCATCTGCATTTTGATTCTTAAGCGAGGTTAAATGTAGATTGTCTATGGGCCACAGCATTCACTTACCATCAGGTGGACTGTGTGCTCGTACATCACCCTTATCCTATAAAAAAAAAACTAACGCATGTCAGCTGGAGACATTCATGAAAATGGTCAAGCCTATCAGTGGATTTAATAAGTGTATTGAAGATCATCTATTAATATATATGATGACGTTACTAAGAAATAAAGCAAAGTACCAACCAAACCTCATTTCCGACCCACGTCGACGTAGACCTCATTTATTTCTAAGAGGATCTCTTTAGCAATTAGTGGACTATATGTGTCCTTAAAATATATCATTTACCAGGTATGTTTCTTCCATCACTATGCACGTGGTCAATAAACACTTAAATTGAATAAGATTTGAATTGCAATTAACAATTTTTTTATAGAATAAGGGTGACAAACGAGCACACAGTCCACCTGATGGTAAGTGGATGCTGTGGCCCATAGACATTTACATTTATCCTCGATTACGAATCATAACACAGTTGCGTTGTCACCCGTGAGGACTAAGATGGAATGCCTCGTTACCAGTAAAAAAGGATCTCCGGATCTCTACACTCACCATACGAAACACAGCAGTATTAAGCTGCTATTTTACGCTGGTATTCTGTAAGAGCGTGCTCCATCCCCGGTCGAGCCGACTCATTCGTGCTACAACCATAATATAGCTGCGGCGTGGCTCTACTGTAATTGGTTGCTCGCGTATTGCTTTACTTTCTTCTTTCATAATGTCGATTATAAATTAGTAGTTCCTATAAATCCGTAGTTCCGACAATCAAACGATGTTTTGTCGAGTTCGTGGTGCAGTTGCTTGGCAATAAGTTGCAGCGCAGAGAACCGCAGGTTCCAATCACGCATAGAAATAGTGTTTTATGGCCTAAACATAGTTTTTCTGGATCTTAACTTATCGTAATGAATGTTTATCGCAATTTGTTAACTGCCTCCATGATACGGGAAAAAATCCTAACCTATACTTTGCTTCAAACGAAGAATTGCTCAACCGGCCACTTGTTTTACATATTTTGTAAATATACTCAAATTTTCAAACAACTGCAGCTCCCAAGACGTATTATATCACAAGCACAATCACACATATCATCCACACATCTGTAGCGGGCGGGAGTCTAGACGTGGCACATGCTTTTGTCTCAGACGTATCTAAACTGAGCCTCTAACAAAAAACGCTAAAACACGGGTTACGCACGTGCTGACGGACCAGGTGTACAGGATGTCGGCTTTGAGATCGTGTCGTGGAGCCGGCAGTTGTTTTTTTTTTCGTTCATTTTAAGCGATTGTTTTATCTTACTATTTTAATCAAGTTTTGGCGCCAAAAGAATCATTGAAAACACCGCGCAATATGACGAACTTTTGTGGCGGGAAACAAAATATGATAATAAATTCGTATTATTTATTTATTTGTCCACTATCCATTACAGCTTATAAAGTCTACTGCTGAACATAGGCCTCCCCCATATATTGTCTCGTAAGGGAGAATTTGGTATAGTTCCCTCTGTCACTTCTTACGACACCCATGGGACGATATGGAGCGGTGGATATTCTTACACCGCCGCTACATGGTAATTTCTAACCATCTGAGCCGTGGTAGCTCAGATGGTTAACGCTCGCTGTAAATATAACAGAACGCGAGTAACCCGGGTTCGATCCTCGCCGGCACCAATGATATTTTAATTGCAATTTTAAGTGCTGATTTACCACGTCCTCGGTGGTGAAGGAAAACATCGCGAGGAAACCTGCATGTCAGGAAGAAGATAAAAAAATATTTCAAAAACATGTGAAGTTCGCCAACACGCATTGGGGCAGCGTGGTCACTTTCTTGCCCTAAAACCCTGTCAGAAATAAAGGGAGACCTGTGCCCAGCAGTGGGACGTATATAGGCTGTAACTTTACTTTATGTTACGCGAATGATGTTACATGGCAACAAATGAAAAATGTATATTACCAACAGATCCCTCTAAAAGATCCAAGAAATATTCATTCGATATTCCGTAACCTATAACAGTCCACCTAGGGCTGTCAGCTCCCGTTTTCTGTTTTGGAGGATTTGATAAGATTAAATAAGGGACACAGGATGAAAGTAAACGATATCATATTGTCTTCAATAAAATGCTGTTATGGTATCTGAAGCAACATTGATTAATAAAGAAAAACAATGTTAATTCGCAATAGACGTAGTTTGTCTCTCTAACATCGCGCGTCACTTCAGTGTTTTTTAAACTCTTTGACCTCACCCACTTGTAGCTAAAGGGATTGTTGAAGAGGTGTTGAAAATTTCAAATTATGGGACAACACCAATTTTTATTGTAGAGCCGTGGTAGCTCAGTGGTTAACGCTCGCTGTAAATATAACAGAACGCGAGTAACCCGGGTTCGATCCCCCGCCGGCACCTATGAAATTGTTATTTGCAATTTTAAGTGCTGATTTACCACGTGCTCGGCGGTGAAGGAAAACATCGTGAGGAAACCTGCATGTCTGAGGAATAAGAAAAAAAATATTTCGAAGACATGTGAAGTTCGTCAACACGCATTTGGGCAGCGCGGCGGACACTTCCTTGCCCTAAACCCTCTCAGAAATGAGGGGAGGCCTGAGCCCAGCAGTGGGACGTATATAGGCTGTAACTTTACTTTTTACTTTACCAATTTTTGGCTCTGAAATAGACGACATTCTATAATATGAAGCACGTCTGGCAACCCTAAGTCCACCTGACAATGTAAGATTGAATTCGGTTTAATGTTATTGACCCACTGTCGAGAGGAACTATTGAAACAATTTATTGGTATTTTATCGAGATTTATAGTATTCGGCATTCTGTACTGGTGCAGCGCTTACGAAACAAAATGGTGGCAAATCGGTAAATATGGATTAAAGTGCGACACAATCATGAAGGACTCAGAATCCATTTTTAGATATTGCGGTCAGAGACTATTTTAATAATATTGTCTGTAGGATTTCCTTTACGGTTTTTGGTAGGTATTGTATATTTTGTTACATTAATTTTAATATTATTCTACCGCGTGTTATAAGGAGGTCGTCTAATTCTCCATTGTTTTTATTTTTAATATATAGAAAAGAAGACAAAATAGATATGGTATGTCTGATTTGATTAAAATAAGGCACAAAATGTTGCTTAATTTTTTGAGATTTATCTATATATTATTTATTTATTTATTCTTTTTTGTATACCAGAATACAGAAACATCAAATACAGTTAAAACTAAATTAAAGTATGTACAATAGGCGGTCTTATCACTCTGAAAGTGATTTCTTCCAGACAACCTTTGCGTAATGATGCAAACAAAAGTTAAAATAGAGGGGGGCATACAAAATAATAATAAAAAATATAATAATACATACAAATAAAGATAAGTGAAAATTATATATAAAATATCATATAATAGATTAAATGAAAAGAGTACGAGAAAGGTAAAGTAATGTATCTAATAGCGTTTTAAATAATACTATTTAACAAGACTTTTGAAAGAGTGAAGAGATTTAGCACGACGAATATGGAGAGGTAAGGAGTTCCACAATCGCACGGCAGTTACGGTGAAGGATTTCTAGAAAAAGGAAGAAGAGTGCAAAGGTGTAGAGAGAGAAAGATTGACGGAGGATCGAAGGAACCGATTATGGGTAAGAAAAAGATGCTGGAAACGGTTTTTTAAATAAAGAGGAGTGGAAGTATTAAACAGCACGCTATACAACGCGGAGAGAATGTGAGTATTCCTGCGAAGGCGGATCGGGAGCCATTTGAGCTGTTTGCGAAATTCGGAGATATGATCATATTTGCGAAGCCCAAATATAAATCTAATGCATAAATTTTGAATGCGCTCAAGCTTATTAAGCTGCTCCTCGGTAATGTTAAGACAGGAAATATCAGCATAGTCAAGGATAGGCAGAAGTAGAGACTGGGCGAGCGTAACTTTAGTTGCTGTGGAAGAAAATTACGTAATCAACGTAAAGAGCTTAACGCAGCAAACATTTTTCTACTGACTTTATTAACCTGTGAGGTCCAATACATATAGAATAAAATTTATTATAATTAGACATGCTCTTTATTTGTTTAATATTTTATTGATGTAAATTTATGAACAAGGTTTTTTACTGTACAGGTCGTTCGTTTATGGAATAAACTCCTATTAGCAGTAAAACGCGCGTTACCTCTACAAGCTACTCAAGAATCGCTACCTCGCACTTTCCATTGTAACTTCGCTCTCACACTAGCCATTAAATTTAATATATAATATGTAGTATATTGATTGCACTTAAGTAAATAATTCAATATATATGTATTTTATACTTTGAATGTAAATATGTTCGTGATACATACATACATACACACACATATATATATATATATATATATATATATATATATATATATATATATATGTATGTATGTATGTATGAATGTATGTGTGTGTGTGTGTTTTAGCATGAAAAATATAACATTTTGGCCTACGCTCGAAACTAAACCTAATTTTGGCTGGCTATTTATTTTAGCTGGCTACTGTAATATGAAAAAAAAACTATAGCTATAGTTTTTTTCACAGTAAGTTAAGAACAGAATGATATTCCCTTCCATTGGACCGTTGCTGCCTGCAGCTGTGTTTGACGATAAAAGACAAAAAAAAGATACCTACTTATAATTTAACATGCGCGCGTTAAGTGCCTGAGCACTCACCATGAATGACCTCAACAAAATGGGGGGTCTACAAGTAGGTTTTAAGCATCGTACGTTAATCAGTTTTACAATATTGATTCGTGGCTAGGTACGACTAAATGCTTATTTTAGTGGTTATTTGTTAAACAAATAAAATAATTCTATACACACACACACATACATATATATATATATATATATATATATATATATATATATATATATATATATATATATATTTACATTCAAAATATAAAATACATATATATTGAATCATTTACTTAAGTGCAATCAATATACTACATATTATATATTAAATTTAATGGCTAGTGTGAGAGCGAAGTTACAATTGAAAGTGCGAGGTAGCGATTCTTGACTAGCTTGTAAAGGTAACGCGCGTTTTACTGCTAATAGGAGTTTATTCCATAAACGAACGACCTGTACAATAAAAAAACCTTGTTCATAAATTTACTGGGCTTTATGCATCAATAAAATATTAAACAAATAAAGAGCATGTCTAATTATAATAAATTTTATGCAATCGAAAGCTGCCGCTCTTCAAGCGCATTCAATGCGCTTTCTCTGAATGTTTGCAATATCGTATGAAAGAAATTTAATGTCGCTACACTTAAAATTAATTCTACTATAAAGGTAGAAATCTTTACAGCTTCATGGGAATTTTAATACATTTTAAAACATTTTTTATTTGTTATTCTAAGATCTAGAGTTTTGTTTAGAGATCTAGAGAGCTCTCGCTGCAAAATTCACAGTACGCGAGCAAACTGGGTTCGATTCCCGCCGGAACCACCAGTTGTTAATAGAAATTTTAAGTGCTGATTTACCTCGTGCTCGACTATGAAAAGAAACATTATTAGCAAACCTGCATATCTGAGGAATAAAAATATTTCGAAGACATCTGGAGTCCGACAATACGCTTTGGGGCAGTGAGACAGTCTAATTTATTTATAACCTTCTCAGAAATCAGAGAAGACTTGTGTCCAGTAGTGGAAATTGTGACATGGTAACATTTTGGTTTTCTCTGCTCTAATATCTTACCTTATGTTAATGAATAAAACGATATTAGTAACATTTCCTTTAAAAAAAAAGGTGTAATAGCCAAAGGTTACAGAAGAAGCAAAGGGCAGCGAAGGGTAGTTTATCAAAAGTGTTAGTGACCAAGAAAAAAATGAAAGTAATAAAATTGTCAGATTTTACTATAGTTTCTTAACTATGTAATTTCCTCTTTCCTCACTCGACCTCTCACACATTACTAGCGTCAAATAGCACCTCAATCGTAGGGTGAGTGTAGAGAAACGGAAATCCTTTTTTATTGGATACGAGGCATTGTATCTTAATCCTTAGGGGTGACAACGTATCTGCATTTTGATTAATCAAGGATAGATGTAGATGTCTATGAGTCACACTGGGTCTAGGATTCACTTATCATGAAGTGGACTGTGTGCTTGCTTGTTACCCTTATTCTATAAAAAATAACACGTAATATAATATACTCGTAGATAAGAATCGACCAAAGTCGTTACAGTTTGCCTTTGACCTTAGACACAGGTCTTCACAGTAATAAAAGAGTATCGATTGTTCCTCTACCGAGAACAGCCTCTTGTCAAAATTCGGGTAAATTACTTTGTTTTAGAACAGAGGAGTTTGTGCATAAACGGATATCCTTTGTTGAAGATGATAGTGGTGAACAAAATGTCTTTATAAAGTTACATTGTAGTTATCAGTGGTTTGGTCTTGTAAAATTGGTTATTATTCTTTTTTATTATAATACTATAATATATATATACGATATTATATAATATTATACGGTAATTTCTGGATCTCGAAAACAACGCCACCTACCGGGTCCAGTTCTGAATCTAAAACATCCAGAAACCCGTAAATACACACAAAAAATTAATCAAAATTGGTCCGGCCGTTCTCAAGTGAGGATCTTATCGGCTATCGATTTATATACCTATTTATATACATATTAAACAGATTAAATAACTCATTCAAATGCTTTGTGGCATTTCATAGGTGCAACGGTGTACTAGTGACGGCTTGTAATGAAGATGGAAATATTGAAATAGTTGTTTCTAAAATGTTTTTTTTTTTTCATAAGAGTAGTTAGTACTGGCTTATTGCTGAATTTAGAGGATAAATGTTTATGTTTTTTTTGATGTTTTGTAGTAAAATTTCTATTTTTAACTTTACGACCCTTTACCCCTACAGCTATCACGAGTCCGCTTGTGTACATAGCTCTCCCCAGAGATTGCCCCATAAGAATAAAAAATATTTTCATTGCATATTCATGCCGCTATTGTACGTTCAATTTCATTTAATTGATATCTGCATTCTTTAAGGACAACCGTAAATGAGACAAAAATGGCGCGAAATGACGCCATGTCGATAACAAAAAAAGTCAACTAAGTCAAGGCGGGTAGCATCGAGACAGGCTATGGAACACGCAATCTGAGCCTTAAATATTAATATTTGCAGCACAGACAACACAAAGCTTTATGTGCTCGTGTAATTCGAGAATTCCTCGTAACTGTATCATCACTGAAGCCGCGATGCCACATGGATGAACAGTATCATGTTACAATATGAAAGTAAAACTTGTTTTCTAACATGTTAGCGAACCATTAAATGTGCGTGTGCGTGTGTATGTGTGTGTGTGTATGTGTATGTGAGTGTGTGAGTGTGTGTGGGTGCGTGTGTGTGTGGGGTGCGTGCGTGCGTGCGTGCGTGCGTGTGTGTGTGTGTGTGTGTGTGTGTGTGTGTGTGTGTGTGTGTGTGTGTGTGTGTGTGTGTGTGAGTTGTTTTCTAGCATACAATTTATACCGTCTATACAATGTAAAAAGCCGTTACAAGTAAAGTTATTAATTACGAGTTACAAAATTTTGCAGAAAACATCACTGCGCTCAACGCCATAAACGAAAGGGCATAAGCATAAAATATTGCCCATTAAAAATCTCGTGCTGTTGTAAATTAAACCGAGAATTATGAGCTTCTGTGTGCTTAATAAGTAACTTCCATAAAAGTCATAAGAAAACAGTGTTTCACTAAAATTAATAATATATTTTTATAGAATCAAGGTGCCAAACCAGCTCACAATTCACCTAATGGTAAGTGGATGCAGGGACACTTAGACCTTTACATCTATCCCTGATTAAGAACCAAAATGCACATGCGTTGTCATTGTCATGTTGTTGTTGATATTATTACATCACCACTACACGCTTAATTTTTGCTAAGTTTCATCGAAATTGGCCAATAATTTTCAGAGCAGATAGCAATACTAAATTGCGTCAAATAAGAGGACTACGTTACGTACCGCCTCGATGAATTATTTATGTTAAACATTCTAATCCACTTTTCCAAGTAAAGCAAAGCTAGTTTGAAAAAACTAAAAGATGGGAAAATCCATCACCGAACACCTTGCAACATAACTTGGAATTAAGTTGAGGAATTTCCTTTATAGAACTTATTCTACAAACGAGCACTGGGTCCCCTGATGGTAAGCGTATGCTGTGACCCATAGACGTCTACATTTATCCTCGATTTAGAATCAAAACGCAGATGTGTTGCCACCCCTGATTACTAAGATGGAATGCCTCGTTTCCAGTAAAATAGGCCGCTGGTTCTCTACACTTATCATACGAAACACAGCAGCATAAAGTTGCTATTTCACGTTGGTATTCTGTGAGAGCGTGGTCCTACGCCGGTCGTGCCGGCTCACATGTGCTACAAGCATGATATAGCTACAGCATGGCTCTACCACGTACAAATACCACGTATAATTGGTTTCATTGAACTCAGTATCAAAAACAAATTTTTCATATATATTCAGTATTCGGAGGTTCAGTTCCTAGTATATTGTATAAGTTTACACATCACACTGGGTCGATCCTGACACATCTCATTTCTTTCACTGTCATATATCTACGCATAAATGCTCGTCGTTTAAGGATACCTTGGCCTATCTTCAATACATCGACTCCACTACATCTTAATAATATATCATAGGCGCTTATTAGAAAGCAAAAACAAAATGCAGTCAAACTCCCAGCACAAAAACCTGTTACGGCGGGCGAAATAGATTATTACATGAGAAATCAATCAAAATAACTTGATCGTCATTCAAGAACATCATCAATAAAGAAGATCAGCATATAAGTGACTTGATCAAGTCATTTCTATATGGATATGCTTCTCCATCAGTCTTTAAAAGTCCACTGCTGAACTTGGGCCACTTCCGTTGGAAGTTTTTGTATGAATTATCGCGCTCGGCATGCGTATTGAAGATTGCAGCTCTAGACTTCTCGTACCGATCACGTTACTGCCATTCACAAATCTTTATATTTTACACCTGGTGAAAACGAAATTATTATATCGCCATCTATGGGAACTTACGAGAAGAATCTTGTGACTGTCGCTCCCTATAATTTTCATAGTCGTCTCTTCTGACACCCGTAGATAGGAATGGGGTGATGGATTTCCTAACGCCGCCAAACGGTAATATGTATCATCATCATCATTACTGCCCTTTATAAGTCCACTGCTGAACATAGGCCCCATGTAATGCCACAAAGCACAGTCCTTAGTCACCCGCATCCTTTGACTTCCTGCATATCTTACCAGGTCGTCACTCCATCTAGTAGGTGGCCACCCAAAACTTCACGTACCGGTACGAGGCTGCCGCTCGAGAACCTTTCCTCCCCACCAGTTATCAGTTCTTCCAGCTATATAGCTAGCCCACTGCCACTTCGGCTTACTAATCCGTTGGACTATGTGGGTTACACTAGTTATACTACAGATATCCTCATTTCTAAGACTATCACGCAGAGAAACTCCGAGCATAGCTTGATAGCTCGCTGCGCGACCTTGAGCTCCCGTATAGCCAGCAGTGAAGGACCGCATTTCAGATCTCTATGTATGTATTAAAAAATAAAAATAGACTTCATTTCATTCTCCCGAAGGGACCAATGTTAAAAGAAAGTGTTACCTTTTATAACCATGTTAAAAATTAAACAGTGCTATTAACCACCAAATAAGGAGCAGCTGCTAATATTTAAAGCACCATAAATAAGGACTGCGTGGTGGTGAGTCCGCACGTGCGTACAAATGGAAAGTTAATATCCCGGTACAGTACAGTCGACAGCGTACGTACAACACACCGCGAAAACCTACCGATTGAATTTAATGTATGCCATATGTTTTCAAATATACCACTTATACATTATGTTCAAAACTCTGCAAAACAAAGAAAGCGATGCAGAAACCAAGCTAAAACATACATATGCATCTAAAATAACTTACAGCCAGCAATATGGTTTTAGGCACATGTGTGTGCACATTGTAGAAAACATCATCTTTCACAGTATATGTTTTATATCTGTTATACAATATCACATGGCAGCAATTAAGTTTTTTTGATAGCTCCTCTTTGTTGGTTTATGGTTTAAACGTAAAAATAAATACATTCAAAGTATTATTTTGTCTATTATATCTATATCTACTGCGAAAGTTAGGAGCATCTATGTAATGTTAAGCGTCTATTCTTCTTCATCAGGCCATGAAATTTGTATTATAATGATACCGAAAACTTAATATTAAAGCAAAAATAATACCAAATTATATCTACGTTTCACACTAAAATATTGTATTCATATTTTTCCTAGGAATAAAAAATAAATATTAATATAAGCGACAAATAGTTAAAAACTATCTTCCTAAATTAAGAAATAATTTGTTGTTCTGTATAATTTTGGGTACTTATTATACGGTACGAATTAATAAATAAAAACATATTTAATATGTAGCGATTATTAAATAATTAATCAGCGATTGAAAAAAAAATAGATTAAAAAATGCTTACTACAAGTTGTATTTATTTACAAAGCATACTTTATATACATGCTGATAAACGTAAATGCTTAGTATATAACTGGATACGTCGGTGTTACGAACAAAACTGGGGCGAAGTTTTTAAAATACTTAAATTAAAACATTAAAAAATCAAAGTTAGGAATACGAGGCCTCGATTAATCATCAGTGTTAATATTTTCCTTCCCGCCTAGTATACGCATATCAAAATATCAATTTTTATATCAAGGAAAGTAACTCTCTGGGTATTTTCACTATCACTGTCATGTGTCTATATGAAAATTAATCTATGACTATTCACACTACATATGCAACCTGTGCTAAGCCGTTACAGCCTATTAAGTTCCACTGCCGAGCATACTCCTCGACCATAGATTGCCTCTTTGGGGGATATTTGCCACAGTTGCCACGCCTGGCAAGCGGATTGGCAACTGTAGTTTATTTTAGTCGTTATTAGTAAGACGCTGCTGGCCATATCCCCAGTGGTTATTCTTACATCGCCATTACATGGTTAATCTGTGCTAAGTTCGATCGAAATTGGGCAATAGGTTTCAGAGGAGATAGCAAAACAAAATTGCGTCAAATAAGAGCGCTACGCTACGTACCGCCTCGATGAATTATTTATGTTAAACATTCTAATCCACTTTTCCAAGTAAAGCAAAGCTAGTTTGATAAAATTAAACGATGGGAAAATCCATCACGAATCACATCTTTCAACATAACTTGAAACTAAGTTGAAAATATTTCCTTTATAGACTAAGAGTGACAAACAAGCACACAGTCCTCTGATGGTAAGTGGATGCTGTGACCCTTAGATTTATACATTTATCCAAGATTAAGAATCAAAACGCAGATGCGTTGCCACCCCTGATGACTAAGATAGAATGCCTCGCATCCAGTAAAAAATGGTCTCCAGTTCTCAACACTCACCATACGAAACACAAAAGCATTAAGCTGCTATTTTACGCTGGTATTATGTGAGAGCGTGGTCCTTCCCCGGTCGAACCGACCCACTAATGCGGCAGCTACATAGCTGCAGTATGACTTTACCACGTAAACTCACTCATTTATAATTAGACGGTATAAAGTTATTTGCAAAAGCAGACCGCGTGCAAACTTTAATAAGCGAAACGTGGGCGACTTTTATAGGCCGAGATATACACAGAGAACAATTACGTTCATTCAATTTTGACATTTATATAGCTCTCTATTTATTTATGTTGTTACCACCAACCTAAGACAAGTAACAAGCTTCAATAAACATTACTATGTATTATTTAGTCCTTTACAGCCTTCTTTTAAGAGTCAGTAAGAGTAAATAGTCTTACAATTTGGGCTAGATTGTGTTTTTCCATAGTTGCCAAGCTTCGCTGGCGGGTTTGGCAAGTGCAGTATTTTATAACTTAGAGTTGATAACTGGAAGACGCTACTGCTCATCTCCTGGTTTGTTTCTTTCTGCACGAAGCGATATTAGAAGGATATTTTAAATTAAATATAGATCACACTCACGGGGGGATATTTGCCATAGTTGCCAAGCTTGGCTGGCGGGTTTGGCAAATGCAGTATTTTATAACTTAGAGTTGATAACTGGAAGACGCTGCTGCTCATCTCCTAGTTTGTTTCTTTCTGCACGAAGCGATATTAGAAGGATATTTTAAATTAAATATAGATCACACTCACGGGGGGATATTTGCCATAGTTGCCAAGCTTGGCTGGCGGGTTTGGCAACTGCAGTATTTTATAACTTGGAGTTGATAACTGGTAGACGCTGCTGCTCATCTCCTAGTTTGTTTCTTTCTGCACGAAGCGATATGAGAAGGATATTTTAAATTCAATATAGATCACACTCACGGGGGGATATTTGCCATAGTTGCCAAGCTTGGCTGGCGGGTTTGGCAAGTGCAGTATTTTATAACTTAGAGTTGATAACTGGAAGACGCTACTGCTCATCTCCTAGTTTGTTTCTTTCTGCACGAAGCGATATGAGAAGGATATTTTAAATTCAATATAGATCACACTCATGGGGGGATATTTGCCATAGTTGCCAAGCTTGGCTGGCGGGTTTGGCAACTGCAGTATTTTATAACTTGGAGTTGATAACTGGAAGACGCTGCTGCTCATCTCCTAGTTTGTTTCTTTCTGCACGAAGCGATATGAGAAGGATATTTTAAATTCAATATAGATCACACTCATGGGGGGATATTTGCCATAGTTGCCACGCTTGGCGAGCGGGTTGGCAACCGCAGTTTTTTTATTATATCACTGTTGTTATCAGGAAGATGCTGCTGCCCATCTCCTGCCTGTCTCCCTCTGTCGCCTCTTACGACACCCACGGGAAGATATGGGGTAGTGGATATTCTCAACCGCCACTACATGGTAACATACTTATAAACTTAGAAATAAGGATATCCGCAGTAGAACCAGAGTGACCGACATAGCCCAACGGATTAGTAAGCTGAAGTGGCAATGGGCCGGCCATATAGCTCGAAGAACCGATATGAGCCATTTGCATCGATGGATGCAAATGGCTCAGGACCGTGCTTTGTTGCGTACCTTGGGGGAGGCCTATGTTCAGCAGTGGACTTGTGAAGGGTTGTAATGATGATGATGATGATGATGATAGATCACAAGTAATTGTTATTGAAAGTCATTTTTTTTTTCTTTTATCACTGGTTCGGAAAAAAACCTCTGTCCTTTAAGAACCTGCAAGAAACCCAGCTGGACTTTTTTTTAAGTAAAACTTTACAATAAAATACAGGTTGTACAAACTACTTACAAAACTATTAAAACTATTTACGAAACAGCTTGGAAACGAACGTCTCATTCCCAGGGGGTCATTATCAACCATGTATTCATTCGTATTATAATAACTTTTTTATACAGTTTTTGTTTAATTAAACATTTTAAACTAGGTAATAAAGAGACCTCGTATATTTTCTGGGACTTTGTTGTAATAGCGTATAAATTGCCCCATTAATGAATTACTGACTCTGTGGAGTCGAGAAACTTGTATCACTAGTTTACTTTACACTAAGCTAAAAAGGGTGATACCGTCACGGAAAGTGCACTTTCGGAATGCCTGACTTGCTTCCTACAGAAGTCGCGCTCGAATTTTTAATTTTACAACAAATAATTGATACTGGGCTAAGTATACCTTTAAACGAGATATTAAATAAGCCATTTTAGGGGCTAAACGATCGCTGTAAATTGACAGTACGCAAGCAACCCGGGTTACTACAGCCTATGGACCTCCGCAACTAACTTTACACAAAGAAGTTTACAGATGCGTTGTCAAATCTGAGAACTAAGATGAAATTTTTTACAGACGAATTTTATTATATTTTATTCGAATTTTACAGACGAGCACACAGTCCATCTGATGGTAAGTGGATGCTGTGGCCCATAGACATCTACATCTATTCTCAATAAAAAATCATAATGCGTTGCCACCCATGAGGACTAAGATGAAATGCCTCATCTCCAGTAAAAAGGGTTTCCGGTTCTCTACAATCACCATACGAAACACAGCAGCGTTGAGCTGCTATTTAACGCTCGTATTCTGTGAGAGTGTGGTCTTTCCCCGGTCGAGCTGACCCATTCGTGCTGCAACCATAATAGAGGTACAGAGTGACTCTACCACGTAAAATGCACATGCACAATAGCATCATCAAAAGTTTGAATCGTGACAGCGATGTTGGTACCTCCATAATACTAGCAGAAGTTATCATAGTGGAGATGAATGATGATTAGATGAAACCAGAAAGTACAACCTTCACAGAGATTGTATAAAGTTTTAAAAAGTACTGTTATCATTACGTGAAGCAATGGTTTCCCCCCATTTTAAACTGTAATTTATGCGGGACAACCACGGCGCACTGTTACAGTGTGAGTTCGCGGATTTTACCATCCTTAAATAAATATTTTTATAGATTTTCCTACTATTTTCCCTTTCTTGTCGAGTTTAATCGAGGCAATTAATATTGCAATGAACAATTTTAGTGGTGAAATCAAAAATGGTATGCTTCTTTTATAGAATAAAGGTGCCAAACGAGCACACAGTACACCTAATGGTAAATGCAGTTGTGGCCCATAGATATCTACATCTATCCTCGACTGAGAATTAAAATACATATGCATTGTCACCCGTCAGGACTAAGATGTAATGTGTTTTTTCCATTAAAAAGGGTCTCCAGTTCTTTACACTCGCCATACGAAACGCAGCAGCATTGAGGTGCTATTTTACGCTTGGTCCTTCCCCGGTCGAGCTGACCCATTCTTGCTACAACCACAGTATGGCTGCAGCACGACTCTTACACGAAAAACGGTGAATCTCTCCTACAAAATCATAAAGCATTTATCAAGTCGTGGAATATTCCACGAATTAAAAAGAAAGAAAAATATATGAAAATAATAATCACGTATTGGTTTTTATTACATTTAGCCAAAAATATGTTCATATCGCAATATAGTCTTACAATGTGTCACAATAGAGTTGAAATCAATTGAAAGAAAACACTTGCCCAATTGTATTCATATAAATGATGGTGGAAAATTCGTCATTAACCTTTCGTAACGAGCGGTTCGAAGTATTCAATTGTACAGAAGAAAAAATTTGATCTTGCGAAATTACAGTTCGTAGAAGTATGCGAGTGTTGCCGTTGCAGAAATTTACCATAACTTGACCAACTATTTAGGACTTTGACGGCTTTCGAGCTTATTGAATAAATTAAAACTTAATACATATAAAACTCAACTGGAGTTATATTTTTAACTGTTACAAAACGTCACAATCCACTTTAAAAATAATTACTTCAAATTGATATAATTATCTTAAAACATAAGTATTCTGGGACACTCCCGAGATGCTACCTATTCTAAACTCAAACTTCAAACTCCTCAAGTCCTTAGACAAGGGAATCACAAAGAAACAATATTCTTAATTCAGCATACTTATATATAAAATATTTTACGTCATAGATCCACTTAGCAGCTGTATTATTGATACGAGTACTCGTACACTACGAATGACTCGAATCGACCCGGTTATGAAACCGCTCTCAACTCTCATAGAATACCAGCAAAAACAGAAACTTTATGCTACGAGACTTTCTATCTAAACGTAGTTCCGCTGCGGTGCAGTTCCGCCTATTGCGGACCTAGAAGTCAGTTTATACGTGATAGAGCCACGCTGCAGGTATATATATAGCACGAAAGGGTCGGCTCGACCGGGCTAGGATCACGCTCTCACAGAATACCAACGTAAAATAGCAGCTTGATGATGCTGTGTATCGTATGGTGAGTGTAGAGAACCGGAGAACCGTTTTACTTGTCGAGGTATTCCATCTTAGTCCTCAGGGGTAACAACGAATTTGCATTTTGATTCTAAATCGAGAAGAGATTTAGATGCCTATGGGCTACCGCATCCACTTACCGCCAGGTGGATTGCGTGTTCGATTGTCACCCTTATACTATATTTTAAAAAATCCATCAGTTATCTTAAGAATGTAGTTATAAAAAGGTTGTATCTATATCGAATATATCTATGAATGAATGAATGAATATACTTTATTGTACACCACAAACAAATTTACAAAGAACATAACATAGAGCAGATTACATGTACAATTTGGCGGCCTTATCGCTACATAGCGATCTCTTCCAGGCAACCAAAGGTGTAAAGGAATAAAACAGTGAATACTAGGTAGGTGGTGCAATATAAATGTACCTAATATAATATCAATACATGCAATAAAATAACATATAAATAACTAATACATTAAAAAAATATGATACACATATACATACGTATATACATAAACATACACACACATATATATATTATACATATCTATACATATACATATATATACACATATATACATATACATACATATATCCTCAAATATATACCACTAACAATAACATAAACAAATAAATACAAAACTACATAATCACATAATTTATCCTAATGATTTTCAAACGATTGAGACAAGTAATGCTCTTTAAGAAGTCGCTTAAAGACTATAATAGTCTGAGCTTCGCGTATATACAAAGGAAGGGCATTCCAGAGCTTAATAGACTGTACAGTAAAAGATTTATTAAAGAAAGATGTAAAGGTTCCCCTGGAAGCCCAACAAAACTAAACTTCTCCTTAAGATAAGGAGGAGTAGAAGGGTGAAAGAAGACACAGTACAGAATAGAAAGAATATGCATGTTCCGGCGAAATTGGATAGGTAACCACTTGAGACGTGAGCGAAATTGGGAAATGTGGTCAAATTTGCGCAATCCAAATATGAACCGAATACTAGTATTTTGAAGTCTCTCAAGCTTAGTTAGCTGGTCTTTAGTTATGTCTACATAGCTTGCGTCAGCATAGTCGAGAATCGGAAGAAGAGACTGTGCGAGCATAATTTTTGTAGGAATGGGAAGAAATGATCGAAAGCGACGCAGTGAACTAAGAGCAACAAAGGTTTTCTTACTTACCTCATTCAGTTGGTGTTTCCAATTTAAGGAACTATCAAGGTAATGACCAAGATTTTTGACATTGTCAAAGTAAGGGATCACAACCCCATCGAATACAACAGGTGGTATGAAGAACCAGTCAATTCTTGAGATAAAGCTCTGACTACAAAAATGATAGCCTGTGACTTTTTAGGACTGACATTTAGGCCATATGATTGACTCCACTCATGAATCATATTTAAGTCATTGTTTAATGTAGCGATTGAATTCGGCAAATTCTCAAGAGTTGACTTGGTGTAAATCTGGACATCATCCGCATACTTGTGGTAGAGAGAAGAAATTTTATGAGTTATTGAATTAATGAAAATGGAAAAGAGTAAAGGTGACAACACGCCACCCTGGGTGCGGCACGCCTGCAGTAATATCACACCAAGATGAGTGAGTTTCATCAACATGAATACACTGCCGACGGCCACGGAAATAACTTTGAAACCAGTCAATTACTGATGGAGATATGTTAAGGGAATACAACTGACTCAACAGTATATCGAAATCAACAGTATTGAACGCATTACTAAAATCTAGTAAGGTCATAACTGTGAGTTGTTTATTATCCATACCCCACCGTATGTCATCAGTTAACTTTAATTAAGGCAGTAGCCGTACTATGACCGGGACGGAAACCGGATTGTAAAAATTCAACAAATTGTGCTTATTAAGGAAAAGTGTCAGCTGTTGGCAAATAAGTTTTTCAAGGACTATCTATATTATATATCTAAATTGAAAATCTATATTATATATTTCCGTGTAGTGGCGGTTAAGAATATCCACTACCCCATATCTTCCCGTGGGTGTCGTAAAAGGCGACAGAGGGAGACAGGCAGGAGATGGGCAGCAGCATCTTCCTGATAACAGCAACTGTACGATAAAAAAAAAAACTGCGGTTGCCAACCCGCTCGCCAAGCGTGGCAACTATGGCAATATACCCCCCCATGAACAATTACACAAATAGACGACCCCCAGTCCCCGGCGGCTCCGCTATTCCTGGCTACGGTGGCGACCATGGTAACTGCGGGGCAGGGGGTGCTAAGAATCTCCGGTGGAGGTTCGGTTGCCACCTACGACGACTCGACCTGGCAACATTTAACGCACGCACACTGAGGACTGACGAGAAGATCCTGGAGCTGGAAGAAGAGATAGACAAGTTGCGCTGGAGTATTATAGGATTATCCGAGGTCCGAAGAGAGGGGGAGGACACGGTGATTCTCGAATCCGGCAACTTGTTCTATCACCGGGAGGGCGACCATCTGTCCCAAGGAGGTGTCGGATTTATCGTCCACAAGTCTCTCGTCAACAACGTTGTAAAGATTGGGAGTGTGTCGACAAGGGTCGCGTACCTGATACTCAGAATCACCAAACGGTATTCGCTGAAGGTCATACAGGTTTACGCACCAACCTCGGCACATTCCGATGAGGAGGTGGAGGAAATGTATGAGGATATTTCCAAAGCCATGCATTCCTCCAAAACCCACTACACGGTGTTGATGGGAGACTTCAACGCAAAACTAGGCACAAGAGAAAACGGTGAGCTGAAGTTAGGGAAATTTGGAATAGGGCAACGGAACCGAAGGGGCCAGCAGCTGGCCGACTTTATGGAGAAAGAGGGACTCTTTATGATGAACTCTTTCTTCCAGAAGCGGCCCCACAGGAAGTGGACCTGGTCGAGCCCCGACGGTTCGACAAAAAATGAGATTGACTTCATTATGACGACCAGACGCCAACTGTTCAGTGATGTCTCAGTGATCGCAAGGGTGAAAACTGGCAGCGATCACCGAATGGTTAGAGGCACACTGAACTTAAACGTTAAGTTGGAGAGGTCTCGTCTAATGAAGTCAACGCTCCGTCCCCCTCGTGCTCTAATCCAGAATCCCGAAAACTTTCAGCTCGAGTTACACAACCGCTTTCAGTGCCTACAAGATTGCAATGCAGTGGACGATATGAATGACAAGCTCGTGGAAACTGTCCATGCGGTCGGAGCTAAGTTCTGCAAGACCCGCCGCAGAAGAACACAAAAACTCTCCGATCACACTCTTAATCTCATGGCTGTTAGACGGGAGATGAGGCTGCAATCGTCAACAGATTTGACAGCATACAGGCAACTGAATAGACAGATCTCCAAATGCATGCGGCGAGACTTACGCAACTTTAATACTTCTCGTATTAAAGAAGCGATCGAGCGGAACCAGGGCTCCAAAGTCTTTGCCAGAGATCTGTCTGCCAGAAAGAGCCAACTGTCAAGGCTGAAGACTGAGTGTGGTAACATCGTTTCCGGGACACCTGAGATTCTGAGTGAGATTGAGAGGTTCTATGGGCAGCTGTACACATCATCGTTGGAGCCACACTCAAGTGTGAGTAACGATCCAAGAGCAAGTCTTATCCGACACTATTCCGATGATATCCCGGACGTCAGTCTGAGCGAGATTAGAATGGCTCTCCAACACCTTAAAAACGGCAAGGCCCCGGGCGAGGATGGAGTTACAGCGGAGCTTCTGAAAGCGGGTGGAACACCGGTACTTGAAGTCCTTCAGAAGCTCTTCAATTCCGTCCTCCATGGTGGCACTACTCCAGAGGCGTGGAGCAGAAGTGCGGTGGTCTTGTTCTTTAAGAAAGGCGACAACGCTCTCTTGAAGAACTACAGACCGATTTCCCTTCTGAGCCGCGTCTACGTGCTGTTTTCGAGAGTCATTACGAATCGTCTCGCAAGCAGACTGGACGACTTCCAGCCTCCCGAACAAGCCGGTTTCCGAAAAGGCTTCAGTACCATAGACCACATACATACCCTGCGGCAGATTGTACAGAAGACTGACGAGTACAATTTGCCACTTTGCCTGGCGTATGTGGACTATGAGAAAGCCTTTGATTCCGTCGAAATTTGGGCGGTGCTGCAGTCCCTTCAGCGGTGCCAAGTTGACTGTCGGTATATCGAAGTGCTGAAGTGTTTGTACAGTAGGGCTACGATGGCTATCCGAGTACAGAACCAGAGCTCGAAACCTATCCAACTGCAGAGAGGTGTAAGACAGGGTGACGTTATATCCCCGAAACTCTTCACCGCTGCTTTGGAAGACGTTTTCAAGCTACTGGACTGGAAAGGATACGGTATTAACATCAATGGCGAGTACATCACTCACCTTCGATTTGCCGACGATATAGTCCTTATGGCAGAATCGCTGGAGGACCTTAGCACTATGCTCAATGACCTCAATGGTGTCTCCCAACGGATAGGTCTTAAGATGAACATGGACAAAACAAAGATTATGTTCAATGTCCATGTCACACCTATGCCGGTAGTTGTGGGGAGCACTATGCTCGAAGTTGTTGACGAGTACGTTTACCTGGGACAAATAGTCCGACTAGGTAAGTCCAACTTCGACCGAGAGGTCAATCGACGGATTCAACTCGGCTGGGCAGCGTTCGGGAAATTACGACACATCTTCTCGTCAGGTATACCTCAATCTCTGAAAACTAAAGTGTACAACCAGTGCGTGTTGCCAGTGATGACTTACGGATCAGAGACGTGGTCCTTCACTGCTGGCCGTATGAGGACGCTCAAGGTCGCTCAGCGAGCTATGGAGAGGGCTATGCTCGGAGTTTCTCTGCGTGATAGACTCAGAAATGAGGATATCCGCAGTAGAACCAGAGTGACCGACATAGCCCAACGGATTAGTAAGCTGAAGTGGCAATGGGCCGGCCATATAGCTCGAAGAACCGATAACCGATGGGGAAGAAGGGTTCTCGAGTGGCAGCCTCGTACCGGTAGGCGTAGTGTAGGGCGACCCCCCACTAGATGGAGTGACGACCTGGTAAGACATGCAGGAAGTCGATGGATGCAGGTGGCTCAGGACCGTGCTTTGTGGCATTACTTGGGGGAGGCCTATGTTCAGCAGTGGACTTGTGAAGGGCTGTAATGATGATGATGATGATGAAATTGAATTATAGTGTGACTTCCGGAAAGACGACGTTAAGAAAACTTTTTTGGTTGTTCGTATATCGATCGATATGACAACCAAACAAAACGCTATAATATAGCTCTTCATTACCTATATTTGTCCAATTCGAACACTGGTATTCAATAATACATCGTTATCGATGTTGTAGACAGGAAAAATTAAAAAAAATTTACAACCGACTTCAATTTAAATAAAATGCGAACATTATCAATGTAGTCAACGTCAATTAAATACGCATGGTTACGGATAACTCAAAAACTACTAATCAGATCTTGATCAAATTTATATGGGACCATGTGAGAATTATTAACTTTACACTTAAATAAGAAATAAGTTCTGAGGTAAGACACATTAGAAAAACATAACAGTTGAATTGAGTACCTTCTTCTTCTTTTGAAGTCGATTAAAAAGTCCCCTGTTGAACATAGGTCACCCTTATAAATTGAATGATAAGAGGGATTCTTGCCATAGTTGCCACGCTTGGCGGGCGGGTTGGCAACCGCAGTGTATTTTTCTTTATTTTTTAGTTATTAGGAGGACGCTGCTACCCATCTCCGTATTTGTTTCCCTCCGTCGCCTCCTACGACACCCACGGGATGATATGGGGTAGTGGATATCGGCCGGTGGCGCAGTAATGATGCACCATACAAGGATAAATATTATCAAAACAAAACACAACCTATTAAGAAGTTCGATGGTGTGACAGTTACTTTGTGACTCATTCGATTTCCTTGTAAGTTGAACTGACGTCAGCTAGCTACCTTCACCCAGCTACCTTCACCGTCTCACAGTTATTAATATTACAACCGTATATTGACAGGTGGATTTTTTTTTTCAAACTGAGTTGATAAGCTAGTTAAGAGGATGTCTTTATTAAATTGTCTAAGTAATTCGTGAAATAAATGTTTTGCACTGGTTTTACAGTTTGCGGTCATATTTCGGTTGTCGCTTGCGCATTCTATCATTCTAACACACATATCATTTACATCGCAAATCCTGGTTTCTAATGCAAGTTTGAGCTCACTTTAAAAAAAAGTAAAATTGATTGCTTACAATAGGTGTGGATGAAAGTCGATGCTACGACATTGTGTATAGAGGAATAAAAACCTGACTTTAGAATGTGAAATTATTTTAGCCTTCCAAATTCTTAAAAGACGGCTTTTAATTTTAATAAAAATGATTTTGTCACGCTTTTAAGTAAACTAAGGATCACAATAATTACATTAAAAACTTTATTCCTTATTTTACCCAAAGGGTGGAAGTTTTTCTCCAAATTCGTAACGGTTCGTAGCTATTGACGTGTGATATTTTTTTCATTTTATGAAATAATAAAACAAAAAAACTTCTTCTTTTTAAAATTTTTTTTTAAAGTTATAATAGAGTAACAATTTCGTTAAAAAAGTTAGAATAAAAGGCGTCTGCTAAGTCTTTTTGCGTAACGTGCTATAAATTTCAAAGCTTATTCAGGTCTTCTTCGTCTTCATCAGCCAATAAAATATACCCCGCTAAACTCTAATACTCTAGTAACCTCTCCCGTTGTAAAGAGGACTTACATAATGGTTACGTTTGGCAAACATATTGTCAATCACAGTACCCTACGTCTCATGGCTTTGGCGCTACAACCTGTCGCATGTCTGGAAATATTACGTAAGTTAAATATCAATACCGCTATGGATCGGAAACCATGAGATCTTTATTGCATTTTCCATAACCTATGGGACGCAATGGCATGATACATTTTCTAAACGTCGGGCACCACTCGGCAAAAATTTCAATGAAATATAATAATCTAATAATTATGCTCTAATTCAATATATCACACTCGTACTAAGACCTGCTTTACACGTAATAAGTAATAACCCAACAGCTACTATGGTATGGTTGTGAAGGGCAAGAACCGACGCATAGTGCGCCGTTTACGTCTTAAGCAATCTCGCCCGCTTTGAACCTTATACAGTCATAAAAAAAACACAAGCAGCCGGACATAAGGCGACATTCAGAATGCCGTCCGTGTCTGCATGACGTTAGGCGGTGAATGCACGTGCGGACAAATATATGGCGATATTTTTAAGGATAACGGAAATTTTTGTTTTAAAAATAGAACAGTTAAAAATAGAATAGTTACAAATATTTCAATATCGAGACGAACAAATCATTTAATCTTTGAAATTGAAGGCGTACTACACAAGAACAAAATATACAGCCAAATTTTTTTACCCTATTGAAATGACAATCAAAAATGACAACAAATAATAATCACGGCACACGTAAAAATCACTGCAATAAAGAAAAAGTTATTACATGTTATAAATTAGATAATTTTTTAAATTATTTAAAGGATAAGAATGTTTAATATTAGCTTTCTTAGATTTTCTTATTTGGGTATATATATTTTATAAGGTTAATAAAACTTGTTGAAAGAAAAATAGTCCACTTATGAATTTCTTGTCGCTTTTTTTATAGACTAAAAGTTGGACAAGAACAATTCACTTGATGGTAAGTGGATGCTGTGGTTCGTAGAAATCTACATCTGTCCTCAAATAAGAATTAAATTTTTGTCACCCCTGAGGGCTGGGATGGAATCATGGATGGAATCCAGTAAAAACGGTCTCCAGTTCTCCACACACACCACAAGAAACATATTTATTTTTACGCTGGTATTGTGTGAGCGTGGCCTTTCCTCAGTCTAGCTAACCCATGTTCATGTTACAACCATATAGTAGCGGCATGGCGCCCAGATTAGATATTCCACGTATAAATGTTCTTCTCACAAGATCTCCCGCAACCCCAACTCCCGCAACTTCGTACTTATTAACTTTAGGTACTTATAGCTTTCTACTTATTGAAGCGATCGCGTAGCTTTCAAAAATTGGTTTTAAAGGGCAATTATAAACAAAATATTGTGACTTCGACCTCAACTTTGATAATATTTATTATGTCCGCACATGTGGAACAAGCCTTGTTTTCCGTGTGACAACTGGTAAGTAGAGTCCGCGTACAATACGACCTTGCCGCGCCGCGTCCGTTTCGCTCCCAGTGTAAATTCACCGTGCGTCTGCAACGTGAATATACAACTAATACCAAACAATGGCTTGAAATACATAATAAGCATTAAATTATGCATAGATGGTTACACTATTTATGAATTTAAGAGAAGAAAAAATGTATTCTATAAAAAGACGTCTCTCACCTTAGTTATTACACGCATAGCTCAATTCGTCCAAGTATCTCACGATCTACGAGGGTGGATTGAAAAGTACTCGGCCTAACCAAGAAAATAAACACATACTAAATCAGTTATATTTTTATTTTTCTACATAATCACCATCAAGTTCAATACACTTTTGCCACCTCCCCTTCCAAGCATTTAGACCGTTGAAAAAAAATGATTCTTCCTTAGAGTCAAAATATGCGTCTACAGCTGCTTTGACCTCGTCGTTTGTCGAAAATCTTTGACCTCCCAAGTGCTTTTTTAGGTTAGGGAACAGAAAGAAGTCTGATGGTGCCAGATCAGGTGAATACGGCGGATGCGGTAACAGTTCAAAGCCACAGTTGTGAATTTCAGCCATTGACTGTACTGACGTGTGAACACGGGCGTTATCTTGATGAAACAGGACTTTTCTTCTGAGCATTCCTCGACGTTTTTCTTTTATTTCCTCTCGTAAACGACGTAGTAAGGTGCAGTAGTAATCAGAGTTTATAGTCTGACCCCTTTCAAGATAATCAATCATAATCACACCTTTCGAGTCCCAGAATACTGAAGCCATCACCTTATTTGCCGACAAAATCGACTTAGCCTTTTTAGGGGGTGGTGAACCAGGTCTTCTCCACTGTTTTGATTGTTGTTTTGTTTCCGGTGTACAGTAATGAACCCATGTTTCGTCCATAGTAACAAAACGATTCAAAAAATCATCTGCATCGGCTTCAAATAACTCCAAACAGTCGCGTGAAATAGTCAATCGCGTCCCTTTTTGTTCAACTGAAAGCAGTCGTGGAACCCACCTCGCAGACACCTTGTGGAAACCCAACTCGTTGACAATGATGTTTTGAGTTCGTTCATAAGAGATGCCTATAATCTCGGCTATCTCTCTAATTTTTAATCTGCGGTCTCCCATTATTAAATCAAGTACTTTTTTTAATATTTTCGTCAGTAGTTGACGTCGAAGGCCTTCCAGAGCGGGGTTCATCTTTCACACTCTCTCTATCACGCATAAATTCTGCTATCCATTTTTTGATGGATGAATATGACAGAGCACAATCGCCTAATGTTCTGACCGTGTCATCATGGATGGCTTTTGATGATAGCCCCTTCTTATGGAGGTACTTAATGACGGCACGCTGCTCGACTTACTCCATTCGCGGAAATTATGTCCGATTACTTTGTTAATAAATTTATAAAATCACAACTAATTATCGCACACGTTTCGAACTTCACACAATGAACTAGTCTGAACTGAACTAAATAATGTGGGTAGATTTGATTTTTAGAATTGAATGGATCTGTGTTAGGCCGAGTACTTTTCAATCCACCTAGGTAATTAGTGTTTAGTTGACAGCCGTAATAGTGCTTGTAACTTGTTGCCTTTTAAAATGAACTAAAAAGTTTGTGGTCATTTATTTGTTCTTACATGACCCGCGCGGTTTCGGTCGCACGAGTTTCGAGCAATGGCAAAGGTGAAAAAGTTTTTTCAATAAGAGTGTAGAGTTAGCAACAAATAAATAAAAGCTTTCATTATCACATTAAAGTACTATGTGTTTACTTTGTGTGTATTTTAAAATACTAAAGCCTTCTAAAAATCAAAATCATGTCGTGTAGTAGTAGACTTTAAAATAACAATAGTAATATTTATTTATTAAAGTATCAAACCATTTATATCTGGTACATTTTTAAACTAAGGCAATCAATCATAGATATTATATACCTACACCAAATACAAATTGCAATGTGTTGTGAGTAAAAACATCATACCCATTCACAACCTATAGCGTCCGATGTATCCCCAGCCAGTGTTTAAATATAATATATTGTCAGAAGACACCTGAGCAACGACCTGAATTATTTCATTTGATATTTACGTAGAGTTTTCCAGATACTGGCCGTTCTACAAGATAGCACTGCGTCTAGGACAGCAGCCTCCGCGAACATTGTGGAGGCGCTGCAGTATTACAGATGTTTTAAAAAAATACGAAAAGCATCATTATACTTAAGAGAAGTTACTTCCTCATATCATCTCGTGGGGTGAGAGGAGTAGCAAGAGGCGTCAGAGGGAAACTGAAGCAGGAGATGGGCAGCAGCGTCTTCCAGATAACAGCTCGAAAATAATAAAAAAAATCTGCGAATGCTAAACCGCCTGCCTAACGGGGCAACTACGATATTTTTTATACTATAGAGTAAGGGTGAAAAACGAGCACACAGTCCACCTGATGGTAAGTGGATGCTGTGACCCATAGATATCTACATTTATGCTCGGTTAATAATCACAATGCAGATGCGTTGTCACCCCTGAGGACTAAAATGGAATGCCTCTTTTTCAGTAAAAAAGAGTCTCCGGATCTCTACACTCGCCATACGAAACACAGCAGTATTAAGCTGGTATTTTACGCTGGTATTCTGTGAGAGCGTGGTCCTTCCCCGGTCGAGCCGACCTATTCGTGCTGCAACCATAATATGGCTGCGGCGTGGCTCTACCAATCTATAGGGAGGCCTATGTTCAGCAGAAAAGTTTTATAGACTGTAATGAATAAATAGATGGAGTACTAGGCACTATAATGACTTCCATTTCCTCTTTCATTTCCTGTGGTTTGTTTTTCATATATTGTAAACAGAGACATTCGTCATTTTCCTACAACGTGCGTTAAATGTACTTGCGTAGGTTTAACAAAAGTACTGCATAGTTGACCTTTTCAGCCTATCTAAAGCGATTCAACAGCTGTCAAAATTGCGTATTATAGTGTCATTAACAAACGAGCTGGCTCGATTTAGTACATTGGATGTCGGCTTTGACGGCTTGGTTGTGTGCAGCACTGCGTGGTTCAGATCTTGCACGTAACGAGTGTTCGGACTCGCTTTCTAAAATTGATTCACTGCTAAGCTTCGTCATCATTAAATAATCTCTACTTTTTGTATAATAAGGTTACAAACGAGCACACAGTCCACGTGATGGTAAGTGGATACTGTGGAACATAGGTAGATGACGAAATGCCTCATTTCCGGTAAAAAGGGTTTCCATCTCTAGTTCTTAACACTCACAATACGAAAGACAGCAGCTGCGCTGGTATTCTGTGAGAGCGTGGTCTTATCCCGGTCAAGCTGACCCATTTGTGCTACAACGAACATAGCTGCAGCGTGGCTTTACCACGTATTACCTAATAATTATATAGCTTTGTATGATAAGGGTGTTTAAGATCAAAGGTAGCTGCGGTTACACTGTGACTGTGATGACTGTACCAATTGCTTATAATTGCGCGAAACAAGTTTAACAAGTGAGACCTTTGTCCTGCAGCTGCGAGCTAAGTGCTAGATATCAAGCGGACTCAATTAGCCGCACGTGATTTGACGTGATTAATGAACATGGCCCGAGGAATAAAAAATAATCAATGAATTATAGCCACTAGGTGGTGGAGCTGCTTTTGTATCTTCGTCTACCTATTTATACCACTTAGAGGCAGTGCATCCACTGCTGTATTCCTATACCTGCTTGAAGGGTAAGAGCTGATATATTAATGATGTATAAAGTATTTGTATTCTTCTTTGTAGACCTGCTATGTCACATAAATGACATTTTTATAGAAGATGGGGCAAAGAGCATGCGGCTCACCTTATGGTAAGTGACTCCCGCCACCCACGAACAACTGCAACACTAGGGTGATTGTAGGTGCGCTGCCGACCTTTTAGAAAGGATTAAGCTCTTTTCTTGAAAGTCTCTAAGTCGTATCAGACCGGAAAAAATGTCGGTGGTAAACTATTCCACAAAGAGAAACTCCTAGTAAAACAGACAGTGGTGGACGGCCAAGCAATCAGATGGCGTAGATGTTATCGTAAGTTTTGTCGCACATCGCGACAAAGTGCACAATGTGTTTTTATCAAAGATATTTGAGTGTTATTTGAATATCTTTGGTTTTTATGAAACTTAAGATTCGAAAAAATAGAACAGTCATAAAATCATTCGCTAAATAAAGAAAACAACGAACGTGCTCCCGCGCTACTCGTGGATATCCGGGCGCCACAATGCGACTTCCGCCGCCTGCCACCAACTCATTGCACCAATTGATGGCCCATCGGTACAACAACAGGGCCCTTCGCCCTACAGTTTGCATCCGGGCTAGGGGTGTGCTAAGTTGCTTCAGTATACATCGATATTTCTCGATACTGCATTGACACTTCAAATGTCTTTTGATTAATGAACAACAACAAACTACAATGAAATCGCTTAGTGATGTATTATAAATTATGAATATTTAAGTCAATGAGCTATCATAAATTTTTATAACAATGTTATTGAACAAGCCAGAATTGTTAAAAAATTTCAATGATTTATCTTATGTACTTATATAAAAAACTTTATAAGTAATAAATCAGTGTTTGGCCACTATCTCAGCTGGCGGTGATGAAAACCTAGATGGCAAAACGCATTGTCTTAGTGTAAGGAAAGTCTACTAACTCTTGCCTTGAAGACTCGCAGTTTGAACTTCAAATTATTCCACTCCTTTTTACTCGTTTTTTTTTTTTTGTGTCGCGTGATAGCCAGGGAATAAGCGTTTGCCTTAAATTACATAGATAAACATATAACATACCTACTAAGGTCATTTTATGCCACTAAAAAGAATTTTTTAATTTCAATTACATATTATATATCGTCAGACAGTTTATAAGTAGACGCATGTCTAAGAAATAAAAAAAATGTGGAACATGTAATGTCAAGGACAAGAAACTAACATGTATTAAATCAGGCAGACGGACTTTTCTTCAAAACCCCTTTACCATAGAGGAGAGATCAGAACAAGAGAATAGATGAAAAACGAAAATTCCTGTAGTAAAGGAAGGAAGAGAACACAGGCAATTACAAATACAGAAAGGTAAAATAAAAACAAGTAAAAGACACAGACACAGAAGAATGCAATCCTTTCACGTTAAAAACAAAAATACGCAATATCGATAGCTATATAACAACACTATACAACACATTAAAGGTGCAGAACAATGGACCACCGATATTGCTGAAGTGTACCGCGTTGACACAAAGGTTATCTTTGAACGCGTGCTTGATGCAAGTACTAATTACTGTAAACTAAAACAACAAGCATTATGAATTCTATTTCCAGTTAAACTGAATGTTTTTTCAGAATTTATCGATTTTCGTATTTTATTTTTCATTAAAATAATTTTTTATTTTCAAACGCAGAGACTAAATTGTATACACATATTGAGTATACATTTTGTTACAAAAAGTAAAATTGATAAATGTAAAAAATAATATATCACAATAGTACTTATACCGATAAATGTAATAACTAAAGAAAAAAACAAGTCAAGGACCATTTGTTCAAACTAAAGCAATTTAAACAAATGGTATTTATTGGTTTGTATGGAGCTTGGCATCATTCAAAAGAACCATTTGTTTTTCTCAGTATGAATTTATTTATTTTTATTATTTATGCAAAGGCATTTGAAGTATTGAACCAAGTATTTTGTTGTAAAATCCTTTTTCCTTTTGCCATAAATGAATTTATGGAGTTTATTGTTCTTCGCGATTCAAGTTTGCCTAGTGCGAAGGTATAGTTCAATCAAACCATATATTATCCTGGCGCAATACACAATACTTGTTTTCTGTTTACCCAATAAAAATGTTATGTAAATCGTGTATTATTCTGTGACTCATTAGTAATATTTTGAGTGTTGTGAATACATTTTCTTATTCTTCTCATTTTTTTTTGTTTCTAATATTCGTGTCATGTACTGTCATGTCATGTACTGTTATATGAATGGATATTTTGTCTGAAAAATAATACATTACAGTATAATATATCATCATACACAGTACTGTATATAATACATCCAGTTACTGGTAACCGAGTTTCGAAGATCGTAGTCGCTCCATCTAGCCAGGGCGTGTTCCACATTACGTTATAAATAAAACGGATAATTTTTTTATTACCGGACATTAATACCTGGAAATAATAATGTCCTCCAAACCGAATTTCGGTCACAACGGCAAGTCTCAACGAAGATTAACCATCTGGGCAGGACAGGAAGTCAGAGTCATCTGGGCAGACAGAAGAAGATGTGTGTGCGCAAGCACAGGTGCACTCTCTATTCCCTCACTATCATAGTCCGGTGGAACGGAAATCCGACACGAACAAAGAGAGATCAGGCGCAGCTTTCTAAGGCGCGGATATGAAACACCGCCAGCTTGAGCTGTTACTGTTGTGTTATTTCTTGACAAAAAACCCAATAACAAATATTTGGAGTGACTTGGAATTTGAACCCGGAACCTCATGATCGGCAGTAGCACTTACGACCACTTGACCACTAGATCAACGATGCAGACATAAATATGATATAACGGTAAAGAACCCTCTTGACCTGCCTTTTTTCTAATCAAACGTTAACAACATTTTAATCTTTTTCCGTTTATTTTTCTTGTGAAGCTACAGCGGATGAGTAATATACAGATAATTATTGCGTAAATGCATCAACATGATGTCCTATGTTGATTCTTAGAAACGTTAGTATGTTCTATGACCTAAGCACAAGGTGACTGATGACTGTGGATTGTGAGATTGTTGTGTTCATTATAAGGACACCTTGCGTAAAAAATTATAATGCAGTCACAAGTTGTCTTAAAAAAAGAAACCAATTATTATTATTACAATTTTGTGCAGTAGAAGCATATGGCTGCAGCATTAAGAAGTCGGCTGGACCAGGGAAGGACCACGCTCTCACAGTATCCCAGCATAAAACAGTAGCATTATAATGTATTTCGTATAACAGGAGCTGAGCCCTTAAGAGGACGCTACTACGTTTTGATTCATAATGGATGGCTAGTCTTGATGGTCTATGTCATGTTATATTGTGCATATACACGTATACAAGCTATATATATATTGCTTGTATACGTGTATGTATAGGTTATATTCATGTAGTTTATTTATTAGTAAAATGTATATATTACTTAGTTAATTAGCTTAATTGCTACAACTACGTCAAATTCTCAACACTCCATGGGTTGACTGGTAGAGAGTGTCTCAAGTCCACCCTTTGTTTTCTTTAATAAATAAATATTAAGAACTAAAATGAGTAACATAATTTCTACTATAGCGACTGATATAATTTTAAAGTTATTTTATTCTTCATATAAGCTTTATGCACTCGGTTATTTGCATTTTTTTTCTGTTTACATAACGTTAAAGTGGTGTTCAAAGTTGTTACATAACGTAAGAGCCGTGGTAGCTCAGATGGTTAGCGCTCGCTGTAAATTTCACAGTACGCGAGCAAACCGGGTTCGATCCCCGCCGGCACCAATGAAATTGTTAATTGCAATTTTAAGTGCAGATTTACCACATGCTCGGCGGTGAAGGAAAACATCGTGAGGAAACCTGCATGTCTGAGAAATAAGAAAAAAATGTTTCGAAGACATGTGAAGTTCGCCAACACGCATTGGGGCAGCGCGGCGGACTATTACTTACCCTAAAACCCTCTCAGAAATGAGAGGAGGCCTGTGCCCAGCAGTGGGACGTATATGGGCTGTAACTTTGCTTTACTTTTTTTACATAACGTTAACTCCTCTATCTACTATCCTACACTAAGATTTTCTTCAGCATCGTGGAGGCAGTTTTAGCAAGACAAACATCCAGATCCAGAATAATTATATATAGGTTTTACAAATAGATGTACCGTCCTCAACGCCACAACTCAAAGCCTCGGCTTATGCTTGATATACCTTAGCCTTATCCTCAGGCTGTAGATCCTCCGCGCTTTAAATTGTACAGTAAACACGACAGAATAATATGCATATAATATGATATGGCAAGCATATGTGTCTCCGCATGGCATCATTGTAAACTGTGACGACAACAAATGACGCATTTCAATATTATTTATAGAGCAGACGCCAGTTTGCAGGTTGTTATCAACGTTCAACGCCGTCTCTACTAGAAATAGTATTGTAAATAGTATTTTGTAGTAGAGACACGGTGTGGCTCAATTTTAAATTATTTAATTAATTTTATTAAATTATTACTAATTTAATTTCTCAACTCGGGCTGCTAAAGGCTTGGAGATTTTATATCACTAATATTTTATAATTGTTTAATTTATGATTATTAATTTTAATTATTTATTTATAAGTAATAACTATAAATTTTTGTTGTTATAATTGGATGCAATTTTTTTTTATATCTTTGCGTGTAAAATTTAACTTTATGTGCGTGTTGGATTTTCTGTAAGCCACAAGAGTTTGTCAATTAAATAAATAAATAAAATAAATAAATTGTAGCCACAGATAAAATGAGTCGGCTTAACCAGAGAAAGACCACGCTATCACCGGACCATCTGGATGATTGACGGTCTATCACGGTGCGATTTACAAGGAGTTTTCTTTCTCGCATAACTTCCTGGTGGAATCGACTACCACGAGCGATTTTTCTGAACGACTTAGGGACCTCCAGGAATACCGCCTACTCTTTTTCAAAAGGCCGACAACACATCTGCAATTCCCTGGTGTTGCAATTGTTCGTGGGCGGCGGTAGTCACTTACCAGCGGAAGCGCAACTTAATATTTAATTTAACTTAATTAAAGGCAAACTTGGAATAAAAATAATTCTTAAGCTTTCCTAGATGTTTTAGTCAAAACACGCGTGAAAGAACATATACCTGACGTGAAGCAACGACGCTCGGGGAAGTCTGCAATCTGTAAACATGTTTGAGATCGCCCCTACCATTACATCAGACTTGATGAACCACAAATCCTCGCAAAAGAACACCAATTCCTACCAAGGATGATACGCGAGGCTATTGAAATTAAAAAACTGTGATGTTTTTTAAACTCACATAGAAAAGATGAATGGGTCCTGCCATCTGTTTGGGATCCTATAATTAACAAAATTAAATCCAAACCCAAGCATACTACTGCTAGACTACAAGATACTGTGAGCCCGTTCTGCGAAGATCGGACCAAAAATTAATATTCAAAAACTGAATGTTCGGAAGACCGGGATAACTATGACATTGGGACGTCAAACTTCTCAGTCGCCGCCGTAACCATGAGTGCTGTAAGCCCCGGAACATCAGAAATTAAAAATTAGTTAATCAAACGCGATAAAATCCGTATAAATAGTTTCATTCAATTAATATTTCTGTGTTTCATATGGTTACTATGGTAGTATTCGAGGATGACAACCTTCTTACTGTAATCGACACGATTGATGGTTGAATTCGGAATTACAGTACGAAGTATTTCGCGCCTTTACCGATGTTTTACGTAGTATTTTGAGTAAGAAAAGGGTCAAGTCATCGCATTGCATCCATTACCCTGAGTAGAGAATATGGAACGTCTGTGCCTTTACCTCAGCGTGAGTTCTCCGTTACAAATAAATAACGGTGAAAAGTCTAATTTAATATCAATGTACGTAGTGTGTTGATTTACTTACACCCCGAAGGAATCAAACCAATTTTGAGTTATTTTATTTGGCCCCTGTACCTTCCCAAACAGAAGTCACCTCACCTTTGCGGGAGCCTCTCATGAGACTGAAACTTCTGTTCCAATAGATACTGTGGCCCATAGACATCTACATTAACCCTTGATTAAAAATCAAAATGCTGATGCTTTTACGTCGCCATCACAAGACAGCTATTATATAGCTTAATCAAGTATTTATCTTTTAGATTACGAGTATTAAGCTATAACATAGTAATTAAAGAAACACTTTTCAAAGCCTTATTACAGAAGTATAAAATTCAATTTCGGACGGAATAATTATTATACGATTATACGATGCACATTTTCGCATCCTTATATATATAAAGAGATAAGGTTATGTTTGGCGAAACGCTTAATATAAGCCTGACGGATATAATTTGTAAGTTTAGGCGGGCTTGGGTGTTCCCACGGCAAAGGCGACACATGCTCCGTACAGCAGGGGTTCTCAAACTTTTTCAATTGACGGCGCACTTATAGGTTTAGTATTTTGTTAGCCAATGTGACCTGTGAGCTTGGTGATCTCCTCACACTTTTTTAAAGCATCGAATAAATCTTGACACCGTTCCTCTCATTTCTTGCTGTTTTGTTCCACATTGATCCTTCAGCGATATTTACTTTTTATTGCAGCTAAAGCTGAAAATCCTGTTCTTTTTGTACACGCAAATATATAAATTTAGTTTATAAAGAATGGTAAACAGGAGCATCTCACGGCGCTCATTTTAACTCTTTACGGCGCACACTTTGGGAGCCCCTGCCTTACAGCGTAAGTATGCATTGTTGGCTACTGAGAAATAATAGAGTACATCGCATGCAGTTGATTGTTCATTTTTTATGGTGCCCGTAAAAGTAGAATGTCGTGCAGATGACAATCTAATTGTAGCTGCACTTTTAGTTTGAAAAAAAAAGCAGAAAAATTTCTCAAAAAATCTGCAAATGCAGGGACTGGCGGACGAGACAATAACGAACGAATGATGGCGAACAGGCAACTTGTGAACACCAAAATCAAATCTCACAGAAAATTGAGTCTTCAGCCTGTGCAAGGCAGGCCGGCAGCTGGTGTACAAACAGTTCGAGGGTTGTCGAGGTTGTTATTTTCCGGGACGTTCCGGGACGTCCCGCTTCTGTGTTAATTTTGGGCCGTCCCGTCGTGACCCCTTGTGGGACGGCTTTTATCCCGGAAATCAGTGATTATTATGATATTAATTCGATCTCGTACCTACTCCACTACTACTACACTAATTTAATAAATGTATAACTACGTATTGCAAAACCAAAACTTGTTAATTTGCGGAAAATCGCAAAATAAGTACAGTTTTAAACAATAATATAAATTATATTGAAAAATTTAAAATATTTGTCAAAAGTTTGTACTGTTTTTTTTTTATTAAATGATTAAAAAAATATATAGTGTTTTTTTGTAACTAATTGTATGTGGTGGGTGGTGTCCCGCGTAATATACCCAAGTCCCGGATGTCAAGCTGGGTAATCCCGGAAATGCCTTTTTTGGACTTGGCAAGCCTACTCATAGCCCACATACCGACTGCGAAAATCCTCGTTGAAACGGGAGAAGTTTACGAGTACCTAGCATTGGAGTATAGCTGATGAGAAGAATACAATTCAAATAAACCTGATGTTTTTACAAGACTCATGATTTAATCAATATATATTTTTATAGAATAAGGGTGACAAACGAGCACACATTTCACCTCCGTGCTCCGATGCCGTGGCTCATAGACATCTACATAGACATCTATCGTCGATTAAGCATCAAAATGCAGATGCGTTGTCACATTTTAGGACTAAGACGGAATGCCTCGTTTCCAGTAAAAAAGGATAACCGGTTCACTACACTGAACATACGCAAACACAGCAACATTAAGCTGCTATTTCAAGCTGGTATTCTGTTGAGACCGTAGTCGGTCCTCGGTCGAGTTACAATCATAATATAACTGCAGCATGGATCTACTATGTATAAATTTCTTGACATTATTAATAAATATATATATATATATATATTTTATAATGTCCTCCAGACCAAATTTCGGCCACGTCGACCAGCCTCAACGGAGGCTAGCCATCGGTGCAGGACAGAATTATAGTGCCCAAGTGAATGCACAAGCACAGGTGCACTATCTATTGCCTTACTCTTATAATCCGATGGGATGGTAAACCGACACGACCGGAGAAACATCAGGCGCAGGACCAACGGCGTTACATGCTTTCCGAGGCACGGGTGTGAGACACCGCCAACTTCCTGCCTCCGGGCAGGTACTGAGAATTTCTTGACGAAAAAACTCAATAATTGATTTTTTTTTTGGCCTGACCCGGGATTCGAACCCAGGACCTCATGATCAGTAGTAGCACTAATATATATATATATATATATATATATATATATATATATATATATATATATATATATATATTTTTATATATATAATTATATAATTGAATAGATATTGGCAGCGCGCTGCGTAAGTTTCACCGCGACAGTAGAAAGTCTTTCAGAGGAATAATGAGCGGAACTAACGTGACATTTCCGCCTCTACCAATTGACATACCAGGTACATACAACAGTTTTCTGGTCTAGACTCGGGTATATGAGATTCTTCAGAGTTTGATTTTAATTCTTGGATTTACCGCTACCATAACAGCCTATTAAAGTCCACGGCCTCCTCCATATATTGTCTCATACGGTTGATATTTGCCATAGCTGCTGCGCTTTATTTATAGAATAAGGGTAAGAAACGAGCATACAGTCCACCTGATGGAGATACAGTGGCCCATAGACATCTACGTTTATCCTCGATTAAGAATCAAAACGCAGATGCGTTGTCAGCCTTGATAACTAAGATGCAATACCTCGTTTTCAGTAAAAAGGGTCTCCGGATATCTACACTCACCATACGAAATACAGCAGCATTGAGCTGCTATTTTACGCTGGTATTCTGTGAGAGCGTGGTTCTTCTCGGTCGAGCCGACCGATTCGTGCTACAACCATAATATAGCTTAGGTGTTCAAAATGCAAATAATTTTATTTTGAACAGATACATTAGATACCGATACTGTTTATAAAATTTCGCGCGCTCGTTTATGTTGTAAATCATCATGCCTTTCGCTTTCGCATGTGATGTCGGCTGAGATAGCATGCTTTTTAACCCCGCCTACCACTTAATTCGTGCCATCGACCAGGGCGACCTTAAGCTTGATATAGAATACCCAGACCGTTGATCCAGGCAGCAGTTTCAAAGGAGCGAAACGTCTGGTACTGCGATCCTAGGTCCGTCTGCTAAGCGTGACGAATGAAGCAAATGTTCTGTAAAACTGTCCAGCAGTGGACACTTACAGGCTGACGATGAAGAACAATTGTTGTATTATGAATCCAAGAATCAGTTACCATATAGTGGTGCTGTGCACGTATCCACTGCCCCACATCGTCCCGTGAGTGTCGTAAGTGCCTAATAACAATAAAAAACTGCGCGTATCCACCCGCTTGCCAGCGTGGTAGAGCCACGCTGCAGCTATATTATGGTTGTAGCACGAATGGGTCAGCTTGATCGAGGAAGAACCACGCTCTCACAGAACACCAGCGTAAAATAGCAGCTTAATGCTGCTGTGTTTCGTATGGTGAGTGTAGAGAATCGGAAACTCTTTTTACTAGAAACGAGGCATTTTATTTTAGTCGTCAGGGGTGACAACGCATCTGCTTTTTGATTCTTCGACCGATTTCAAAAAACGAGGTAGAGGAGTACATATTTATATATGTATGTTTCTCCGCGACTATCTCGCGTTTAGCTGAACCGATTTTGAAGCAGTTTTCATAAAAATAATTTGATACATTCTGGAGAAGTTTTTGGTACACAACAAATTGATACCCGTCCGTTCGTTGATCCGTTATTAAGCGATATATTAGTTCAGCTTGACCGATTTTCTTTTTTTATTTTATTATTAATTATTTTCATTAAGCAGTAATTAATTGACTCAGCTGGCTCGACCGGGGAAAGACTGCGCTCTAACAGAATACCAGCGTCAAACAGCAGCTTAACGCTGTTGTGTTTCGTCTGGTGAGTGTAGAGGACCAGAGACCCTTTTTACTGGAAACAAGTCTTTCCATCTCACTCCTCACGGATGACAACGCATCTTTATTTTGATTCGTTATCGATAAATGTAAATTTCTATGGTCCACAGCATCCACTTACCATCAGGTGGACTGTGTGCTCGTTTGCCACCCTAATACTGTAAAAAAATTATCGATGAGATAGAATAATATTATCCACCACGCGCATCTCTAAGCTCATAATAACTTACTGTGTTCCTACATCAAATGTTATGTTAAAATAAAAGACATTATTTAGTTCATTACACTTTAGAGACTGTAAGCATTGACCTTAAGTAACAAGCTCCTAACAATAGACCTAGTGAAATTTTGCAGAGCTCTGACAATAAAAAGAAACCGGTAAGTGACTGACAACTAAGTTTAAATTTCGCATTTTATCTTAGGTCACTTTCATTGCACACGAGTAAACAATATGAAATAACCTCCGAAATACCACAGTTCCCATCTTTGTTGCGGACAATCGAGAGAGCATCGGGTATCTCAGTCGGCCATCTTGGATCAGTGTCAGCACTAATTAATAAGCTTTAAGCTTAATAAGGCTCCTGGGAGACGGTGAAGCAGTTGAAAACAATGTCCAAGTTTTTCATTGTCATGTCTATAATGAAGTTCCCATAAAGTAAAGAAATATATATGTATAAAATATTTTTATTAAGTGACTGCCTCGCTGGTCCAGTGATTGTAGTAGTGCGACTGCTGAACATGAGGTCCTGGGTATGAATCTCAGGACGGGCCAAAAAATTAGTTATTTAGTTTTTCTGTTAAGAAATTCTCAGTAGCTGCCCGGAGTCAGGAAGTTGGCGGTGTCTCACCCCCGTGCCTTGGAAAGAACGTAAAGCCGTTTACCGTCCCATCGGATTATGAGAGTGAGGGAATACAGAGTGCACCTGTGTTTAGGCAGGCCGCCGTGACCGAAATTCGGTCTGGAGGACATTATTATTTATGTTCAGAGTTAAGTTGTTGAGATTACCGTGTGCTTCTGTCTGTTGCAAGCAAACTAAATACAACAAGATTACAATGTAGTGCATGCGAACACAATACATCCAAAATTATTTCCATTTCAAATCAAATCAAATTCATTTATTTAAAACATAAATTTAAGAAAGCTACGGATGCATTGTATGGAATGCCTCACAGCCTGTATTTCCACTGGCCCTTTATACCCTTCAAACCAGAACACAGCAGTACAAGTATTATCATCATCGTTACAGCCCATCACAAGTCCACTGACCTCCCTCCATGGGCCTCCCCCAAGGAATGCCACAAAGCACGATCTTAAGAATCAAGCTACTTTTATACGTGGTAGAGTCATGCTTATATAACATAAGTAGTATAGTTGTAGCACGAACGGGTCAGCTCGACCGGGGAAGGACCACGCTCTCACAGAATACCAGCGTGAATTAGCATCTTAATGCTGCTGTGTTTCGTATGGTGAGTGTAGAGAACCGGAGATCCTTTTTACTGGAAACGAGTCATTCCATCTTAGTCCTCAGGGGTGACAACGCATCTGCATTTTGATTCTTAATCGAGGAGCAATGAAGATGTATATCAGCCACAGCTCGTTCGTCGCTGTTATTCTATATAAAAAGTCATAAGTATTTTGGATTTTGGCGTCATTAGAATTTTTCCGTAGCTGTCACATATGGTGGCAGTTTATTATCATTTAAGTAACGACCAGTTAACAACTCAAAATTACTGTACTAAGAGAATTCTTAATTTCTCCGACAAAAAATCCTCTTAATTTTTTAAATAGACTGACATCGAGATGATTCCATAAGGACGCTAATACCGAAACTGTGTCGCAGAGAACCAGTGAAGTGAGTCGTAGGCAGAGAAATCTATAGACAAATTGACGCCTTCTTTCGCATTCGCACATGAAAAAGATAGATTTATGCATAATTCTTGCATAGAAAAGAGACAGAGCGGTGTGATTGTTTGTCCCTTTCTCCGTGCCGGTTTTTTTGTTTAGCAAACTACACTTTGCTAAACAACTTTGACAGTTCGTAGCGATCTAAGGAGTTTACAAGTTGATTTAAGTGAGAAAAAAGTGTTTTGTGAGCTTAAGATTGGTGAATCTTGTCCAGTTCAGTTCCTAGAACAATTAAAATTTTTATCTAAATATGTTTAAAAGTCATAAAGATTATTGTATAACCTAAAACTACGTTATCGTCCTTTCTCACTCGAGGCCACGCTAATCATTAGTCTATAGGTTTCTCTGTCTACGGAAGTGGGTACTGTAAGCGGCAACAGTACCACTGAGTATGAATAAAACAGAACACATTTGAACTAAATACTGTCAACAAGAGTGATACAGCAAAATCTCACCTATGGTAAACTAGTTATGGGGGCTTTTTAGTGTTTTTACAAATTTTACCCACACTAGGATTTTGTCCCATACCATGGAGAGGTGTAGGAACAATTATTTGTAGGCTATACATATATTTGTTCCATGGGGATTCGAACCCGCGGCCCTCAGCACCACAACTCAATACTTCGCTTTCTACTAACTAACTAACTAGGCTTTCACGCATAAAAAAATAAACCCGTGAAAGCGAATCGTAATAAATTCCGCGCGGGCAAAGTCGTGGGGAATAGATAGTCTTACACTAAAATAGCACTAACCATTTTTATCATTAAAAAACTGTTTAAAATTGCAGGTCAAAACTGCGATTCATTTAGATGTTATCACAATTGAAAAGGATCCTTCTTCCTATAGTATCAAATTCTAAATCCACAGACATCAACGTCAATGATACCTTGCGTACGTTTTCCGAATCCCCTGTCAACGCACTTACGAGGTCACGGTTGATAAAGTAACCTTTAAGCAGTTAAAATTACCGAATTTCCATTCTCGAAGTGATAAGGACAATGTCAATAATTGTATACTTCGATAAGGAGCCCCTTTATGTGAAATACACTTCCTGTGAACCCATGTTTAAGTAAACAAGTTCAAGTATTTACGGTAGCCCTCCCCTCGCAATATCTCAGTAGAGCGGTTTTTTTAAAGAATAGTGGTGACAAACGAGCACACGTTCCACTTGATGGTAAGTGAATGCTGTGGCCCACAGTTTAATCAAAACATATTTAAATTATAATTATCTACTTTTAACGTCGATTAAAGATCAAAATTGAAATGCGTTTTCACCCTTGCGGATTACAACTATAATATATTTACAGCATGACTCTACCAAGTCTATACCTTATGAAACCATATTTACAGCAGCTTTAAAAATCAGTGCCTTTATAAGCAATATCTATATATTTACACAACCATGTGACAATCGAACACACAGCCCTTCTGATGGAAAGTGGATGCTGTGGCCCAAGATATACAATCTATCCTCGATTCAATAGCAGTTGAGCATTGAACAGATTAATTTTAACTTTCTCTAATATGTTTGTATCCGTTGATATTTATTCCCACGTAGAAGTTTAATGAAAAATTGTGGAAATAGCTCATTAAGTTGATAGCAAAAGTGAAAACGCATATGGGACATAATGACTTTCATCACAATAACGCAGAAAATTACGGTTCATTCTGATACTGCGAGTCTCACGCAATATGCGGGCTCATCCGAGCAACTTTTTCATGCGATAAACCAATTTCGGTAGTCATTGGCACATTTCAGTGAGAACCCATAAAATGGTTGGTAACCATAGTGCATTTATTTACTAAAAGCCATTATGAACCAAATATACATAATATAATCTGTATTATGATACATATTATGTATTTAAATATCAGATTAAAGCCTGATTTTCATTATAGATTATACTTCAAATTAAAAATTGAAAATTTATTTCTTTTATGAATTCTTAAATTTACGCGAACACTACACACTGAAAAAATTAATTTTAATTTATAATATCATATATTATATAAATTAATATTAAAATGAATTTATATTATGTAAATTAATTTTAACTTTAAATATTTAAAGTTAGTTTTTTAATTTATTTATTTTTCTACAAAACCATATAAATGACTTAACCGCTCAACAGTCAAAACATCTATCCCGGCTATGTTTCAAATATCTATTGTCAGTAACCGTCATCTATTGCGGCGATTCAATTCCCGCCATTTTCCGCCGTTTTGTTTATCAAAAAAATACTTTAATTACTATTATACTTCTCTTTCAGCACTAATGTTATAATAAAATATAAATATAGATGAGAAAACATGTTTATTCTAGTTTATTGTATAAACCAAAACATTAAACCCATATATTTAAAGAAAACACGAATTTAAGTAAATTATTTCTCCTGGGCTAAACACAAGCCGCAATGGTTGCAACATATAAGAAATGACGCCATTTAGAAAGATATTAAGGGTTAGCATTAACTTAATAGCTATTAAACAAGATTAGTTGTGGATCACTGGTGCTTGAAGGAGGAATAAGCGAAACTTAATGTCGTGGGTTCAAATCTACCAGTTACAGAATTTACTACAGTTATACCGCGTAGTGGCGGTGTTAAAATATCCACTGACCCTTATCATCTCGTGGATGTCGCAAGAGTTAACAGAAGGAAGCAAACCAGGAGATGGGGAGCAGCGTACTCTTGATAACAACAAAAAGATAAAACACTGCGTTTGACAACTTACTTGTCAAGCGTGGAAATATGTCAAATATCCCCACGAGGAAATCTATGCGGGGACCTATGTTCAGCAGCAAACTTTTGATATACAGTTATCACGCGTTAATGATGTAGTAATTCATCGTCGTTAATACACCTGCAAATCTACGAAGTTTCAAATATTTTAAAGACAAATTAACCCACAAGCTTAGAGCCTAAGCGCTTTCAGTACATTTCACATTACCTCGCCGGCATCTAAGAAATTGTTAGTTGCAATTTTATGTGCCGATTTACCACGTGCTCAGCGGTGAAGGAAATCATTGCGAAATAAAAGCAAGCGTTTAAAAATAATTTCGAAGGTGTACCGTCCGCCAACACGTATTGGAATTGGAATTTCGCCATAGTTTTCGCGCTTGGTAGGCGGGTTGGCCACCGGAGGTTTTATAACTTCAAGTTGTTATCAGGAATATGGTGCTGCCAATCTCCCTCAAGAGATTCCCTCGCCTCTTTCGACACCCAGAAGGCGATGAGGTGTGGTAGATATTCTTACACCACCTACACGGCCATCCTTCCCCATCCTTCACTCACGGACTTCAATTTTGGAAGATCTTGACACACCTCTCTGGCCTCCCTTACATCCATAAACATATGCTTATATGCTCGACTATTACGGGTACTCTTAATTTGACCTATCTTCAAAATAAATCGCCAATTTGGTCGATAAATTTCCAAAATTAAGAATAAATAAAATACAAATACAGATAATAATAAAGACTACATTTACTTTCATCTACTAACTCTCTATTTGTGAAAACAACTTCTTTCTCAACTCTAGTCAGAGACATTTAGCACTATCTATAGATCTACAGGACACAATCGCGCACAGACAACCCAACAAGATCACACGTAATTACGCTTATCTCGTTTAATGACGACTTTATAACCGTTGATGGCGTGATATGAAGATTATAGTTCTATGAAAGATTCATGCTTTGTTTACTGTAATTTCATACTGAGATAAAAACTAAGGTCAGTAGCAATTAACAAGCTCAGGTCGCAGCACTGAGAAACTGACAATTCAGCGTGATCAACTCTATCAAGTTGCAGTACTTTGTCACATAATAATTATAGATAACTTATAATACATAGCTGTAACCCGGCGCGTTGCTACCACAGAAAAAAATATTGTGGAAATATCGTTTTAAATTTGGAAGTTATATTGTTTAGTTACGAATGGTAACACACTTATTGAAATTGAATGATCTATAATTTTGTCGATACGATACGCGCGCCATCTACTGTAAGTTAATAGTACTAATAGCCTTCGCGCAAGTGCAAGTAATAGGTTGACAAAGTTTAACCGCAATGTAATAAACGTATAAAATACGCAGGCAGCAGCGCATAAAATACGAACAAACAGAAATTAATTTTGTATAATTAAATATATAATAACCAGCGATCCGCCTCGAGATCGCATGTATGATTTTTGGATCTGTATTGCAACTTGTGTTTAATATGTTTTTTTTTAAATAGATATTATAACTTACCGTGCGATGCGAGAGGTCGGCGACGGAGTCGTGTCGGTGCTCTAGGCTGCCGAGGCTGCAACAGGAAGCCGATGAAGATAGGCTGACGGAGTCGGCGCGCGCTCGGTGCGGCGACACCGCCACGTGCTTCAACATGCCCACACCTAAAAAAAAATTGTATATACAATCAGAAAAAACATTTAAAAAATGCCATTATGAAAAATGCCACGAAGATTTCAGAACTTTCGACAGATTGTGGTATAACGGGCCATTAAAAGAAGGAGGAATGACCTCCGAAGCGACTTGATGATAGAATTTTTAGGGTCAGCAATGTACAAATAACATTTATATTGATTATTAACTTCCCGGTGGGAAGTTATTGTAATGGGTCCGATTTTGCAAATTGGAAATTTTAACATATCTCCACGTTTCAAGGTCTTAAGAGTCGAATCGTATGTTTTTTAACAGGATGTCCGTGTGTGCACATGTACATATGTATGTATGTATGTTCGGATTCAATTTTCGCCTCGTGTATCTCGAGAATAAAGAGTGATATTGACATGGGACCAGTTTCATTTAACGCATAATTATGTAACTTAGACCTCATTAAATTTTAAGCAAAATCGTTTTTTGTGCCGAATGAAAATTTTTATAATATATTAAAACATCTGATATTTTTTTTATTTTTTTCCACTGGGAAGTTAGTCGGGACAAACTGATATTTGTCCCAGCAAACATCATTCTAACGTTACGCACAACCTTCGGTCTATTATTGTATTGTCAGTCTGCCAATAAGGGCCCTTGCCTTTGCGACACGGTCCTCGATTCTTTTTCTCCAGGCTGGGATGGCGTTACTTTGTCTAGTAGCGCGTCCAGCCATGGGAAGCTTGGCGCCAATAATACGGAAAACTGTCAGTGCGCAAGTGTCAAGAGTCCCGGTTGGCTTCCAAATAGGTCACCACCATTGGTTTAAGAGCTCGCACGAGAGCTGATTTCGCTTGCTTGGGAGTTTACGAGTTTCGAGAGGCGTATTGCGCGTTTCCAGCATCGCCTCTTCCAATATGCCCCTCATTTTCTCTAGTTCGTGGGAGACTATTACACTATTACATCACCTTTCGGGTTGCATCTAGACCGCTTTTTATACTAGTAGTATAGTTGTAGCACGAATGGGTCGTTTCGAACGGGGAAGGATCACGCTCTCACAGATTACCAGCGTAAAATAGTAACTTAATACTGATATGTTTCGTATGGTGAGTTTAGAGAACCGGAGAACCTTTTAACTGGAAACGAGGCATTTCATCTTAGTCCTCACGGGTGACAACGCATCTGAATTTTGATTCGTAATCGAGGATAGACGTAGATGTCTATGGGCCACAGCAACCACTTACCATCAGGTGGACTGTGTGCTCGTTTGTCACCCTATCCTATAAAAATAAGAAAATAAAAATATAAGGCATTTTATATTACTTCTTAGATACTGCACATATATAGAAGTTTTTTAAAGTTTGCGGTACTCCTTGTTCTGTATCGACCACTTATCTTATTTGTGGATGGATAATCGTTTGACCCCATAGTTACATAGAAATTTTTAAGTCGCTGTCAACAACCCATATATTATTTTTAATTTTTCATTCTTAACGCCATCATTCGCATATGTTTTTTCTGAACATTTATGGCACACCTTTCGAGAGGAAAAATGAGATATATATTGATAATGATGTAGGAATAAGTTCTAACCTACCTACCCTACAAGAAACGCTTAAAACATGCCAAAGAGTTTTCAAAACCGTTAGGGGGGATTTGAAATTCGAACGATTTATTTTTAACTCGATAGTCCAGGAGTGATTATGGCGATAGGTATTTAGCTGCGGTGGCATGAGCCGTGAGTTCAATTCCCGCACAAAACTAGTGGAATAGATTACAAGACATTGTCTAGATGCTCAATACTCAATACTCAATAACTTTATTGCATTCCATGGGTTACAAAAGGTGTTACATAGTTTTCTGGTATCTCTATAGACCCTCATGGGCACAGCAATATTATGAAGGAGGAACATTTATTTTGTTTTATTATTATTATTGCTAAATAATTATTTAATGTTAACATCATATTATATAAACATACACACAATGAATTTGGAATACGGCTATTATAATTGTTATTACTTATTAATTGATTTTGATATTTAATTTGTTATTAAAGATAGGTAGTATAATTAGTACAGTTGAATTTTTATTAAATTATTTGATTCATTTTAAATTTTATTAAAAAAATTATTGTAATATATTTAGTAGGATGGCATTTCATTATTACCTAACATATTTATATTTACATATCTATATTATATTATATTTTTATCTTCTAAAAATTCAGAAGTACTATAGTAACACTTGTTTATAAGTAGTTGCTTTAATTTTTTTAGAAATGGTTTTTCGTTTTTAATGTTTTTATATATTCGGGTAATTTATTATATACTTTTATAGACATGGCAAATGTGCTGGAGGAATGAGATTTTAGTTTTGAAGTTGGTAGCACTAGTTTGTTTCTCTGTCTTAGATTCCTAGATATGATGTCATCTCGTTTTGTGTAGAAGCTTGGAATTTTTTTGACAAACTTGCATAGTTCCAAAATATAGATACAGTGCAGCAAATGTTATACTTCTTAAAGTAAGACTTACAGCTTTCTGTGTTTTGTATATTAGCTATGATTCGTATTATTTTTTTTTGTTTAGTTAATAAACTTGAGGCCTCAGTACTGCATCCCCATAGGGCAATGCCGTAGCTGAGCCATGCATATGCATACGCGTAGTAGGTTGTTATCGCGGTGGTTATATCTGTTGTTTTTTACTTCTTGTAACGCGTACATAAAGCTGCTTAACTTCCTATGTAATTTTTCTATATGCGGTTTCCAAGTAATATGGGTATCTATTATTAGGCCTAGTAGTGTTTGCTCGTTAATTGTATCTATAGTGAAGCCGTCATTATCTATTTTTATATAATCGAAGTGTATCTAATTTTGGTTTTTGGTATGGGTGAAACGACATTATTTTAGTTTTCGATAAGTTTATCCGCAGGTTATGTTAGCCAATCCGTTGTTCTTAATAATATGTTGTTAATTTTTATCTGTTAGATTCATTGGACTTTGGCTTGATATAAGAATAGAAATATCGTCCGCGAACATGACACAGTATTCATTCAGAGGCTCTGCAAAGTCATTAATGTAAATTTCTACATCATTGTAGATGTTAGCCCGTGTGCAGTTTATGTATGTAAAACGCCTCCATAATACAGGAGAAATTCCTAGAAGAGGGTAATTTGTTAAAGTGAAAACTTCTTTAGAATCGCTATAATTTGAAATTCGATGAAACGAGAAAGCGACACTAAAAGAGACAAACATATACATCTATTGGATTTAGCCTGTGAGAGAATGAGATAGAATACAGTATAAGGTACGTGAGGGTAATATGGTCACCTTAAGCTTTTCCGTCCTATAAAACCAAAACTAGGAGGAGGACAGAGACAAAAACACAAAGTCGTATACTATAACTAATATATTATGAAAAAAGTAGTAAATAAGCTCTGGCAATAATTATGAAAACTTCGAAAAATCTACTTAAAAAAACTAACTACACTACACAATACTAAAATCGACTAAAACATTAACTATAATGTCATGTCAACTGTCAAATTGGTGTCCATAAAGCAGCGCCCTTTTGACCCTTTATTAATTGATTGAGTAAATACGAGCTATCGTATCACAAAGCCATACCGCAAAATGTAAACATGGCTGTCGTTTTTGAATTATAAGAAATTGACGATATTAACCGGATGACCATACGTACCTCACATATTATACTTGACTTTTTTATATTATACTTTAATATTCTTAATCTTTCGACAAACACTCATAAACACATCTTTCTTACTTCTTTCTTTTAAAATAACCTTCACCTACTATAGTGTTTTTCTGAAGGTGAACGCACTTCTATCACATGTAAACTGCACATGTATATTTTTTAAATATAATTAGATTTCACCATAATTCAAACAACACGTATTGATCACGAACTGTGATGATACTATATATATATATATATACTATCAGTCAGATACTAAAAGAGTCGCAGGTGCTTTTATATTGAACGAGCACACCGTGCATCTGATTGTAAATACTCGATCTGATTGTAAACACATCCATCCTCGACTACGAATCAAAATACTGATGCGATCTCACCCCTGAAGACTAAATGTCTCGTTTCCAATAAAGATTGTCAATGGAATGTGTTTATAATCAAATTACGTATCTGATATATTACGCGCAGTCAAAGACACCACAAACCACAGTAGACCGGCCTAAGGGTAGTCATACTTGAAATACTTAACTTGCCAAAAATAACACGATTTACTACTTAACGCAGCAAAATGAAAGTCGCTAAGTTGTAAACAACTCCCGACGAGGCAAAAATCTACACAAACGTGTTCTTACTTAAAACCAATTAAATTATACTTAAATTAACAAGAGAAAAGCAACTGTACCATACAATACAATTGCTATTTATATACAACTATTTAATAGTATAAACCAGACGCTTGTTTGAGCCAGTCTGTGTATTCGCTTAAATTACTGGATGGATTTTAATACAGTTTTCTTAAAGTGGTAGGGCCACGCTACAGCTATATTATAGATGCTGCACGAAAGGTTTGAATCGACAGGGCAAAAACCACGCTCTTACAGAATACCAATTTAAAATAGCAGATTAATGCTGATTTGTTGCGTATAGTGAGTTTAGAGAATCGGAGACTCTCTTATCTTAGTCCTCAGGACTTATAACATAGCATTTTTTTTTGGGTGTTTTCGGATAAGTTTCTTGAAGGTCCCCAGGTTATCGTCGATAGGTGGTAAATGATTCCACAAAGAGGTTGTACGCGGCAGAACTTTTGAAACGTACAGTGGTGGACCGCCAAGCATCCAGATGGTGTGGATGGTATGGATGGGAGTGCCACGTATCAATTCCAGCACTCCGTGTATGCGATAAATACGCAAAGAGATCACATCTCTTCGCGCCCGTATCGAGCCTTTGATTTTATCACCATCATCTATTATTTCATCAAAAATATTATGCAAACAATTTCTTTAGAAAGGTTTTGTGTCTAATGTACTCAGCGCAGAAATTAACATGAGACCTGGTTTGAATGACGTCACAGCGTATTGAGTCCGTATTGAGGCGAAGAGAGCGCGAGCGACAGATGGCGCAACGAAACGTGAACGGAAACGCATTCCGCGCGGGTCACAAATTGATTTCTGCGCGTTGTATGCAAATTTTAACGTGGTAAAGCTACGCTGCAGCTATAATATTGTTTGAGTACGAATGGATCTGCTCGATCGGGGGAGGGCCACGCTTTTACAGAACACCGGAGAGAACCAGAGACTCTTTTCACTGAAAACGAGGCATTCCATCTTAGTCCTCGGGAATAACAACGTTTTGATTTGATTCTATATCGAGTCAATGGGCCATAACATCTTACCATCAGGTGGACTGTGTGCACATTCGTCATCCCTATTCTACAAAAGAAACAATTTTCTTCCCCGGTCGAGCCGACCCAATCGTGCAACACCCATAATATAGCTGCAGCGTGGCTCTGTCACCTAAAGACATTACACGGGTTTTATCACGTTTAATTGTAACTTATCTCAAAAGTTATGACGTTTCACGTTTTCACATAACAATTTATGCAACATATATTAAAACAAATACAGTAAAAGCTCCTTATTCGCGCTTCTTTCATTCGCATTTTCACTATAAAAAAAATTGCGACCAATTCCTATATTCGCGGCTAAAGATTTCTTTATTTGCGGATCTAATCGGTACATCGGTTCATCGGCTTTAACAAGCACCGAAAACGTGACATTTAATTTGAAAAACCTTAGTGAAGGTTTAAGAACGGTAAATGAGCTTTGTGATTTCTTTATGAAAATTGATCCGTCTATGGAACGAGGTCTTATTTTAAAGAGGCAAATTGCTAATGCCACTACTGAATATCAGTCTGAATTGGAGGAGCTTTTAAAAACTTCCAAGCAAGAAAAAAATTACAAAATTCTTTAAACCATTGCCTAAGCCTGAAGATTTTTTATATATTTGTTTTTTATTTTGTCACCTAGGAACGTGTCTCCTATAATCCCATATAAATAAATTACCATTCCATATTCACGGTTTCTTTATTCGCGGAATATCTACGGAACATATACCCCACGAATAAAGAGCTTTTACTGTATATAAATCTTAATAAGACACAACTGAGTCGGCTATAGCACAACTGAATTGAATCGTTAATCGGAATTTAAAGTTTTGATTTGCAAGGTGCTAGACAATAACAGCTCTAGAACCCGCTCTTAATTAGAATCTAATAAATAGAATAGAATATTTTTTCATTCAATTCCATCATTATCATTAATAATTACTTGTGAAGGACAAGTCCACTGCTGAACATAGGCCTCCCCCAAGATATGCCGCAAAGCGGTCCTGAGCCACCTGCGTCCATCGACTTCCTGCATGTCTTACCTAATATAAGGTAAGGTGAGGCCTATAGATGTTATATTGTAGTTTACATTTACATTATGTTTTAACTTAGGCCAATTTCACTTGACAGCCCTGACAGAATCTAAATAAAAGGCAATGAAGCTTTATTAAAATTAGCACTCGGACCGCACGTGCTCGCCCATTAAAGTACAAAACGCCGTGTTTGTTTAGGCCCTGCGCTTTTCTCGGAAGAGAAGGATACTGGCCTCAGTTTACTATTGTCATTTAATAAACGATGCAGTAGGCGAGGACAGGTCATGTAACTCTAATGGCAGAACTTTGTGTTTCAAACTTTTTTTATTTAACTGGCTTTACGGCTCTGGGTTCTAGCCCATCTGAGCCTATAATTTTTTTCGGGATCTTCTGCGATTGATGCGTCACATTGTGAAGTTTTAGGAGATTTTGACGACAGCTCAACCCAGCCCACCAGGGTACCAACAACTACCCAGGGTATGACGATAGTAACTCAAGTTCATAAAGCGCCTAAGCTATCAAAATAACTTGAGGTTTATATCAACATCGAAGCACTTTTTTCGTCGTTTTCTCCAATAGTTTACACGTGCAGATATTTAATTTACAAAATTGCATCACTTTTACGAATCAAAATCCGAAATTTAAGCGATAAAACAGGAGCAACAATCCGTCGACGGCCAAGTTCCCGCCAAAAACTTCTGTGGTTCAGTTCATAATAAAATTACATAGAGTATATATTTAAGTACTTTAATCGCCTATTAAAAAAGACAAATAGCAATGTATGCAATCACGACCTTATAGCTACTCTGTCTTACAATAACGAAAAAAAACCTTTGTAATACGGTACCTATCATTAATCAGTATTACGGATGTCGTATGACAAAAAAACCGTATCTAATAAGCCTCATTATATAATAATGACTTATGGAGCTCACCGTTTTACAATTTAAATTACAGAATAATAAACCTGTCATATTTTTTGGTTTTTCACTGGCTAGCGCAAAGTTGGGCAACCTTCAACTAAACGGAGTAACGACCTGGTGAAACACGTAGGTGGATGATGGACAGTTGGTTTAGGACCGTACTCTGTGGCATTCTTTAGGGGAAGCCTTGCGATGGGTGTACACGTTCTGACCATAAAATTACGGCATACAAATTAGGGTCTTCCATACCGAATATCGGTAAATTATGGAACGGAAATAAATATAAAATTAATATATATTAAATAAAATAATCATTTTTTTAATTAAGAGGCTACAGAGGCACTTCAAACAAAATTAATATTTACTTTTTAGGTTACCACATTTACTTGGCATTGGACTTTACTAGGGTCCACTTAGTATTCAGAAATTTTTTAAAATTCAAACAATTTACTTCAAAGTTGAGCCTAATTACAAACTCAGCTTTTATTAAATCAAATGTCATACTTTAACTTTCTAAGGAGCAGTTTGTCTGGATATTTTGAGTTTTGTCGGGAGTCTGGGGATTTAAAATTAAAATTTCGGGAGAATCCAGACGATTCCCGACCATGTGACAACCCTATTAAGTGATGCGGTAGAGGTATGTGCCGTTCTATATCAGAGTCGCCGTGACCGGATCAATAAAAGTCATCCGTTCAGTGCTCACACGACGCGGAATGTGCTAACTGGCTCCAACACCACAGCATCACTAACTACAGTAATTAAAACAAATAAAAATTTTAAACATTCGGCTTCCAGTGTAGATTGTCGGGTCAAGTTGTTGTAGAAATTTTAATTCTCAATTTAAGCCATTTCATCATAATCATTATAGCCCATTATCATTCACAAGTCCACTGCTGAACATATGCCTCCCCAAGGAATGCCACAAAATACTGTCATGAGCCATCAACTACCTGTGTGGTTTATCAGTTCATTTTAATGTCCATATACATGAGGTTCGCGAAACACTGGGCTTGCCAGTCAAGAAATAAAAAATAAGACAAGTTTATTACATTCTAATTCTATATTTTAGTAGTAGTAGTTTAATTATAATTCTAATGGTAAAAAGGTGAACTCAATAAAATTAATTGTTATAGTATATACCTTATAAGTGGGGAAATAAATACGCTCAGTTCGCAGGGAATTGTGTAATTCCTAATATTTTAGTGTGAATTTCTACACCTTATTTTGATACCCAGGATTATTATTATAATATAGGACACGACAGACAGTAATACAGGGGTATTTTTCAAAGAGTAGCCAAATTCAAATATATATAAATAATGATATACCGTTATTGCAGTTTTTGAAAATGAGAGAAGAATAAGGCTTCTACTTTTGTTCGAAATTGTCCGAAATGGAATGTGGTTTATGGGCAACAACGTTTTGGACCGATCGACCCTTACGAATGTGTGCGTGCGCGGTAAAATCATTTAAAATAATGCATTACCACGCATTTTGAATTTAAAAGATAAAGAGGACAGAATATTTTTTTTTTTTTTTTTTTTTTTTTTTGTTTTTATACTTGTCTGCATATGGCGGTTTTGCAATACCCTGTATACCATAACAGTCTAAAACGTCCACTGCTGCACATAGAGCTGTCTCTTATATTGACTCATGGGGCGGTTTTTGCCACAGTTGCCACGCTTGGCAGGTTAGCAACAGCAGTTTTCTTATTACTTGAACTATTATCAGGAAGACGTTGCTGCCCATCTACTGCTTTAACTTCTCTCTGTCGCCTCTTACAACAGCTGGGCAAACGGATGGCAGCTGTGGAGAATCGCATAAGGATAAGAAAGGGTATCTTCTAGGGCAACTGTCTGAGACCAATCTGGTACTGCCTCTCTTTAAACCCTCCCAGTACCTCACTGGAGGGCTCCGAGAGGGAATTCCAGGTTCGGAAAGAAGGTACAAAAGTAGCCTACCTTTTCTACATAGATGATCTCAATCTATTTGCTCCTACAGGACGTATATGGGGTACGGGATTTTTTTACACTGCCATTACGCGGTCTAATAGAAAGTAGTATACGACAGGACATAATATTAATATACCTACTTAATTTAAAATTTTCCTAGATTTTTTAATTAAAATTGCGCAATAAATCGACTTCTAGAACCCGCTGATTATGTAAATAATAACGGGTATATTTGCTCCACAAACAGATAAGTGCCATTTAAGAAATAATTTCCGCACTTTATAAATTTTTTATGATGGAAACGCAGGCTGTGTTCAATTTAGTAAAATCCGCGAGATGTTAACAAGGTTAGGTTACGTAACGATCAAATTAGTTGCTGTGCGCATTATGCTGGTTTATTGTTGAATAAGTAGGACGATATAACTGTGGCAGCGCTGTCGTCGCCCCGCAAGCGAAACACACTGAAGTCTAATATCGAAATTCCGAATCATAAACAGTATATATAGAACATCTCCGAACTATCACATGGAGTGTTGGCCGCTCCCCGGGCAGAACACCTTGCCCGGCTTGGGATCCTCCATTTTCCTTACACGAATTACCCACTTACGAGTATGTGTGCAAAAGAAACGCTTAGCTTAGGAGAATCATCACTGGAGATCTTAGAGTATACATAATAAAGCTATAGATTTTTACGTGGCACTAGAGCCATGCTGCAGCTGCATTACTGGTATAGTTGTACCGCGAATGGGTCGGTTTGACCTGGGAAAGACCACGCTCTCACAGAATACCAGCATAAAATAGCAGCCTAACGCTACCGTGTTTCGTATGGTAAGTGTAGATAACTAGAGACCCTATTTACTGGAAACGAGGCAGTCTATGTTAGTCCTCGTGACAACGTATCTGCATTTCTAATGGTATGTAGTTGCTGTGGCCCATAGACATCTGCATCTATCTTCGATTACGAATCAAAATGTAGATGCGTTGTCACCCGTGAGGACTGAGATGGAATGCCGCCTTTCCAGTAAAAAGGATCTCCGATTCTCTACTCACACCATACGAAACACAGCAGTGTTAAGCTGCTATTTTGCGCTGGTATACTGTGAGAGCGGTGTCATTCCGCGGCCAAGCCGACCTATTCGCGGTACAACTATACCAGTAATATAGGTGCAGCATGGCTCTAAAAAATACAAAAACGTAGTAAGTAAATCAGCACTTAAAATTGCAATTAACAATTTCATTGGAGCTGATGGGGATCGAACCCGGGTTGCCCCTGCGCTGCTACGGCGACATGGTAGACCAATTAGTCTTACTAGATTTTTGTATCCTAAACGATTAAGGACGGACTTGTACACTGTCGCTTAATTCAGATATCCATTTCACAGAAACTAAGTTGGGTGTCTATTGGATCCGCGTTACATCACGTATCATAACCTACTTACGCAAAGATATTTCTCGAATCGGCTACGGATGTCAGATATTACCTTCTGCCCCGTTCGAAATATCCTTGACTAAGCTGATTTGGCCACGCTGAATTTCTTATATGTTTTATATATGTAACATAAAGTATAAGTATAAAGTTCACCTGATGGTAAGTAGATGCTCAGGACAAGATAAGATTAGGATATCAACAGAGGTTCCCTTTTTAATTTAAACGGTAATATTTTTGTTCTAGAAGTCATAAATGCAGTTGATCAGCAATTGCGTTTATGAATGAAGTCCCGGGTTCAGATCCCGGATCGGGTTAAAATCAAAAGGCAAAATCATCACCGATAACCGACAGTGAAAAAAGGTTTTCGAGTGGCAGCCTCGTACCGGCAGGCGAAGTGTAGGGCGTCCCCCCACTAGATTGTAGCGATATGGTGAGACGTGCAGGAAGTCGATGATTGGGTTTTTCTGTCAAGAAATTCTCTGTAGCAGCCCGGAGTCAGAAAGTTGGCGGTGTTTACAAACCCGTGCCTCAGAAATCACGTAAAATCTTTCGCCTGGTCTCTCCCGCACATTTAGCATGTGTTTTTGCGCATACACTCTGACGCTTTAATCCTGGATATATTGGATAGATGGATAAATTTGGAATAATGGGGGGGGGGGTATAATGCTTTTCCACCATTTAAAATGTTCTCCGGCTCTTATCACTCACGTACTATCAGTTTTCTACTATTTATCCTATTTTTACGTGGAAGAACCATGCTGTTGGTATATTTTGGTAGTAGCACTAATCGGTCGGCTTGACCGGGGAAGGACTTCGCTCTCACAGAATACCAGCGTAAAAAAGCTGCTTAATGCTTCTGTGTTTCGTGTGATGAGTGTTTTACTGGAAACGAGACATTTAGTCTTAGCTTTCAAGGCTGACAGCGTATCTGTATTTCGATTTATATTGAGTATAGATGTAGATGTGTATGGGCCGCAGTATACACTTACCATCGGGTGGATGTTTATTACACCTTTATTCTATAAAAAAATCTAAGCATTATTCACACACCAGGGCGCAGAATCACTGCCAAAGAAGGCAACAGTGAAAGATGTCGATCTGGTAAAACTCTGTTTATCTCCTTACACGTTTTCTTGCATTAATTACCATATTAATGTTCTAGTTGAAACAAGAATGTACATAGCATGGAAATTTGTAGTCGGTTACGATATACATTCCTTTACAGATAAGTGTACGTTTCTAGAAGTAAGTGAAAGTCTAGAAATAAAAACATTCCAATAATTACAAGAAATAAAATGTATATATATATATTTTTTTTTTTTTTTATATATAAAATATAAAATTACAATGTCTTTTTACATTCGGCTTGTCAGGTAGTAATCGCTTAAAGCGATATAACTATCGTTTGTAGGTAACAATAAAGGAAAACTTATTATTCTTACTGTAACAACTTATATTCAAATGCAATAATGATTATATATCTATTACAGTGATATTTTTACAGAAAAAAGGATGATAAACGACCAAACAGTCCATTTGATGGTAAACCTTATGGTGTATTCATTTAAAAAAAAACATTGCTTAACTTTTACACATGTTTCTAACATACAAACAAACTTCAATCTAACCGCGTGTTTGAAAATCGAGCATTTGTTCAAATATAATCAATACAAATATTTTAATTGGGTCACATTTGATCAAACACAACCAAGTCAATTTGACGGTTCACGTCCTAATATGGAGCGAGCAGATGAACGTAATCTGACGCAATCTCTTAAACCCGGAAACTCGTAAAGGTTTACGTTGTAAATAAGTTTAAACATTTTGATGCGACATTGTCAAATTGTTTAGTAAATGTGGGCAGAAGTGACGCCATGAAATAGACAAGAAAACATTATTTTCAAAGAGGGTAACAAACGAGCACACAGTCCATCTGACGGTAAGAGTATTCTGTGGCCCGTAGATATCTAGATTTATCCTCGATTAAGAATCAAAATGCTGATGCGTTTTTACCTCCGAGGACTAAAATACAATGCCTATTTACTAAATAGAGTCACCGGTTCTCTACACTCAACTTAAGCTGCTATTTTACTCTAGTATTCTGCGAGAGCGTGGACCTACCCCGGTGAAGCCGACCCATTGAGTGACTCTATCACGTATAGTTTTATCCGCCTGCAAGTATTTATTCCGGGTTTTGACGTTTTGCAAATTATTTGTAACACGTCTCTAGAAAATATGAAAATTCAGTGGAAGTAATTTCAACTAAATAAATGATAATGTGCCATCATTTGCTAATGCCTCAGTAAATCGAATGTTTAAAAAAGGTTAAATTCAGTACAGAATATTAAAGTTTAATAACTGGCGATTAATTTCGCATGCGCAAATAAAGCAATTTAGCCGTCGAAGCCATTTGCACTACAAATCGTACCCGGAAATGCAGTCTACACGTAACACAACGCACCTATAAATTGTTCTGTAATGAAAAATAGCAACCACAATAACAGCGAGATATATTACACAAAATTAAATAAAGTCCAGTGTACACTGGCTCTTTTTCTTCCCAGGACTCTTACCTATTCCTGGCGCCAAACAGAACATATGTACGTGTTCAGCGGTGAAATTCTAATGAGAATCTTTGCTTGTGGAATCAACACGTATATGCGCAACATTCTTTCATCATAACAATATTTTGTTTCTAAAAAAATATAAATAGAGAAATGTGATATTTTTATATAAAAATTAGGTTACAGTTTAACTGCACCTACAGACAACTCTAAACAAAAAATCTACCACCTCTGAGGACTAATCTTATAATCGCTACTGACAAATTTCAAATTTCAATGAAAATTCTTATTCGGTAACTTAGGTAACAAGACATTGCATCTTCGCAGTCACAACCGACATGGGATCTGCATTTCGATCTTTTATCGAAGATAGATATCATAGGAAGGACAGTGTCTATTTACTTACCGTCAGGTGGACTGTGTTCTCATTCAAGTATTGTGTGCCATTACTTCTTTAAGAATGTCATAACGAAGACTAATCACGATTCCAATCAGAGTTATGCAATCGCACTGCTACTGATGGTGATTTATTTTTAAACTTTTTATGTCATATAGATCAAGATTACATTTACTTTATTTTTTATATTTCCTTATTAATAATTAAAATTATAATATTTACGATTAAAACTAATTATATACAATAATATAGAAACTATAATATAGAAAATCTAAAACTAAAAATTTTAATAGTCAAAAAACCTTTTTATAGTATAAGACACACAGTCCACCTGATGGTAACTGGATGCTGTTGCCAATAGACATCTACATCTACCCTCAATTAAGAATCAAAACGTAGATACGATGTCACCCCTGAAGGCTAAGACGGAATGCCTCGTTTCCTAATTATTGCCAAGACTTGTTTGCTATTGCTTTCTTTTGGTTTTATAGGGCAGCAAATTTTACCATATAACGTACCTTACTTGTGTTAAGGGCACTTATCGTAGCTGATAAAAGAAATAAAGAGCTAAATACAAAAATAATTATTCAAATTATGCTCATCAACTATTCGGTAATTTTATACTATCGCGGTCACCTCGTTTTTTGGCTCTAGAAAATCGAAAAATCATCCGATTTCGATGATTTTTTTAAATCTTCATATATGTTCATGAAAATGCACTCATTCACGTATAATTTTTGATAAGTTTTTTTTAAATAATTGAATGAAGTTGTTATATTTAGCTTCCCTTCGTGGTTATTTTTATAAACCACTCAGAAGTAGGGGAGAGAGTTGGGAGAGGGAAGCACCATGCCACAGTCGAGGGAAGCCCGGTCGACGGAGCCCCGCCTCGCGGATCTCCTACTTTTGAGTGTTTTATAAAAAAAATATTCGCCATCTCTTTCTAACCTAACTAACCGAGTCGGGATGTCTTAAGTTCCGAGCTCGTTTCGCTAAAAAAATAATAAATAAACATTATTATGTGAAATGTGTTTTTAAATGTGCATTGTTTAGATTAAGATCACAGCAATCACTGTCAAAGATTGCAGAATTTTTTTTTATTTTGTTACAAGATTTTTCGAGGATAATATAAGTTATTGATTTATTTTTGAATATAATTAATACATAGTTAATTTAAATACTTTCAATAGACTATAACAGTACCAGTAATCTAGACCTACATATCAATAATTGTTTTACTTATCAAATGAGCCGTGGTAGCTCAGATGGTTAGCGCTCGCTATAGTACGCTGTAGTACGCGAGCAAACCGGGTTCGATCCCCGCCTGGAACAATGAAATTGTTAACTGCAATTTTAAGTGCTGATTTACCACGTGCTCGGCGGTGAAGGAAAACATCGTGAGGAAACCTGCATGTCAGAGAAATAAGGAAAGAAAATATTTCGAAGACATGTGAAGTTCGCCAACACGCACTGGGGCAGCGCGGCGGACAATTCCTTGCCCTAAAACCCTCACTGAAATGAGCGGAGGCCTGTGCCCAGCAGTGGGACGTATATAGGCTGTAAACTTTACTTTACTTTTTTAACTTTTATCAAATATATTTGTTACATCTCTGAAAGAAGATGTAGTGACAAAAATTGAGAAAGGTATGCTGAGATGGTTTGGCCACATCGAAAGAATGAATGAAGAACGATTGACGAAAAAAGTGTATAAGGCGAATGTGAATGGAAGTGCTGGAAGGGGTAGACCTAGGCGGACTTTTCTAGACCAAATTAGGGACGTCTTGAAAAAAGGCCAGGTTAAGAGTACACCGTAGAGCATGTATGAAGGGAATAATGAAAGTAGAGGAAGCGAAACAAGTGTGTAGGGATCGTAGCAAGTGGAAAGAAGTGGTCTCTGCCTACCCCTACGGGAAAGAGGCGTGATTATATGTATGTATGTATCCCTAGATATTCCTATAATGTGCACAGCCCTTTACGAATACTTATTTGACATGTTTACAAACACAGAACAAAGGCCCGGAGCGCATTGCCGGAATCGATAACTGTAGAGTTAAATGCAGCGAAAACAAACTAACAAACGAGCGTGGACGGTCGGAAACTGATGTCTGTCTGTAGGCGCGCTACGCGGACGTTGTTCACTTGTCACGCATCCCCGCTCATGTGTAACGCGGCTTAATGTAGTGTTTTATGAAAATAATACATCAATAGCTTTTAACTTTAAAAATCATTATGTTTTGTTTCGGAAAAAAAGAAAGTAACATTTTAACACAGATTCGCTACAATGCACGCCATACATATTCTTTTTAATTTTAAAAAAAAAGAAGGTAAACAAACATACGGCCAGCTGATGATAATTATCTCCTAAGAATATATACAACACTATAGGCAATTCTTTTGTGTTGCAGATGTTCATGAAATTCATGGTAAAAACCTCTGGCGACAGTGAAATTCCGAAAGTGATCATATGAGGCAGAAAGTTCTGAATGGAATTTAGAAATCTGTTGCAGCGTAGGATGAAGAAATTTAGCAAGTAAAATTAATCTGAACAATTCTTTAGATCCGAGCACTCTAAACAATACTAGCTTAATTACTAATTAATTAGCTTCTAGTTTAAATGAGACATATAATTGCGGTATAACCTATTAAGTGAAAAAAATTGGATTTAATTTTTTTTTGTCAATTGCCTATGTTTCGCGTAACAATCATAAAATAAAAAAGATGCAGTTAAAATATGAACCTGATCCTTTTTCAAAATCATCTAATGACTAGACTCGGTAACTCACTGCATAAGAAAGAGTTTTATAAATGTAATTTTACGATTTCAAATTCAAAAATCGAACCATAGCGTTGGTAATTAAAAAAAAATTGTGGCGGAAGCTTAAAATGGAAACGGGATGCGGGTTGGATAATATAATGTAAACATTTTAGTTGTGTGAAGGAATTTTATTGACGCTGATGGTACTAGTCGCATACTGGACAGTGATACTGGATAGAATAATTCTTGCTTACATATAAATAATATTGCAGTGTCCGTCTGTAACATTCCGGCTACTCGTATTAAACTATATTAAGAAAAACTGTGAACAAAATTAGCTGTTATTTCTCACTTAAACTTACTGCGTACCTGATAGTAAAGAAAAATCAGGTAAAATCTAGAAGTCGAATATCAGTCGTAGGTCCTTATGCTTTCATAAGACGCGATCAAACCGAGTTCAGTTCCCGCTGATGCCGTTGAAATTGTTAATTAAAATTTAAGTACCGTCTTTCGACTATTCCCGGAAGTGAAGAAAAACATCGTGAAGATTATTTTCTCAGATATGCAGGTTGCATATCTGAGTAGGTAATTAAAAAAGCAATCACGCAAAAACAAAGTCTCAGTATCGCTATTTGCACCGTAATTAAACTTACATAATTTGCGAGTTCTATCCCGCCACCACCACTGAAATTGTTAACTGCATTTTAAGTACCGTCTTTCCACTTACTGGTAGTGAAGAAAACATCGAGTGGCAACCAACATATCTGAGAAAATAAAATAGAACATTTCGGGAACATGTCAGGGCAACATGGCGAAACCTTACTTTCGAATGTGAAAAAGAAATATATATAACGATATTTCGAAAACGTTATTATCTTTGTTTCTTTAAATAAAAACGAGCAAAACCGCATGCATCAGCGAGTTGTTTAATAAAATCGTGGTTATATGATTATTTCCATTACGTTTACATAATTATTCATGTAGTTAACGAGTTGCTACGAGCCTTCCGTAGGCCATCATAATCATTATTATGAAATTATAGAGTGACTTGAGGATTTTTTCAAGTACCGTATGATTATCAAGTATTTACAAGTGTTAGCGACAAAAGAGGCTAACAAATTACACTATTATGTAGCGAAATCACGCCTTCTAGAAGATATGAATACATAATGCACTACGAGCAAACGATCACGTGGATCAGGTGTACTGTTCGCCATTATTTCTGGTGGCCGGAAACACTAATTGTGCATAGTATGCGTTTCATCGTTTTTTTATCGTAAGAAATATTTTATTAATTAAGACTTCATACGCCTTTACTATAGCAATGTTACACGCAATGCCAATCAAACATTTTTAACAAGCGCGCTCCCGCTACGTTCATTGCCAGACGTAATCCTTGACGTGACGTGATTTTATTCACCAGTAATAAAAAATGACGGCAATAAAGACTAACAGTTATAACTAGTACGTGGTACAGCCATGCTGAAGCTATATTGAGGTGTTGGCAGAAATGAGTCGTCTCGACTAGCGATGACCACGGTCTCACAGAATAGCAAGAGCCGTTTTACTGTAAACGTCTTCATCTTAGTATTTAGGCGTGACAACTCATCTGTGTTTTAATTCTTAGCCAAGATAAATGCAGATGTCTTTGGGCCACAACATCTATTTATTATCAGATGGACTGTGTGCTCGTTTGTCACCCATATTTTAAAAGCGAATGACAGATCATCATCATCGTTATCATCATAATTATATCTATAAAAAGTTCACTGCGCGGCATAGGACTCTCTCAAGGTAACCCAAATTTAAGCCACCTTGCGTAGTTCGTCGCTCTATCTAATCATGAAGCATCACATTTCATTTTTTATATAGGATAAAGGTGAAAAACGAGCACACAGTCCACCTGATGTTAAGTGGTTGCTGTGACCCATAGACATCTACATCTATGCTCGATTACGAATCAAAATGTAGATGCGTTGTCACCCGTGAGGACTAAGATGGAATGACTCGTTTCCAGTAAAAAGGGTCTCCGGTCTCTACACTCACCATACGAAGCACATCAGCGTTAAGCTGCTATTTTACGCTGATATTCTGTGAGAGCGTGGTCCTTCCCTGATCGAGCCGATCCATTCATGCTACAACTATAATATAGTTGCAGCGTGGCGTGGCTCTACCACGTAAACTTTACCTAACCGTTGATTTATCTACTTTAGTTTTTTGTTACGTCTGATTTTATGTATTTTAATATGTGAAAAAAAAAATTATAGTTTCTTAAGCATATTGCGCGCACGTGTTTCAAAAATTTAATAAATTACGGTCGATAGCATTTCAATGACAGGCTTCATCTAAATTCGATTGACCACAAACCACAAGCTTGCGGAGTTCTACAATGGTGGGGTTGTTATAAATAGCCTCCAAGAACTTCGAACATCGGGACGGCCATTGTTGTTGCGGTGCAGTCCGTCGTGCAAACACAAACCCACACAGGAGTTTTGTAGGGTTGTCGAAATTAATAAATTGTTAAGCAATTTAGCAACAGAAAGAGATAAAGTGCACCTATATGTCAGATATTCCCGATGTTTTTACATTTTATTTAAGATTCTTAAATAAAGTATTATGTAGGAACTGAAACTGAACTGAAACTTATCTTTTTTTATCTACAGTAACGAGTTTTATATTTAATCAGCATAGATTAATTCAACATCTATCTACTGATTCGCTAACTGTCTATAGTAATAGACAAGACAAGACTATATTTCGTGGGCACAGAGCTCCCTACGTAACGTTTTCTACAGCTGAAGTTATCTACTGCGTGGATACAGCGCGCTTTGCATGATATAAGCAATAGCAGGGAAATAGTGATAGCAGCAAGAGTCGTACGCCGAACCTTGACTCTCGACGTAATCGGTACTAAGATCTGCTTGCCTGCTTAAGTTCGCTTCGAGAATCAGAAAAGAAACCATCAATATAATTTGCCAGACATTCGGAATTCAACAACATTTTCTTTCATCTCGAATACACACGTAATAAATAGTGGAGTCAACGGGGAAGATCCCGGTTGTTTACAAGTTTTAGTAAATTTAAAAATTATATACATTATAAAAAATCGATGCGATCTGGAAGGTACACACTACAAAGCTAATTAGAAGTGAAAAAAATTGAAAACCTGGAATAAAAAATAGGAAAATACGAATACCATTAAATTTTAATCTATTAAAATCATTGTTGGAATATTTATTAGAACAGATTATCAATTGTAAAATTCGGTGAGCCAGCCATTTTTTCCGTTAATTTTTTCATAAGAAAATGAAACTGCTGGACTGATTTTATTAAAAAATTTATCAACATCTAATTTCATAATTCTGTACCGCATGAAATCAGTCTGACGTCGATATGATTACTTGTTCTCGAGATATAATCTGGTAGAGCCATGCTGCAGTTATATTAGTTATTAGTAGTATAGTTGTAGCACGAACGGGTCGGCTCAACCGGGGAAGGACCACGTTCTCACAGAATACCAGCGTAAAATAGTAGCGTAATGCCGCTGTGTTTCGTATGGCGAGTATAGAGAACCGGAGACCCTTTTTACTGGAAACGAGGCATTACATTTTAGTCCTCACGGGTGACAACGCGTCTGCGTTTTGATTCGTAACCGTGGATAGATGTAGATGTCTATGGGCCACAGCAACCACTTACCATTAGGTGGAATGTGTGCTCGTCTGTCAACCTATCCTATAAAAAAATTAAAATTAAAGTTACAGCCTATATACATCCCACAGCTTGGCGCAGTAGAGGGGACTAGAGGGGTTTAGGGAAAGGAAATGTCAGCCACGATGTCCCAATGCGTGATGGCGAACTTAACGTCTTCGATTTTTATTCCTTTTTTTCTCAGACATGCTGATTTCCTCACGATGTTTTCCTTCACTGTCAAGTACGTGGTAAATCAGAACTTAAAATTACAATTAACAATTTCAAGTGTGCCGGCGGGGATCGAACCCGGGTTGCACGCGTACTTAGAAATTTACAATGAGTGCTTCGCCTCTGAGCTACCTCGACTCAGGGGTTAAGCGCTCGCTAACACGACTCTCGCGATATGCGATGAGAAAATTACCCACCAACATACATATTATGTACATACACACAGACATCCTCCTTAAAACTATAGTATCCGGCTCTGGATACCTTGGTGATTATTTCCTTAATATATCAAAATTAAACCAATAACAATAACTAGGAAATTATAGTAGAACAGTAGGAACTGGGAGGCTTCAAATTGACAAGTTTTATTATTTGCAATAAATTTACTATATTTTATTAGTTTATAAATATTACTGACAACCCTAAGCTTAGGGCTTTAATAATAAACGCACTGGAATGAGAGCTATTGAGTTACATCAAGCCTTTTTGAGCGTATGTTTCAGTGAACCTTTAGTTTGTTCGTTCGCAAAGCTTCACGGCTTTGAAGTGAATTTTTTTGATTAGTTGTTTTGCTTTTTTTGTGGGAAAATACTGAATTATTTACGAATTTCAAAGATTTTGTGTACTTAACGAAACCTTCGATTACGTTTAATACAAATTAAACCATAGAAAACAATATTTGGTTTTTGTTTTATAAGTAAAATTCAAGACTTTTTATAATTTTAATAAAACTCAGGACTATCTTCAATAAGGAACGGTAAGGAACTTAGAGCTCCCTTCGTTTCATTTTTTAGAATATTTTTAAATTATTCTAATGTAAAAGGATTAGTTTAATTCGTGTTAGGCAATAAATTTCACTTGTATACCAGTAGTTGCGGCTTTGTTGTTTCGTGCACATCCCACTAGGTCCACAAGATCACCAATTATTTTGAATTTTTAAGCGAAGACCAAATAACTTGTATGTCTGATAGGTAGATAAAGGCTCAAAAACGTTGTGATATGTAGTATAGTTTTTTTTTTCAAATTAAATATGGATGTTATTGTAGCCGTGGTTGGGATTATTAACTGTAGAATTTATCGTTCACACAAAATCATGAGTAGATATATACAACTTTGACATCAGACAAAAATACACATCAGTGTCAGCCTGAGGTAATTCACAGCGCAGTGCCATCTTTGGTTTTACGTTTACGCATTAAGTAGTAGTCAGTCATATTGCTCAGGTCTTCGCTCTGGGTAGTTAGTTAGTTTATGCTACTAAAAGACCAGAAGATTAAAAGGCAGCTCTCGGCAGAAATAACAAATTTCTATATTTGAGAAACATCTAACAACTGTTGTTAATTTAAGCAGAATTCGAGGGAAGCGCTTGTCGCTTTTTGCGACCAGGGTGGTCGCAAAAAGCGCCAAAGCAGTCAACTGTCATACCAAATGACCTGCGACGGCGCATGAATACTAAGCCCTAAGAAATCCTGTGGGACGCTCGTCAATGATTTGCATACAATAGTAGGATTATGCAATTTTATTTTAAATCTCTCAACTGACATCATCGAGTAGACTGGATTTATTCCATATGGGCGAAATTGATTTTGCAGTTTAGGGTCGACTGCGACAACAAAAGCTTTTCGTCGAACAAATGATGCGAAATATACCGCGGTAAAAGTAGTAAAGTAAAAGTCACAGCCAAAATATGTCCCAGAGCTGGGCAGACCTCCTCGCATTTCTGACAGAGTTATGATGGAATAAGTCCGCCACACTGTCTTAGTGCGTATGGGCGGTTTTTACATATCTTCGAAATATTATTCCTCAGATATAAAGGATTCCTCACGATGTATTCATCCACCACTCGTTGGTGGTAAATTAGTGACTAGAATCGAACCCAGGAAGTTCACTTACTGTAATATTTACGGCAAGCGCTTATCCCCTAAACTACCACGGCTCCAGTGAAAGTACGCTGAGTGCTAAACATAGCACGGGAACAGATAAAAAAAATTCCCAGGTGTCACAGATAAAATTTTAACGCGGTTGATAAGTTTTATTACCGCCGAGTACAATGGTAAATTAGCACTTCAAATTACAATTAACAATTTCATTGGTACCCGCGGGGATCGAACCGTGAGCGCTTAGCCCCTGAGCTGCCGCGGCTCTCTTCTCTCTATGTACGTATGTGTACCGCTTCATATGTATGTGCCCATTTCTTTGGAACGCTTTATATCCTAAGCGGTTTAAAGGATTTTAATATATGAGGTGTTAGTCTTAATTATTGAAGTGACATAGCCTATATAATATTTATATATATATTCAACACTCACCTTCGATTTGCCGACGATATAGTCCTTATGGCAGAATCGCTGGAGGACCTTAGCACTATGCTCAATGACCTCAATGGTGTCTCCCAACGGATAGGTCTTAAGATGAACATGGACAAAACAAAGATCATGTTTAATGTCCATGTCACACCTATGCCGGTAGTTGTTGGGAGCACTATGCTCGAAGTTGTTGACGAGTACGTTTACCTGGGACAAATAGTCCGACTAGGTAAGTCCAACTTCGACCGAGAGGTCAATCGACGGATTCAACTCGGCTGGGCAGCGTTCGGGAAATTACGACACATCTTCTCGTCAGGTATACCTCAATCTCTGAAAACTAAAGTGTATAACCAGTGCGTGTTGCCAGTGATGACTTACGGATCTGAGACGTGGTCCTTCACTGCTGTCCGTATAAGGACGCTCAAGGTCGCTCAGCGAGCTATGGAGAGGGCTATGCTCGGAGTTTCTCTACGTGATAGACTCAGAAATGAGGATATCCGCCTTAAAACCAGAGTGACCGACATAGCCCAACGGATTAGTAAGCTGAAGTGGCAATGGGCCGGCCATATAACTCGAAGAACCGATAACCGATGGGGAAGAAAGGTTCTCGAGTGTCAGCCGCGTACCGGTAGGCGTAGTGTAGGGCGCCCACTAGATGGAGTGACGACCTGGTAAGACATGCAGGAAGTCGATGGATGCAGGTGGCTCAGGACCGTGCTTTGTGGCGTTACTTGGGGGAGGCCTATGTTCAGCAGTGGACTTGTGAAGGACTGTAATGATGATGATGATTAATGATATATTCAATCTGCAAACACAAGGAAAGGAAAGGAAAGTTTTTTTTCGGTAAAGTTTTAAACCAATCAGGTTTTTTTTATTACGGTTTCAATCATTAATGATGATATTTCTGGATGAAATCATTAAAATAATCGTAGATCTCGGAAATGTGTAGAAACGTATTTTATTATATATTTATTACACAGTATAGTACATGAACCATGAACTATAATATTTTTTTTATTTATTTTATGGGATAGGGTAACAAACGGGCAGTACCTACACCTGATGGTAAGTGGTTGCTGTCGCCCATAGACATCTAGATCTATCCTCGATTACGAATCAAAATGCAGATGCGTTGTCACCCATGAGGACTAAGATGGAATGTCTCGTTTCCAGTAAAAAGGGTCTCCGGTTCTCTACACTCACCATATGAAACAGCAGCATTAAGCTACTATTTTACGCTGGTATTCTGTGAGAACGTGGTCCTTAGATCATAGAAACAACAGTTCTATGATCTCTGGCACAGTCCTTCCCGGTCGAGCCGACCCATTCGTGCTACAACTGTACTACTAATATAACTGCAGCATGGCTCTACCACGTAAAAATATTCTATGAGCATGGAGCCTCTACACTTCATATCTATGAGACCTATAAAAATGTTGCCAACATAATGCACTTAAATTAGCAGTAAAGCCAACAATAAAATATAATATAATGGTTGCGTTCTCATTTACTAACAATTAACCATATCCCTTTTACTTTGTCATTATTGTGTCTTATTTAGTCGTTGTAGTTGTCTTATTTACAATGTCCATAATATAATATAACGTTTATTTATTTCTATCAACAAAATATGGTATCACAACTCCAACACCCATACAGAACTTATTTTGTATTCAATAGGCAAGACATCACAATCCAACAATTATGCCAAGACATACCTTGTAATGTGAACTGCATACAAAACAGTTTTCAATCTTAGTTCTTATAAATAATGTGATACACTGCTCCATCTATTAATAAGCTTTTGTCTGCATTCGAATCGAAACAATCATTGTATACGATATTAAAGAATCAACGTAGTTTATTATTTAATATATTCAAGTTGAGTGTAAGTCTCTTTAATCTCTACAACTGGAATTTTAAATACCTTTAAAGGAATTTCGACCGTTTTGCTAATGTTATAGATGCCCATTTTCGTCAATATTTCTATTTGTGACTTGACTACTTACGTGAAAATGGTTAGAACGATGCCTACGATAAATGTGACACACAAATCAGTTTTTGCAATTGTAATGCGTTACTAAGAATTATATGGTGTTGGGTTCGGTAAGCTAAAGTTAATTATGCGATATAATATAATTTTAAACTAATGTTAAATACGATACGAGTGGTATGTGGGAGAACTATACTGCAGATATATTAGTAGTATAGTGGTAGCACGAATGGGTCGGCTCAACCAGGGCAGGACCACACTCTCACAGAATAACAGCGTAAAATAGCAGCTCAATGCTGCTGTGTTTTGTATGGTGAGTGTAGAAAACCGAAGATCTTTTTTACTGGAATCGAGGCATTCAATCTTAGTCCTCAGGGGTGACTACGCATTTGCATTTTGATTCCTAATTGAGAATAAATGTGGATGTCTATAGGCCGCAGCATCCACTTACCATAATGTGGACTGCGTGCTCGTTTGGCACCCAATGCTATAAAAGACTATAGCTTTTATTGGCAGTGGTGGTAATTGTGGTTTACATAATGATTTCTTATATTTACGCGAACACTACACATTGAAATAATACTAGTTTTTACGGAATTTATCGCGTATATTTAACTTTTTTAAATACCCGACGTTTCGAACGCTTTACAGCACTCATGGTCACGGGCAGGACTGTCGTCGTAAACGTCGGGTATTTAAAAAAGTTAAATATACGCGATAAATTCCGTAAAAACTATACTTTATTCGTGGTGTAATTGTGGTTTTTTAACATTACAGTCTATCAAAAGTCTACTGTTGAACATAGCCCCCCCCCCCCCCCCCAAATAAATTGCCTCGGATTGGCATTTTTAGATGTTATTAAGAAGACGCTGCTGCTCATCCTCTAGTTTGTATCCCTCCGTCGCCTCTTACGACACCCATGGGACGATATGAATCACATGGGGTAATGGAATTTGTATGGAAAACCCCTTTGTCGTATCTCCCCAGTTTCAAGGCACTCTCCTTATTGCCTCAGCCAGTATCAGTATCCTCGGCGTCGACATATCGAGTAACGTGCAGTTTCGTGGTCACTTGGAAGAGAAGCCCAAATTGGCCTCTAAAAAGCTTGGCGTGCTCAGCAGAGCGGGACAGTATTTCATGCCGGCACACCGCCTGCAACTTTACAAGGTTCGGTGGCATATAGAATACTGTTCCCATCTCTGGGCTGAGGCTCCCCCGTACCAGCTCCTTCCACTTGACCGCATCCAGCACAGAGTGGCTCGAATAGTCGACGATCGAGTGCTTTCCAATCGGCTCGATTCACTGGCGCTGTGAAGAGATGTTGCATCTCTTTGGATTTTATTTTGCATATACCATGGGGAGTGCTCTGAAGAACTGTTCGGATTAATCTCAGGCACCAAATTTCATGAACGCACTACGCGGCAAACTTCCCGATACCATCCACACCATCTGGATGCTTGGCGGTCCACCACTGTACGTTTCACAAGGAGTTTTCTTCCGCGTACGACCTCTCTGTGGAATAGTTTACCACCGGCGATTTTTCCGGACCGATACGACTTGGGGACGTTCAAGAAAAGAGCTTAGGTACTACTTTCTAAAAGCCCGGCAACGCACCTGCGATTCCCCTGGTGTTTCGTGTGTGGCGGCTGATCATGGGCGGCGGTAGTCACTTAACATCAGGTGAGCCGCATGCTCGTTTGCCCCCCTCTCCTATAAAAAAAATGGTTATTCAAGTGTTACATAGTCAAAATATTGTTGTTCAAATAAGCCAAAAGTGCATGATAACGACAAACTATGCACGCACGCACGTACGCACGAATACACGTGACTTAATATATCTACAATGTCAATACTCAATATCAATCAATATTTACAACTAGCAATGTCATGTTTGTAAAACGATTTCTGTATTTTGACATAATAATAGAACAAATAATGTTTTCAAATCATTTTATGTAAGTTTTTTCAAGTAGCATAATCTCTACTTTTCAAAATTCAGTTGTTTCATAAGCGCCATGGACTCATCGTTATATCTTATTTATTTTTATCATAAACTGCTGGGCTCAACGTGCAGCAATGCTTTTGTTGTCAGAACTAAACATTCGTAGGCGCACGCACACAAACGCAACAATTCAGTTGTATCGTAATCGAACAAACAGTATAACGACGCATACGGACAAACAACGGAACATTCATTTTTATAGATAGACTAACGATAACAACGCGTCCCGTCTTCAATTGGGTTAAGGTACGTGAGGGTAATATGGTTAGGTACCATAAGCTCTGTCGCCCTATAAAATCAAAACTAGGAGAAAGAAAAACACAAAATGTTGTGACCAGGATTAAGAAAGGAATGCTTCGGTGGTTTGGTCATGTAGAAAGAATGAATGAGGAAAGAGTGACAAAGCAAATTTATATGGCAGATGTGAACGGCAGAGTCGGGAAGGGACGCCCTAGAAAAAAGTTTATCGACCAAAATGGCGATATTTTGAAAAGGGGCCACGTTAGAAGTACCCTTAACCGACGAGCATGTATGCGTAGATATATGGATGTAAAGGAGGCGAAAGAGGTATGTCAGGATCGTGCCAAATGGAAGTCCGTAGTCTCTGCCTACCCCTCTGGGTGACAGGCGTGAGTGTTTATGTATGTATGTATGTAAAAACACAAAATGAATACTATAACTAATATGTTAAGAAAAATATAGCAAACGAGCTTTGGCAATAATGAGGAACACTTTGAAAAATCTACTTAAAAACTAACTACACTACACCATACTAAAATCGACTAAAATATTTACCATAATGTGAACTGTCAAAATGGCGTCGAAAAACATAGATATAATAATGTTTTTAATATTTCTATGTCGAAAAAGTATCGTACTTTTAATACTTTATTATTTGATTGACCGATGAAGAGCTATTGTATCACAAAGCCATCTATGCAAACAAGGTTATAGTTTTTTATTTACAAGAAGGTGACCATATCAACAGGATGACCATATTACCCTTACTAGACTTACTTGGATTTAATCAAAGATCTAATATTAAAAAATATAATAATTCAAGATTTTCGGATAAAATATAACCTAGATACTTCCGGGAATTGCTCTCTATATTTTCATAAAGTTTCATCACAGTTGGTTCAGCCATTACGAAGGCTAGCCCGGAGGTTTGTCAGAAAGAGATAGACGGACAGACAAACTAAAATTTAAAAAATGGTTGTTTATCCGCGGGGTTATACCTGAACGGCTCTAAGGCTGAAGTTAGCCTAGCCGAATCTGGCAAGGATGTGCTCATTGTGAAGCTCCGAGAGTTGGGAGGCTCTAAACAATGTGACTTTACCAATCGCTCTGCACTCGTGCAGTGCTATCGGTCTTAAATCGTACATTATAATGGTACCGAGGGTCCGAATAAACCTCAGTTCGATGTCGGATAGTCTGTAGACGACTTACGCTCCTGGCGGGGTTTTATCTTGATAGCAACGAAATAGTCTTGTAGCTTAATAAAAGTGGGTTATTTCAGTATTATATACATACACTTCAATTTTGTTTATAAATGGGTATTTCCTTACCTTTGTAATAATCATCATCTGACTCATTTGTAGTACTAAGTTAGTAGCCAACTCAGTCAGTGTTGACTAAGTTGGTCACTAAGCTACTAACCGAAATGTAAGGATATCCCCTAGAAAATATTACAGAGTAACCGCCGTATCAAGTCAAAATGGTGAAAGGATTGATGTAACGAATAACTAATTCACTTTTCAGCGTTGCTTTTAAATTAAATTTTTGCATTAAAGAATTCGAGTATTTTCTGTAGTTTGGAATTTCTTTTTACAACACTCTATCGGTTCGTAGCCGAAGCTTGCTCACCCGCGGTGAACTAAGAGGAACCCATATGACTGGCCCGAGGGGTAAGCGGCCCGGGGAGGCTACGCCGAGCGGGCTTGGTGAGCCCACTTTGAATGTGTGTTGGTAGATTGCGGCAAGAGGAGTGCCCTCTACCCCTACCGCTGCAGCCGAGGAGGAGTCGCGGAGAAAGAGGAGTGTTGATATGGTGATACGCCACTCACCCTATCCTCCGCGACTCTGATGGGGCCGCACCATTGATTTTGTGGTGGTGGGGCTGCGGGTGGAGAGGAGTGTCGGTATTGCTAGGCACCGCTCTCCCTACCTTCCGCAGCCGAATGTTGGATGGTGGCGGAGCCATAGACCATATCCGCTGCTTAGGTCAGGAAGGCTAGTGCTTCTGAGTGCTTGTTTTTACTGGCCCCATGGCATTCGCGCATCTGACACGGGGGCGTCCATTGCGCATGAGAAGATGGAGGCCGCGGATAAGGGCGCCATGTGTTCTCGTGCGCCTTACTTGAGAAGGATATGGGGGAGAAGTAGTCCTCTCGCTCTCCCGAGGAGAGGCCGTCATGGGGCGACCAGCGCTGGTGGGGATGCGGATGTGTGCGAAAGCGTCTCCGCGCCCCTGCCAATATGCGACGAAGGTATAACACCATGGGGTTTTAGAAGGTACAAGTGCGACATAACCCGTCCTTGCCCTCGCAAGGCGGGTGTGCGTATGAAAGCATTTTCGAATCTAAAAAAAAAAGGTCGGCTCGACCAGGAAAGGGCCACGCTTTCACAGAAAACCAGCGTACACTTACTATCAGGTGGACTGTGTGCTCGTTTGTTACTCTTCTACTACAAAAAAAAAATTTATATATGAATATGAGCTCAATGATCAACTTGTTCAGAAGTTACACGATAACTAACAGGTGCACCAATATAAGTCGTTAGCATCTACAATATAAGAGTTAGTGTGAGTTTTTTACGACAGAAATAGTAGCTGTTACTCGATTCGATATCACAACACAAAAGAACATATAAGCATGTGAACCCAGAGTTAATTGATCTGGATTTCTCTACCGCGAAACGATAATAACTACACAAAGACCAGGGTAATTTCTCACGACTGCGTTCACTATATTAAAACTGCCGTTAGTCTGTCTGTTGCACAAATGTTCCATATACAGTATTTAAATTAACTCAACTTCAAATAAGATGCGATTGGTTTTCGTCGAAGTTTTTGTGATTTTTTAGTTACCCTTATTTTTTATCAACCAGTACAGCACGTAATGATAGCGTAAGAATGTTTACTACCCTACGAATTGCCATGTGGTAAGAAGCAACAAAGGGAAACCAACCAGGAGATGGGTAACACCTTGTTACTCATAGCACCCAAATTTTCCTGGCTGACATCTGTTATACGAGGTAAGGTTGTTACTAAGGTCATTTTAGTGACTTTGTGAACAAACGAGATGGTAAATTCACACGGATATATTAGGTCAATATTGCTAATTTTATATATTGTAATATAGCTAACTAGCTAACGTGTCCGCACAGTAAATATTCAGTACCTCAAGCCCTCGTGTTTAAAATAATTTTTCACAGATATTTTAATGATGCGAAATTCCACAATAAATACGAAAGAAAAATTAAACCCTAAGTTTAATTAACAAACTCGAAATCCTTATGCGTAAGAAACCGCATTTTTTAACTATGTCAAACAAAAATCATATAAATGAAATATAAACCTCTGTGTAAATAAAACTAGTTTTTACGGATTTTATCGTAAATTATATTCTTTATATTCCCGACGTTTCAAGCTCTTTACAGCACCCATGATCACGGGGGGTCTGATGTGTTCAACGTCCCGATGTCATAGTTTTAATACATACACTGTGTAGATCGAAACAAAAATTAATAATTTTAATCTGTAGGTAACCGCGGTTAACTATGACTTTGAGACGTCGAACACCTCAGTCACCAACGTGATCATGGGTGGTGAAGTGCTCGAAACCTCGGGAATATAAAAAAGTTAATATACGCGATAAAAGCCACGAAAACTAGTTTTATTTAAAGTGTAGTGTTCGTGTAAATATAAGAAATCATTATATAAATCTCCGTTACAGGTACTAAACAGGCAGACAGCATGGTGATACCGTAAATGTTCCGTTATACTGAATAAGGAACGAAAACTAAGATTTTTAAATGATATCTTAAAATATATTGTTATATCACATCACCATTGCACTCTATCACAAGTTCGTTGTTTAACATAGATCTGCCCCATAAATTGACGCAAAGCATGAGACACTTCCGTCCATTGACTCCATGTAGTGTTGTGCCCTGCATTAGGTTATCACTTCATCTAGTGGGTAGGTTACACTATCAGCGGCTAACAAGGCTAATTAAATAATTACTTCTTTCAAAATATTGCTATTATGGAAAAAAATATCTTTGATATTTTTTATTCGAAATCATTTTCACAACGCAAAAGCAAGATACTTAAACGAAACATGAAAAATTTCTTTCGAAACCTCTATTTTCGCAAAACACACGTTTGCGTTTGACAATGGTCGTTATAGCTCGTGAGAAATGTGATTTTTGCCTAAGCGGTGCAATCCGAGCGATTAAGTTTCTATTCGCAAATGTAGGTAAGTTTTATTTTTATAATCAGCAATAATTGCTGACATCTTTTTTCCTGAGTGCCTCATGCAAGATTGACATGACATTTCTCAATAAATAAAAAATGTTTTTTTTTTAATCCAGTTCTTGATCACAATACATCCTATGAGTATGTAGTGTTGTAGTTCTATATTATATTAAAAGGCATTGTTTTACCTTAAGCTGGACCAAAGTTCATGTTCAGTCTGAGTTGCTGGGGAAATACCTACTTTTTTTACTCTTTCAAACTCTTTCTTATTCGGGTCAATCGCGCCCAGATTTTATTGGTGACTAGATATATGATTGGCCCACCTAGGAAAACGCACGGCATTCCGTTTCAAATGTTTTGGCTACTACTTCATCAAGATTTTTTCTCATCTAACATATATTTATGGTTATCATTGTGTTCCACCCCATTTCACTTTAGCCACTCGCTTGACAATTTTTTGGACTTTAATATGGTTCATTTTCAAATAAGTTTGTAAGTTCAAATTAACTATTTTTGACAAAATTGGTTATAAATCTTCATTAGTTCTTTCTCATCACTGATCAATACTTAACAGAAGTATTGATATTCAATTTGAATCACTAGATAAAAGATTACGAGATACAAGTAAAAGTGTATTTAGCATCGCCGACCAAAGTTTTAAGAACCGATGTTGTTGATCCTACATATCTAACAGTTTCCGCTAGCATATTTCTTGATGACTAAATTCTTGACCAACTCCAATGTGGATTATGGAACAAACTTAAATTTGGCTAATCGCTGACCTTCCTAATTGAGAGTCGTCTTTTATCTTTCATTGGCTACCGAATTATATTTAAGTACCGCAATTTGATGCACAAACTCAATTGCTTTATGGGAGGTCGGTATCCTACAGTTGACTGTGTACGAATTGAAGATGATTATAATAATGATGATGTTGATGACGATTATGATAATAGTTCCTTAGCCAATTTGGAAAACGTCCACAATTTAACCCACTATACTTTATACTTCTAGAGGTTTGCAACTAAAAGTGCAATGGTTAATAGTTAATACGTCTACCATGATTGGAATGGAGTTCGATTACACTTTCAAAAATGCAGATACTTTAACAAAAAATTCATAACTACATCATAAAAACTAATAAGTAATATTTTTGCTTTAGCTTAAATTCAAAAACATTATAATGATATATTAGACGACACAAAACTTTTATTAAAGAAACACCTAGTAGTTGAAAAATTAGTAGATTTCGTCGACTAGTTTTTACATTACAAAGAAAGTCAAGTTAGTGATTTTTCGTTTTGGTTTCGTGTTTTTCTTGGAAAAGGAGACCACGTATTATTTTGTAACATTGTTGAAGTTAAACGGTGAATTACTCGTCAAAACTTGATTACGCAACCAACAACGGATAGACGAACAATTAACGGTATACTTCAATAAATCGTTAAATTTAACTCTACTACTAACTGGGATCGAACCAAGGATCCAAATATGAAGTTGTAAACATGGTGAACACACTTATAACAGGAAATGATTAATGTAATAGATTAGCCAGTACAAAATATTCATGAATTATTTATCGAGCAGTAAAGTCACAGTGGCCCTAAATGGCAAACTAGAACACCGAACGACAATCTAAAGATAAAATAAGGAAGCCAGTAACTTCTCGATCGTCTTAAGTGACGCCGGGCGAAGTTGATTCCCCTCAATTAGCGGGTAATTGATGTAGCTATGCGAAGCAGAATGTCCTTGCCTAACGCTGGCTTTGCGACGCTTTTTAACGGATTAAAAGTTCTTTAGTAAATTGGTAATTGCACCAAAGTGGTCAGCTACTGCGAAGTAATTGAAAAATTCAATATCAAAAATTTTCTTTAAAACGTATTGTTTCATGAATATATGTAGAAAATTAACACTATCAGAAATTAAATCAACTGCTTTATACCTTTGCTAATTGTACCTATATAATGACGCATTTGATTCATCACTGACCAACAAAATGAATCATTCTCAGTTAATCATTAACTTGTACCATAATTACCGTGAACCATTTCATCTTATTCTTCTGGGGTGACAACGGAACTGTGGCCTTCTTCATTTTCTTCATAGAAGTTGAGTGATAAACTAACACACAATCTACCTAATAATAAGTAGATGCTATTAAAGATACTATATAAGTGTTTTACACTTACCATGCGAAACATAGCAGAATAAAGCTACTATTTCACTCTCGTATTCTGTGAGTGCGTGGTCAATTCCAGGTCGAGCTGACCCATTCTTACTGTGTACACAAAGCTGTAAAGCAGTGAGTACAAATGTATATATTCTTTTCCTTTTGCGGATAAGGATTCAAACAGACTTCAGTCTTACCTTCATAACATTGGTGATATATCTGCATTAGAATTCCAACGCATAATATTTTTAACAATGAAGTATCAAAAAAATATAATTACTAACCAAAATAGTATTTTATCTTCTACTGTAGGTATATGGATGTAGAGAAGGCGAGGGATGTGTGTCAGGATCGTACCAAATGGAAAACCGTATTTTCTGCCTACCCCTCTGGGTGACAGGCGTAAGTGTTTATGTATGTGTATGTATTTTATATTCTTACGTCTTCCCTATCAATTATTATTTATACTATATAAACAGTTACGGGAGACAGAAGATAAAGCACGGATTGTTTGTCGTTTGCCAGTAACATAATGCCTTACATTGACAAAAATGTTTATGGGGCGGTTGTCAGATACTGTTTTGCTTAAGGCTCGCTGCATACATACGGAATTCCGTTTCGGAATTCCGTACGCAGCAATTCCATATAAAATCAATGACCCGTCACGCACTTACGGTAGTTTTACGTACGGAATTTTGCGGGCAAAACTGGATTCCGTCTGTTTGGCCGACCCGTACGTTACGTTTCAGAATTCCGAAACGGAATTCAGAATGTAGTGTGCGGCGGGCCTTAAGCTACAGATAATTATATACAAGTTAGAGACTGACTGGTATTCAGAGATAATCTCGAGTTAATCTCATATTGTATATACTCATGGTGATTCCTGGGCAGGAAAGCAATACCAGTGTAAAATAGCAGCTTAACAGTTTAACAGTAGGGCCAAAATCTGCATCAACCCTTTCGACCTTATTTATATTTATTTTGTTGTACTATTTATTATTTACATAGTAGAGTCATGCTGCAGCTATATTGTGGTTACAGCACGAATGAGTCGGCACGCTCTCACAGAATACCAGCGTAAAATAGCAGTTTAATACTGCTGTGTTTCGTATGGTGAGTGTAGAGAACCGGAGACTATTTTTACTGGAAACAAGGCATTCCATCTCAGTGCTCAGGAGTGACAACGTATTTGCATTTTGATTCTAAATGTAGATGTATATGGGCTACAGCATCCACTTACCGTCAGGTGGACTGTGTGCTCGTTATATATTTCTACGTAATTCAATAGCTTCTGAAGTTGGTGATTAGACCTCAGATGAGGTTTATTAGATATTTACTTTTAAATTATGTCAGTTATTACTTTTTTTAAAGATTAAATTTTTGACCCTCTTGAGTGGACCAAACAATATCATGAGCTCGTGTTAGCAACTAAAATGTCGTGTGAATAGTTACACTAAAAACTTCAACCTGCCTTTTTCAACCCTCAGGGCAAGAATTTTCTTCATCCTTTTTTTTAATCCTTAGAGCAAGACTGGACCATACTTTCGACATCCCATCTAAACAAATAAATAAACTTGAAGTGTTGGTTTGTAATGTCAAAGTAACAGGTTTTTACTAAATGCATATGAAAGTATATACCGTACTTATAACAAAAAACACAATTTTTAAAATTTTTGCCCGTCCGTCTGTCTGATTGTACCGGCTAATCTCTGAAAAGCTGATGTTGTAAAGAGTAACTTAGGCTACTTTTATTTTAGAAAAATAATTAAGTACGTTTCCGCGCAAAAAAAAAACCATGAAATCTAATCGTAATAAATTCCACGTGGAGGAATTCGCAGGAAACAGCTAGTTTCATATAAAATAATGCCAAAATATCACAAAAAAACAACAAATCCGGATTGATAAAGTCTTCCTTTTTTGACGTCTAAAAAGGGTGTTTTATAAGCTTCAAATCTAGAATAATCGCACTAAGCTTAAGGATAATCGCTCCTCGACCACTGAAGAGAGACGACGCAGCATTGTTTAGCACATAACGTATGCACGTGTTGGTGTGTTGGACGTGAAGTATATATAATAGTCTATCTTTCCGTCCGTGCCATTGAACCCGCCTCGACAATGACATACGTGCGTCCCATCGCACAATGGTTACTTACGGCTATCATCCATCGCGACGCGGGATGTAGGAAGCTAGGAAGTTTAAAAAATCATATTAATATTATAATTTTTGACGATAGTTTATATATATATATATATGGTATAACATTTTTATATCAAATATGGTGTTTTCCGGGCTATAATCTGTAAAATGTGAAGGCGAATGTAGTTTGTTACAAATTAATATTTAACTGTTGAAGGATTTTTGAGCCTCTATTAACAGACCCAAGTCTCATTCATTATTTTTTTAAATTACAGCAATCGAATACTTATAATTATAGTCAAAGACGTACAAAAAAAGAGTATATGTTTAAAAACATCTTAGATTATGGAACCTAGGTTACGATGTTATGTAAGAGGATTTGCAATCAAACCTACATCTATGATTGCTTGATTTTTTTATTGTATAAATGTGACAAATAAACACACAGTCCACCTGATGGTAAATGGTTCCTGTGGATCATAGGGTTTTACATCCATTCTCCATCAAGATTACAAATCAGATGCACTGAAACATTTCCAGTGAAAAGGGTTTCCGTTACCCTACACCTAAGTCCTACACTCATAAGAAACACATCAGCATAAAATCTATATCTCTATTCCAAAAACATGTTACAAAAGTGATAATAAAGCAATTTAAATAACACAACATCCCATATACACCGACAATGTGCTACACTTTATCAAAACACGATACAAAAATAGATAAAGTTCATTTTAAACAGGCTTTACACTTTTGACATCACTTTTACTGCGTTTTAATAACCCTCCATAAAAACTCGTTTAAATTATGGTGAAAAAAACTACAACGAACGCTATTTCTTTAGTTTATTCGACGTAATGGTCTATTAAAAATTTTAGTTGGATGTTCACAGATATTATTTACTATCTAATAACTTAGACCGCGCGTTAGATATAATATCGTAACATGTAAGATATCAGTTACGTTCGAAAAGTGAAGTAGTCGAAAGTTAAAATTCTAGTTTTAAAAAAAACTGGGTAAAAAATAAATTGTATCTTAGGAATCTACATATTATATATTATATATTCAAGATAAGTCCCAATTAAAGTTACTTCCTTCTCGCGCGTCACACTTGACGCTGATGCAAAAGAAGCTGAAAATTTGCTAAGCTATACAGCTGCTGCCAAGCTGATATTCAGCAACACTATACCACTTTCCATCAAATTTACTTCATTTTATTGTAAGTAGTGTTAACTTTTTTAAATAAAATAAAAATAATATAGTAAAATTGTACTATTTAAAACCAGAAAATATTGATATATGCCACAGAACAGCAACTGGTGCGTATCGTCCCATCACGTGTTTAGCTAAAGTTTGTATTGTTTATGTTTGACTCGAATCTTAAATGGTATTCAATTCGTGTGAAAGTCTATTTTCACAATATTTTTTAATTTTTCATAATAAGATAAATATATTTACGTTTTTGCTTATCCGTAATTGGACTGGCACTCCATGTATTTTTCATCCAAATTTTATCTATATCACTGACTTTTAACTACTTACTATAAATTTAAAACCATTTTGTTAATGCTTTCCTAGTTTAACGAAACCAATATCAGTAAGTTACACCAATAGCGGTTAACATTTACTCGTAATACAAGCCTTTTATCTAATATAATATAACAGGCCTATAATTACGTATGACTTTGGAAGGCCGCTATTAAATAAGCTAATATATAATCTTGCACTCGTTTCCGCCAAAAGTAGGTTATTAAATATTTGACACTGATAAATCATCATGATAATCATCGCTGCAGCCCATCGCAACTCCACTTATGAGTATGGAACTCCCCATACATTGCTACAAATTGCGGTTCTGAGACACCTGTATCCATCAACTACCTGGATGTGTTATAAGGTTTTTTAGAGTGACGTATAACTCTCTCTCTCTCTCTCTCTCGCTCTCTCTCTCTCTCGCGCTCTCTCTCTCTCTCTCTCTCTCCCTTTGCACTGCGATAAAATATTGTCAAAATTGACTTTTAGAAGGCATAAATATATATTTGATTCTTTTGGGCATTTAAAATAAGGTTCTTCTCAGAGAAGATCTTACAGACAAACCTTACTAAAATAAAAAAGTTTAAATTTTAAAGTTGAATTTAAGTCATCACTGGCGACAACACGGAATGGTAACACTATTGTTTTGTGGCGAAGGTGATGAGTACTTTCATAAAATTAAAAAAATATATAGCACAGCAACGTTTTCATTTTGAACCTTTAAATATTTTTTTTAATTTAGCTAATTGACTTCGTGTAAAACTTAAAAATAACGCAAGTAATTTCATGGACGGATCGCGCACTGCCAAGCATTTAACCAATTATAAATACAATTGTGTTTCTTATTCTTACTATACAAGATACATTATTCCTTGATTTACAACGACCCTACTTAGGATCACATAGTATGTCTTGGAATTGGTGATTATGCGTTAACGCGAGCTAATATCGACCTTATCTTAACGCGGTAGAGTTCATTGTTTTGTATCGAGCCGCGACCCTATTCGCATCCCGTACTCCGTATCAGATGGTATCGCACGCGGCAGTAGAGCGTGGCGCCGTATTCATTTGTTTCAATTGCCGACGGCAGCTGCCACCTACCAGATTACTCATCAGGTCACTATCTTACTATAAATATAATTACGCATATTCATACCATCTTATGCATAATCTCGGTATACTACCAGCGTAAGAGAAACTACTACAATGACGTAAGAGGCAATAAAGATAAATGATACAGCAAATGATCAGCAGCATCATCATAAAGCTGGTGACAACTCAAAGTAATAAAGAACTGCGGTTTAATCTCCTACAATGCAATCTATAGGAAATGCCTATACCTACGCAGCATCGGACTTTAATACTACCATCAAATGCACCCACAGCTGTATTCTGGTTTGACGTCATTATGTATATATATATATATAGAGGTAGGAGGCTAAAGTGGTATATATAATAGCTCGAGGAACCAATTACCAATGGGAAGAACACTAGATGAAGTAACGAGCAGATGAGACATGCAGGAAGTCGATGGATGCAGCTGATTTAGGATCGTGTACCTATTGTGGCATTCCTTGGGGGAGACCTATGTTCAGCAGTGGACTTGTGAAGAGGCTAATAATGTTGAGGATGGAGATGCAAATACAAATTTAAATTAATCTATACATATAATAAAACAGTAACGAAAAAAAAACTGTACATTGAGTATTTTCGAGAAAAAACATATAAAAAAACAGTAGCGAAAAAAACTGTACATTGAGTATTTTCGAGAAAAAATAAGTGGCTTTTGTTAGAAAAACGTAACTGATGACAAAAAGTGACTTTTTAGAATTTTTGTCTGTTTGTCTGTGTGTATGGTACGTCTTCACGCCAAAACTACCGGATAGATTGAATTGAAATTCAGCAAAAATGTTCTTTGTAAACCAAGGAAGGCTTTAGGCTACATATTATCACGCCGTATGTTATAGGAGGTAAGCAGTATTGATTTTGAAAGGTTTTTCTTCGTAATTAAATGCACAAAATAATTGAATGCACAAAGTGACGTTATTAGTTAAAATAAAAAAAAAATAACTCTGGGAACATAATAATCATGCTATTTTTATAAAGGAGCGGGGCAGTAATATTATAAATTGCAAGGGAGCAGCTGTTTAACAATATGTCAACGGGGAATTTAGCGGTAAGGTCAGGTGACCGTTTACCGCATTAAATGGTGCAAGTTTAAATCCCATAATATTGTTTTGAAAAATCGTAATTTTTGTTTAATTTTTGCACTTTTTATGTGCATTAGAAATCTGAGAACTTTAAATGTCCTATTTAACTGTATGGAGAGTTTCACGCCAATATTACTAAACAGATTGATTGGTGGTACAACAAGTTACACTATCATGAAGTTAAGTCAAACTTTTGGTTCTAAGTTATATCTTACCAAGCACATTTGTTGCAGGTAATTGATTTAAGTATGTAATTCTTAGTTTTGTTCCTTGCTGCTGTTACCATACTTTTTAATGCAAAAATAATTAACAAAAATTAAAAATTAAAAATAAGTCTATTAAATTAACGACAATTCACTTTTAATTCATAATTTAATTAATTCATTTGGGTAAATAATATTGTTACGCGCTCCAATGCCTCAAATCGGCGCACTAGCGCCATCTAGTCTCGAACCGAAGAACTAAACTTCTTGAAGTTTAAAACTCGAACTCTCGGTACCTTGCGCGTGTTTACTTGAACATTCTGGATATTTTGCTAATTTATATAAGTAGGCGCTGCAAGATGCGATCGAGGTAGACTTGAACTCGGCGACACAAGCGAAGCTTCGGAGCGGAATTAAGTGAATTAGTGTGTTTAATCATTAGTGTTTTAAGTTTTAATTTGTGTAAAGTAAATTAAAGTGTTAATTTAGGTAATTTTATCGGCAATTTTTATTGTCACGAACCCTAAGCTCGTAACAATTGGTGTCAGAAGTGGGATAAAATAATGCCGATTTTACCTAAGGAGGAAACGGAGGGTGTCCGTACCCGCAGTCAACGCCAGCACGAGACGGACCAGAGGAGATTTGGTGGTGCAACGCCGCAGACGTCGGAGGGCCAACTGCCAGCCACGGAGGCTGCGGGCCCGTCAGTAGCTCCTACACCTGCAGCACCTGACTTAGGTGCTCTGATGGCGATGCTACAGGAGCAGCTGCAGCGCGGACGAGAGGAACAGGCCCGTCTGTTAAAAGAGCAGCAGGAGGAACAGGCTCGCCGACAGGAGGAACAGGCTCGCCGACAGGAGGAACAGGTCCGTCGGTTGGAAGAGCAGCTGCGGGGCGGCCAGGAAGAACAGATGCTTCTCATGAAGGACCCTCACGCTACCTTCGGGAAAGAGATAAGGGAGGTGAAGGATAAGGTTGCTCAACATGATAACCGCCTGTCGGAAGCTGAGACCCAAATCAACCAAGTTAAGAAAACGCTGGATGAACTCAAACTTGGGGATGGAACCACAGCTCCCGTAGTAGCTTCAGCACCTTCGCTACGTGGGTTCAAGGTGCCACCGTTTGACGGGACTTCTTCCTGGTCAGCCTACAAAATCCAGTTCGAGGCTGTTATGAAGGCGAAAGGCTGGAATAAAAGTCAGGCCATGACTGCTCTCACACTAGGCCTGCGCGACCAGGCCTTAACAGTTCTGGAAGCTCTCGGTGAGGAAGTGACTTATGAGCAACTCCTTGAGGCATTGGAGGCGAGATATGGCGACGCTCACCTAGAACACGTCTTTCGTGCGCAGCTTAAAGATTGTGTGCAGCGCATTAACGAAAACCTGCAGCAGTGGGCTCTAGAGGTGGAGAAGCTGGTGCGGAAAGCATACCGGTCTGTACCTGCGCTCATTGAAGGGAACCTGGTGCAGACATTCATCGACGGCATCCGCGACCTGGAAGTCAGAGCTGCTGTGAGGCTCGGGCACCACGAGACGCTTAAGAACGCCTTGGCCCATGCACTGGAAGTGGAAGCCGTGCGGCAGGATCATCGTTCCCATCGCGTCAGGGAGGTTGCGGCAGCTACAGTTCGCGACCGCAACAAAGGATACAGCCCTAGGTGCTATGGCTGTGGGGAAAAAGGCCATCTTCGAATCAGCTGCCCTAAGCGAACCGTGGAAAGGAGAGTTGATCGATCTCGAGAGGGTAGTGCAGCTAACGACACTGCCTGGCGGCGACAGGATCATCGTTCACCTCACGCTAGGGAGGTTACAGCAGTTACGGTTCGCGACCACAATAAAAGATACAGCCCTAGGTGCTATGGCTGTGGGGAAAGGGGCCATCTTCGGTCCACCTGCCCTGAGCACACCCTACGAAGGGAAGGTGAACGGTCTCAGAAAGGAAGTGCGGCTAACAGCACCGCCCAGCAGCAGCAGGAGTACGACTTTACTATCAGACACTGCAGCGGGAAATCTCACGGCAACGCAGATGCATTGTCAAGAAGACCTTGTCCTGAAGATTGTAACCATAGTTGTAGACAATCGGCAACGAGATTGGGACAAGCACATACAACCGTTTTTGTTGTCATATCGAAGCGCTGTTCACGAAAGTACAGCAGTGACACCAGCTTTCGCAAACTTTGGAAGAGAATTACGGCTGCCTGCAGACCTGATCACCGGGATACCACCTGATGCTCCACGCAGTATAACCGATTATGCAAATGACTTGCGGAAAAAAATGAATGACGTTTATGAGCACGTCAGACAATCGGGCCAGCAAATGTCTGAAAAGATGAAAACCCGGTATGACCGCAAAATGAACAACAAAGGGTTCGACGAAGGTTCACTTGTGTGGTTGCACAATCCAGTCCGCAGCAAAGGGAAATCTCCTAAGCTTCAAGCTAAATGGGACGGCCCGTACCGGATTGTAACCAGGATCAACGATGTGACCTACCGGATACAGAAAGGCGCAAGAGGGACTCCTAAGATCGTCCATGTGGATCGCCTAGCGCGTTATTATGGGACCGATAATGCTCGGGACGAGCATGTCTTAGGATGGGGCAGTGTTACGCGCTCCAATGCCTCAAATCGGCGCACTAGCGCCATCTAGTCTCGAACCGAAGAACTAAACTTCTTGAAGTTTAAAACTCGAACTCTCGGTACCTTGCGCGTGTTCACTTGAACATTCTGGATATTTTGCTAATTTATATAAGTAGGCGCTGCAAGATGCGATCGAGGTAGACTTGAACTCGGCGACACAAGCGAAGCTTCGGAGCGGAATTAAGTGAATTAGTGTGTTTAATCATTAGTGTTTTAAGTTTTAATTTGTGTAAAGTAAATTAAAGTGTTAATTTAGGTAATTTTATCGGCAATTTTTATTGTCACGAACCCTAAGCTCGTAACAATACGTAGTTTCCGTTTACTAACTAGATGGCCTTGGCGTCGAGTTAGATCGCACTATGGTTTCGTTCCCAAAAAGTGATGTTATAGGTGCCGATGGGCCGCTCTCATCCTATAGAAACGGGAGTTACTTTTGTTGTCTGTGTTGGTTGATGTGTTTAATTTTCCTGCGAATAATTATTATTTTTCTACTTACTAGCAATTCTTACGTACTTATTAGATTACTTTTCATTGTTTTGAATATCGTTAGTATCGGATTAAGAAGAAATTTTAGCTATGCCTTTTAGAAAAAGATCAAATCTGTCTCGAAACTCAAGGGTTTCTAAGATGCGCAGGTTAGTTAGTAGTAGCAATAGTTTCTCTCGAACCCACGCAGAGCGTGAACAGCGGCGAGGTACTAACCGGAGTGTAATGCACTAAGTTTGTCCGCAGAAACTAGCACGCAGCGCCAATTACGACTAGAATTTAAACGAGTCCGCACTACTGCTTCTCGATCTCATGAAAGTGTGGAACAACGAGAAATGCGTTTAGCTATCGACCGGGATCGTCATTATTTGTCTCGCGCATCCGAAACGGTTACACAGAGGGATCAGAGGTTTAGTTTTCAGAATATCCGCTCTGAGACTGCTCGATCACTTGAGAGCAGTCAGGAGCGTGAGATACGACTTGCGCGTGACCGAAAACGTGGGTAAAGCCAAGGGTACAGCTATAGTTTATAAAGATTTTTTTTAAAGTGATTTGCAATATTAATGTTAATTCAGTGTACCCTTGGGATCCAGTGCATTCCGCACCGGATCGGTGAAATATACGGAATGAAAAGTTTTTGTTGTATAGATGTTAAGTCTAGGTAACATATAGGCTATAACTTATTTTGGAAAATGGAACACCTGATGCAGAGCCGCAACAGACCAGCTAAAGTATAAGAGATATAAAAATGGTGTCATAGCAAAAAATATTCCACGTGAAGAGTTTTTTCTGCTGTGAGAATAAATTTGAAGATCTGGAACACATGTTGTGAAACTCCAAAGCCCAGCGACATTATATCATATATAGGAATGACGTCTTAGCAAAAGTTGTTTAGTCTGATGGGCATTTCGTGTTGACTTACAAAAATGAAAGATCTGGAACGTCTCGAATCGTCTCGCGCATCACGTTGTTTTCCCGTCCCCGGGCTCTTAGAATTCGACATCAGACGTTTCAGATCTTCGATTTTGACGACCCCGTTGTCGCTGGCATAAGCAACATCATCCGCGTACGAAGTCGCGGGCAGCAGCTAGTAGATGTTATAAATATAAAAAATTGGTTTATTTTACCCGACTGCCGTAGTAGGAGGGTTATGTTTTTCGAGAGTATATATATATGTATGTATGTCTATTTCTTTAGCACGTTCTGTAGCCTAAACGGTTTACATATGAGACGTTATTAGGTTCTTCTTAAATGTGGGAGTGACACAGGCTACAAAATATTAATTTCATCATCATCATCATCATTATTACAGCTCTTCACAAGTCCACTGCTGAACATAGGCCTCTCCCAAGGAATGCCACAAAGTACGATCCTGAGCCACCTGCATCCATCGACGTCCTACATGTCTTACCAGGTCGTCACTCCATCTAGTGGGGGTCGCCCTACACTACGACTACCGGTACGAGGCTGCAACTTGAGAACCTTTTTATTTTTACCCCATCAGTTGTCAGGCAGGCTCATTGCCACTTCAGCTTACTAATATTAATATATTGCATCTGAAATACAAAAAAGGGGTTGAAAAGCTTGTATTCAGTAAAGTTTTTAACGCAGTTAGGTTTTTTAAATTTCTATTATAACCATAAAGCTTATATCTTTGATAAATGTTCAATAAAACACCTTAATATATAAAAAAATAAGATATTCTTCACTGCCGTTAACTGCTAAATTATAATCCATACACAAACAGCAGTTAACTCTTATCCAAATATTTTCTTAACTTAAGGTTTAACCTATTTCGTTATTTGCGTTGTTGTACGCAGCAAACTACGAGTAATAATAAAACGATCCTTATCTGTCCGTTTGTTCAGCCTTGACGGCGAGCGGATGCTGGCGCGGACGATAGTTAAGCAAATACCAGTTCCTATCAAACAATGTATCGAGGGCAATACTGTTTCTGAGGTCCTCCTTAAATTATTTTGGGTGAATATTAACGTTATTGTAAGCCTACATTACATTGGCTTGATAACAAACCGATTTTCAATTTATTAAGTTTATAAATAAAATTAAAATGTCAGTCTTTCGTATTAATACGTGCTAGAGCCATGTTGCAGTTACATTATTGGTACAGTTGTAGCACGAATGGGTCGGCTCGACCGGGGAAGGACCACGTTCTCACAGAATACTTGGCGGCTTTGTGCAGCTGTGTTTCGTATGGTAGATAAGTGTAGAGAACCGGAGACCCTTTTTACTGGAAACGAGTCATTCCATCTTAGTCCTCACGGGTGACAACGCGTCTGCATTTTGATTCGTAATTGAGGATAGATGTATTTTATGGCCCGCGGCAGCCACTTGCCATCAGGTGGACTGTGTGACTCGACTCGAAGGACTCATTTTTTATCCTATCCTATAATTAAATTTTATTAAGCCCAGGGAGTGTTTTTTTTTATTTATACATTAACACACTAGCAGCTAAAAAAGCTGATGCGTGTACATCTTAATGTTTGGAGATTTTATCCAATCTGTTCTTGAAGGCGTTCAATGTAGGAGCATCAATCACATTTTGTGGTAGCTTATTCCACTTGGTGACAACACGATTTGTTATAAAATTCTTCATGGGATTCCGCTTGGCAGTCCTATGGCAAAGTTTAAGTTGATGTCCTCTCAGACGTTTGTTGTTATTTAGTAAGTACAAATTCCGCAGAGTAGGAACATTGTAATATCCTGTCAGTATTTTGTATGTTTCAATCAGACTACCTCTCTGCCTACGGCTCTCTAGTGTTGTGAGGTTAAGCTTTCTCATTCGCTGCTCATATGTCATGTTTCGCAGTTGTTTTACCATTTTTGTGGCCTTCCTTTGAACATTTTCCAGTATTATTATATCTTTACGAAAATACGGGACCCATACCACATATGCAAACTCCAAAAGAGGTCTTAAGTACGTTCGGTAGATTTGCATACTATTAAGATATAAGTTACCATTTTGTAAATTTGTTGTCTGTCGGTCTGTCCGTGCTAATCGGAATGGCTGAACCGATCGTGATGAAAGTGAAACTTTACGGATAGAGAGCAATGCCAGAATGGATGTAGGTTATATTTAATACGATAAATTGACATTAATATCCAGGCAAAGGCGGGGTGGATGAATAGTTTTGAATAAGCTAAAAAGAAAATTATGTGATGAGCTAATACTAAATATACATTTTTATTGTTTTCGTTTAATCGTTTACAATAATGGATAATACTTATTTCAAACATATTTGAAAGGACTTAGAAAACTAATATCGCTAAACATATGGGTCAACAGAATAATTTCTACGTTTTTGAACGAATTGAATAATATTTCAGATGTTTTTCACTTCAACACAGGACTTCATATTAATTATTCGTATTGAGATCGTTAGGTTAGTCTTTATGATAATTAAGACTAGAAAACTTTTTATTAGAACAGAGAAACCTAAAAAGTAAAAACTGCAATATTTTGTATCATTATATATTTAATATCATAAAAAATAAATCATATGTGATTATGAATTTATGAATATGTAGTAAATTAATTTCAAAGAAAATACGATTATGTAATATACTTGTAAATAAATGCATACATGCAGATTAAACACGCGCTTGATATATAAATGAAATAAAAAATATGAAAATTTAAATTGCAACTTTCTCGTAAACCAATTAAATTTTGGTCAAGGGCAACGCCCTCCGTCGGAATGCCTGCCGCGGATGTGAACCTCCGACAGTCGAACTGAGTGCAGTAAAAAATATACAGCGTCATTGTATTTATTATCGAATTTAAGAGATTAAACGCTTTCGAGTTACAGAATTACGTGCGGAATTCGATCGGTTTTTAGATTCAAAAAGTACTACAAATCCAAAAAAAAATCACTTACAATTTTTTTTTATTCAAAATGCACTATTTCTTTTTAATTCTTTCGCCAAATTCAAAAAATAGGTTTTCAATTGAACTGTAAATTTTTTGTGTGTGCTACTCGATATCTAAGTCAATTTTTAATCGGTTTTTATGATTCTTTTTTTACTAAATGGTTTACACTTTTGAGGTGGTTTCATATTAGATTAATTTGTACATTTTTTTTACCCCTAAGGGTTGGGTTTTTAATGTAACTTTTTAAGAATAAATGTTGAATGTGATATTCCTTAGTTTACTCAAAATAGAATAAAATAACTTTTAATTAAAAGTCATGAAAAAACTGACTTCAAAAAACAATCATTTCACATTCTAAAGTTGAGAAGGGCTTATTTCGTTTATACAACGATGTCTTAGTACATACTTCATTATGTGATTTTATTTTATTTTATTTAGTTCTTTGTGTCTTGGATTTTACTTTTAATTAAAAGTAATTTTTCAAAAAGTATTTTAAGGAAAGTGATAATTAAACGTGTTGAAGCAAACTCGCATAGCTTGTTACCTGTTTTACCAGTTGATCAAGTGCATAACGGAATAATCTATTGCACTATGTAACAAATGGAAATCTAAGTTTAAAGCTTGTTTTTGTTTACAAAGATTTTGAGCTTTAGAGACGAAAAATAAAATGTATGTAATATAACCTGGTATAACACATTCTTTTTTTGCAAACGCAAGACTAGCACAACATAAAAAAGACATAAGTAATTTCTAGTGGTTAAAATAAAAACAACACAAATGTTGCCAAAGTCTAAGTGAAAAGCAGTCCATTTAGACAAGATAAATAGGACATCGAAGAATATTCAATATAATAAACACAATGTCTTCTTTCTTTTCTTCTTTCGCTAATTCCGTCGGACTACGTAAATCAAGCAAAGCACCGTGACAAAAATCTAAATTATAGATGCCTGAATTTTTTTGCGATGTGCTCACGCCATGTCGCGTGCACCGTGAAGAATACGAATATTTTCATTTGTTAACTTTCGCTCATGTGATATTCGTTTTATATACTGTATTAACAAATACCGTTCAATTAATTGTGATAAAACCTATATTTTAAAACACGCTAAGCCGCTCAAACCAATAATAAATCACAATAAATTCCGTTATCTTGTATCCGTTACCCTTTTTACTTACAGTAGTGTTTAATATGATCTACTGAATATATGGATATGATATGGATATGGCAAAGCCCCCTATGAGGCAACTTATGAGGGGGACCTATATTCATCAGTGAACTTATATATTTTGTGCAGTAGATGGATCAATAATAGATAAATCTTAACTGTGAAGTACACAAATATCTATTTTTGTCTTATTACGGGTATATTAGGTTGTTCCAGAACCTAGTGGCTTGACATTATCAATCGAGATTAGAAAAATTAAACCACGGATACAGCTCGTTAAATATAATTTCGTCAAACTATTGTTTTAGTAAGCTACGCTTGATTGACTGAACCTATTTTGAAATTTATCTAAAATAAATATAAATATTTGTATCAATAATGGTGAACAAACCTTTAAAACAGGTAACTAGGTCAACAAATAAGTATTACAGTTTACTGAAGCAATTTCACGAGTTTTTGGAATTAAATTTATTATCAATAAAGGCAGGGAAAAACAAGCAAGAACTTTGACCGGTCAAAAATCAACATAATATTAGTAATTGGTCGAAAGATTTTCGTGAAGTTAGAACATTAAGTTATTGATGACGTTGAAGCGAATATGAGACAACTCAGGATGAGTAAAGAATGACTCAGATGGCGCTGTAGTCGGAATTTCCTCGCATTTGTTTCGTCAAACCAATGACATTGTGACAGCATACAAGTTCGTGACCGAATCTAAACAATTGAGAATAAACTATAAATTGTGCTTTGGATACCTATGTAAAATTATATATATATACATATATATATATATATATATATATATATATATATATATATATATATATATATATATATATATATATATATTCTGTTACGTATATCTCAAAATTTGAAAAAACCGTTTCCGCTACAGCCTATTAAAGTCATGGCATAGTTGCCATGCTTGGCAAGCGGGTTGGCAACCGCCAACCGCAGTTATTTAACCTTTAGTTAAATAACTTTATAATTAGGAAGACGCTGATGCCTATCTGCTGCTTTGTTTCCCTCTGTCGCCTCTTATAACACCCAAGAGTTAATATGTGGTGGTGGAATGTTCTTGCACTGCCACTACCCGGTAAACTTAAAAAAACATGAGTGTACCGACCATTACGCGTTGCCAGTAGTGACATTTGAATCTGAGACATGGTTCATCACTACTCGAAGCACTGCCAAGAGATAGAGAAGAAAGGTTGTCGAGCAGTAGTCTCGTACCAGGAAGCGAAGTGTAGAGCTGTCCGCCATTAGATGGAGTGACGACCCGGTAAGATATGCAAGAAGCCGATGGATGCAGGTATCTCAGGATCTTCTCTTATGGTATTTCTCCTGAGAAGCCTGTTTCGATGAGCTGTAATGATGACGTTGACGTGTTTTGAATTGGCGCAGCTACAAAATGTTGAAGATAAACCAAAAAAAAATATTGTGCTAAACAAAACATTTTATTCAAATTTTTGTTTAGCACAATATTTCATAGAGCATGACGATAAAATAATTGGAAAAATATTGTTTCAAATTTCCTTTCGCTATATGATGTTATAACTTGAAGTTGTTTCTTAACAGATAGTGTATACTCGATGATATTTTTACCGTCTGGAAAAAATAGGATATTACAGGTGAACGGAATAGAAGCCTGATATTTTACAAAAAAAATATTTGTATCATTAATGGTAAAAAAACCATTAAATCAGTTTGTAACTAGGTCAATGAAATGAACCAATTTCACGAGTTTTTGGAATTAAAATTATTATCAATAAAGGCAAATAAAAACAAGTAAGAACTTTGACTAACCATTATTCAACATAATATTAGTAATTGGTTGAAAGGCTTTTGTGTACTTAGAAACATAGGAACATAGACTTCTATTCCGTTCACCTGTTACACCCTATTTTTTCCAGACGTTAAAAAAGAACAGTCAGTATAAATGCATAGTGGCTGTAGGTGACCCCCTTAGAGGCAACTTATGGATGAGCTGCAATGATAGAATGTTAATATGAGAATTATTAGTTTATATGGCATTGAAGATACAAACTTTTTTCTAATTCTATATTTTATGTAGCTTTCAGTTTTTGATCTGTTAAAATATTTTTAGATTTGAAAGATTAAAAAAACAAATCTGTGGGTAAAGAAATCTTAGCTATGTAGTTAAATACTCAGCATACGTAGCAATGTTACGGTATAAAATGACGATCGAAAAGAAATCGAAGCAAACATAACAACGCATTAGAATTAAATCGCGATCATGAATCGATTGGAAACGAATAGGTCTCAAACGCACTGACAACGTCTAAAGCGAACGAAATGTCGCAATAACCACCCACGGCTGGCGTGAGAGAGTCGACACTGCGAGCATTGTGATCCGACCAGTTCCCACACAAAAACCTATGCAAGACACACATCTGTAATAGTGGAGTAGTGCGCAGAAACCACGAGAATTGTTAATCTTTTTCGCAAGACCCTTGTTTCATTGTAAGGGATTGTGAATCAAACCTCATTTTATTCAAAATAATTTCTTAAGTAATAGGTATATTTCAAAAATGTTCATTATAGAGTTCAGATACGTTGATATTTTAAGATTCCACTGCAACACAATGAACAATAATTTAATTCTGTATCTGTTCGAATATATTACAGTATCATAATTTGAAAAACATTGAGCCCGTTTGGTTTTACAATTTAGAATCGAATGGAATGATACTAGGAATCGTATTCTTTTAACGTAGTTGTCCATTTTACGATAAGAGCATATTACAAAATGTTTGTGAGATTCCGGTACTTTTAGCAATTAAATTTGGTTTACGAAATATCAATCCACAAGTAACAATTAAAAGATAAGTCGATGCTATAGCCCACCTACATCTAGCCTTGATTAAGTATCCAAATGCAGATGCGGTATCACAAAGAACTTAGGGCATATGTTGTATAATATATGTTTAATGTACTTTGTGGACCTAAGATTATAAAAAAGGGTTAATTATAGATAATTTTCGTAAAAAATACTTATTTTTATAAAAGAAGCCATCATACTTTAACATGCATGCTATAAATTAGTTTTGAAAATTGAGTATTTTTTAAATAAAATTACAAACATATGTCTAAAAAATTAATGACATGAATCAACAACATTAAAAACTGATACAAGCTTGACATAAGTACCACATTCCAAAGGAAGTGCATTAACTGGCAGAATTCCTAGTATCATTCCTAAACAAACAAGCAGGCGACGAAACTTACCATGGAAGTGTTAATAAGGCCAAGGTAGTCCTGTATCAATTTACACAGATGTTGCCTAAGCCGTTTTTAGAAAGAAACAACTTAAAACCCTTAACGAAAATGTGTCGAAAATTTCTTGAAAGCGACTTTATTGGTCTGTATTATTTAACACTATCAAAAATATTGTTTACTATTATTTAATCTCTTTAAGTTTAACTAATTCAACATTTTTAATCTGTTCAAATTCGTAATGAAAACATTCGCAAATTATAAGTCTTTTTCTACACACCTGAGTCCATCCGGATGGGTTACTTGGTTCTATTTCTGCTACCAAGCAGTAGTGGTAAGCTGAATAAAATTAAATATTTTTACTGACTAATTTATTTCCCATCGTTTAGTGTGCTTTCAGCATCCATGTTACAGGGGGACTGAGGTACCCCTTCCCTAATGAAATTAATATGTATTTTAATTTCAAAAGCCTAACGTGTCATCCTTGGTAGGAATCTATTTTCTTTCACGAGAATTCGAGGTCTATCAAATCTGACGTAATGGCGGAGGCCGTGAGTCTATTGAAATTAAAAAAACATTCTAATTTCAATAGAGAATAAGGCTGGTTGAGACCAACATGCTTGGGATTCTGCAATTCATGAAATTAAAACTAAACCCAAGCATACTACTGCAAGACTTCAATATACATTAAACTCGTTCTGCATAGATCGAACCAAAACTAATAATTAGAAGCTGAAGGTACTCCGGATTAAGTTTGCCTTCGAGACGTCAAAAACCTCAGTCTCCCCGTGACCATGAGTGCTGCAAAAGCATCCGAAATGTCGGGAATTAAAAATAAGTAAAATTAAACGCGATAAAAACCTTAAAAATATTTTAATTCAATGTGTAGTGTTCGCATAAATATATACCTATATTAACTAATCATTAAGTATGTATTAAATTCAAAACTAAAATTAACTATTTCATTGATGCCATCGGGATTCGAACCCGTGTTGCCGGCAACTGTGAACTTTAACTAACAAAACGAATTAGCGTAAGTTAAATGACGCTAGGGTAACTCGGTAGTGCATTCTGAATCGTATAATTGGTCGATAACCACTCAAAAGTCTTGAATTAACCGCAAGAAGTCTATTACTACGATCAGGGGAAACGATAGAGTTTAAATAACTCGCATAAACATGCGAACTATCAACGCAAGAATTTATCGCGGTTTAAGCTGTACATCACTATCGGCTTACTCAATTGACGATTGCTTTAGAATTGTTCGAATTAGTTTAGAATTAAATAGTTAAACCGAAGTCGATGTTATTAGTTTCATTTACTGGCAGTCGTTTATTAGATTTCATTAGAAGTTGCAGATTGCATATACTTACCATTAGAATTCACTGTCGTAGTTAAAAGTGATTGTTACTGATGCTATTTTATAACCATTCCTACACCAGAGAGAAGTTTTAGGCTTTAGCTTTTACGTCGAAAACCTATTTGTAACTCCATTTGTTATTTAAGCTCGATTTAAATTGAATTAACAATAATTTTCTTTTACCCCTTACCGAGAAATGGCGGTAAAACCATCGCTTTGTGCCATAAGAAAAATACTTGGACCGGAGATGAGGAAAAGCGTCAGAGGTACGAAAAGTCTAGCAATAATGTAGTCAATCCACACATATTAAACGTAACGATTAAGAGAAATCCTATATGAGGCCCATGACCAGCGGTGGCATTTCACATTCTACACCCCGTCACTAAAGAAAAAAAAGACATGGAGTACTATCAAGAAATATGTGGCGAGACGATCTCAGTACTTTAAATAAGGATTTGTGAAATATCAACCTCCACAGATTTGTGGATGGAGAGATAGCTCCAGAAAATATGCAGGACCTGTGTATCAAAATGTTTGTATTTTTATTGAGCAAGAATTGTTAAATAAGAGTTGAATAAATATACTAATAAAGAGTACATGATTGATAAAAACCCCTGATCATCAGAGGTGATCGCTACCATGGTGTTTCTAAAATGTATTCATACTTAATTGTATAAAATATTATATTTTTCTATTATTTATTTATAATTTTATTTATATATTGCATTACTGTGTACAATATTGAGAGATAACATAATATACGAGGTATCAACCGTTACCTTACCAGGAGTGCAATAGGTTTATAATTATAATAATAATATATATATATATATATATATATATATATATATATATATATATATATATATATATATAGATAAATAGATATATGAAAATCTAAACGTTACCCCATACTAGGATTTCTCCTGTATCGTGGTTGCAGTTTACACAAACAAATTACACAAGGACAAACATCCAGATCCGGAACAATTAATTGTAGGCCATACAAATACTTGTTACGTGCGGGATTCGAACCCGCGACCCCGCGAACCCGCGGCACTCAACGCTATAACTCATTGCGTTACGGAGCCGTCAAATGCTTACAAGATATTGAAAAAACCCCGCTGGGTTATTTGCTGGTTCTTCCCAGGACAAAGGTTTGTTCCGTGTCAGTGGTATAGCTCAATTGACTTTCAATAAGTATTCCTGTAATCTTAATTACGTAAAACTTATTCTATTCTAAAAGCCAAAAACATATTATTAATAAAATTGAGGAAGAATCAATAATGTCTATGTTAGTGTGTTTTTGTGATATTTTTTTCGACAACAAGATTATCTACGTCTTAGTTAACTACTAATACACTGTTAGTCTACAAAGTAGCTAATTATGTTTCTTACGTTAAGCGTATATAGAGACCTACGATGATCAGCACACGGTTATTGTTTTATTTCCAGCATTTTAACGTACCACTCCTAAAATGCCATAAAATTCACTTTCGTGTCTTAATAAAAATTATAAGAAGATCTAATATCTAAAATGTGAAAGTGAAATATCAGAAAAGGCAATGGGTATTAATTTTTGAGAAATTAATAAGTTTACGTAGATCACAACCTATCAAACAAATAATACAAAAAATAATTGATATAAATAAACATGTAGTTTCGAATGTAATTTTAAACAAACCGTAAAAATTACAAATTAAGTGCAAATTAACAACAATATGATAATTCCATTTTAGTACAAATGAATATTTGTACATATTATATGTAATTGTTTTGTACGTTTTTTTACACAATAAGGGTGACAAACGAGCACAAAGCTCACCAGACGTTAAGTGGATGCTGAGATCCATAGACATCATCATTTACCAAATGCAGATGCGTTGTCACCTCTGTGGACTAAGACGGAATGCCTCGTTTCCAGTCAGTCATACGAAACACAGAAGCATAAAGCTGCTATTTTACGTTGGTATTCTGTGAAAGCGTGGTTGTTCAATGATCGAGCTAATCCATTCTTGCTACAACTATAATATAGTTACAGCATGGGTCTACCACGTAAATATCTATATAGTAAGAACTGTTTTTCCGATGTTTCCCAGATATTTACTTGCATCAGGAATTGTTAGAGAAAGATAGAGTTAACGTCACATCCTATTTTAATTGCTATCTCGGTTTTATTATATTAATTTTTTTTACGTTTTATTACTTTATCATATATAGCAACATTAAGCTGCTATTTTACGCTGGTATTCTGTGAGAGCGTGGTTCTTCCCTGGTCGAGCCAACTCACTCACGATACAACTATAATATGGTTGCAGCGTGGCTCTACCATGTATTACCATAACATAACTGCACCATGGCTCTACCACCAACTACTTCTAAACGGCTGAACCCATTTTAATGAAATTTTTGAGTGGGTTTCTGGATGGCTAAGATTCACAACTGGACCCAATAGGTGGCGCTGATATCAAGATCCTGAGATCACCCGTGCGCAGCCGGGGCGGAACGCTCGTATTGTATAAATTACTAAAGATACAAATCAATACAAATTACATAGAGTATAAACCTAAACAGTACGTACTGCTAAGGTTGCTACTGCTTATGGAGTACTTAAGAAATTTGTGCAAAGAATGATTCATTGTCTAAAACCTCTAGTTAAAAGCAATAACACAAGCGAATAAACACAAGTTGAATCACTCTTTTTTTATTTAAAACGACGAACACAAAAACTTAATATTGACTACGGAAAAATCTTGTCAAGGATTATATTTTTTTAGTCAGTTTTTCCATCTCAAGATGATTCAAGTCCACATCAAAATTCGAGGAAGAAATCAAGGCTCTTGAATGAATAAAAAATTAAAATTAAATAATTGCATTAATTATTGAACTGCAAAATATTAAACTTTCGTGTTTTTAGTGGTGTTCTAAAAACATTATACATATAAAATTGCGTATGAAACCACAATTGAATAACCCAAAGTACCATGAAATCGCTCACAATGGACTATAAACCCGGCGCAATTTAATTACATACTTGTTTTCGCACTGCAATTTGTTTAGACGACTTACCTGGTTACGCACTTAAAGTCACAAAATAAACAAGCACAATTTCAAGCCCTTTTTAGGGGGCGATCACTGAAAACTAACTACATAGCACATCGCACAGAAATCCAAGTATGAAGCACAAGCTCGCGAGAGAGATCGACCAATGCGCGGATCTACATGCGTCACGACACAAGGGTCGCGCGCGGAGGTTCGGCGCGGAATGACGAACGAAACGAATTTACTGATGCATTCCGGCAATCCGGCATTGTAGCCTGCGCTTGCGTCGATCCGTATAAAAAATATCGTATTTGTTTTCTATCCGTAGTAATCAATTAGAACCACTTACATATTTGTTACAATCGATAAGTTCCTTTATTTAGTCATGTTTTCTTTATAACCTAAGCACAAATTAACTGATTTTCTAGCGGTATGACATATATTTGTAAATATGCAAATATTTAATATTTAGATTCGATATTCATAACATTTTTAAATGGATAAAATACATTATTTTATAATAGTGACTTCAGAAATTGTTTCACAACGGCTCTACACTTTTCTATTGTATTAAGGAAATGTTGATTATTTATACGTATAATAATTTCATAAGATTTTTTATAGAACAAGGGTGACAAGCGAGCATATAGTCCACCTGATAGTAAGTGGATGCTGAGGTTCATAGACAACTACATTCTTTATCCTCGATCAAGAATCAAAATGCAAATGCGTTGTCACCGCTAAGGACTAAGATGTAATGTTTCGTTTCCAATAAAAAAGGGTCTTCGGTTTCCTACACCATAAAAACACTGTAGCATTAACAAGCTATTTCACGCTAGTATTGTGTGAGAGCATGGTCCTTCCTTGGTCGAGCCGACCCATTTGTGCTACAATAATAAACTACTATACTATAAAATAGCTACAGCGTAGCTCTACCACGTATAAGAAGATTAAAACAAAGATTTTATATTTTTATATTACGCAACATTTTATACATCAAACATATTATAAGAATGAAATTACCAAATTACCACACTTGAACGTGACCCGGGAAGTCCATACAGACTTTCCAGTAGGAATGTGAGAAAAAATAGAGAACCTGGAATAGGAAATTATCAGTTATAAAATTGAGTCAATTTAGTCACTTTTTCAATCAATTTATTTTATCTGAATAAATATCGCAAGAGTCGCGGATGCAAACCTGTATTTTGAAGTATAGTGTAAGTAATGAAGGAATTATGTATTCTAAAAACATTTTTTTATTTGCAATATATTCGACTGTCACGCCTCTACAAGTGCTCCATATAAAACGAAGGTAGAGTCCATAAATTCAAACTATAATTTATATAAATATATTAATTAGTAATTAAAATTGCATGTGACGTTAACTCTATCTTTCTCTAACAATTCCTGATGCAGGTAAATATCTGGGAAACATCGGAGAAACAGTTCTTGCTCGATATTTATGGGGTAGAGCACGCTGCAATTATATTATCAAATATAATATATACACAGCCACTACAGCTATATTATTGTTGTAGTACGAATGGTCGGCTCTAACGGTGTAGAACCAAGCTTTCACGGAATACCAACGTAAAATAGCAACTCAATGCTGCTGTGTTTCGTATGGTTAGTATAGAGAATCCGAGACCCTTTTTATTGGAAACGAGGCATTCCATCTTAGTCCTCACGGGTGACAACGCATCTGTATTTTCATTCTTAATCGAGGATAAAAATGTAGATTTCTAGTTGGGCCACAACATCCACTTACCATCAGGTGGACTGTGTCCTAGTTTGTTATTTTATTCTATAAGAAAATAGACATTTTTGGTTAATGAAGATAACGATTAAAATAAAAAGAAGTTAATGAAAAATAAGGAGGACGAGTGATATTTTTCAAACGTAAAAGCCGCTAAACTTACAGCGGCAGAAACCTACACTGTTCCACTGGACTGTAATTTACAGGGTTATTTTTTAAAGAGCCGTAGCCGTAGCCGAATTTTAAACTTGAATTCAATTATATAACTAATGATATGCCGTTATTGCTACTTTTGAAAATACGAGTAAATAAGGCTTCTACTTTTATTTGAAATTATCCCAAATCGAATGTGATTTATGGGCAACAATGTTTTTACCTACTAATCGACCCTTACGTGTGTGTTCGTGCGCGTAAAATCAGTTAAGATAATGCTTTTACTACGCATTTTGAATTTAAAAGATAAATAAATACAGATATATAAACGCTGAGTGGAAAACTTTTTGGTGCACTAATAGCATAAATTAATTTTTTGTGTTTGTGTTATGTTTTTTGTGCTTTTAGTTTGTGTAAAATAAATATTTTTCTTTCTTTCTTTCAAGATGTATATAATACATTTTCTGGTTATTTTTTATCTTATTCATTCAAAAAGTTATGACTTTGTACTTTGTAACACATTATGATAAATGGATAGAACAAAAATGTAATAGGATTCTTTCTTATGTAAGACTGGAACCTTCTTTATTGTGTAATGAATATTATATTAGAAAGAAGGTTCCAGTGTTTGAAGTTTGAATATTATAATATAAATATTTAGACTCGAAAACATTAGTCGGAGCTATTACCATCTTTTTCAATAACCTCGGTTATTGTAATACCCTACCAGGCGTTTTAGCTACAAATACTCAAACGTATAGTTTTGTTATCAAAATTGCTCAAGCGCATACACGTGCGTCGCTATTAACACGGTTCATATACTTACAGTTTTGAATCTACCATTTAAATTTAAAACAAATCCTGTAACATTTCTGCACACACTATCGGACGTGGTAGAGCCATGCTGCTGCTAAGACATCGTTGAATCGCGAACAGGTCGGCTCATCCGGGGAAGAATCATGGTCTGACGTAATACCAGCGCAAAATATCAGTGTTTCTTATAGTGAGTGCAGAGAACAAGAGACCCTTCACTACTACTGCTGTATTTTAATTAAATAATAATAATAATCTTTATTGACATAAAATGAGTTACAAATGTTCTATGAAGCCTCTGAATCCTAAACTAGGTAAGAACCTGTATGTCAGGATTCAGCATCTTCTCCCATGTTTCTTAGTCTAATGAATTTATATCAAGATAATTTTCAATTTTCCAAAATGAGTGTGTGTGTGTGTGTGTGTGTGTGTGTGTGTGTGTGTGTGTGTGTGTGTGCGTGTGTGTGTGTGTGTGTCATGTTATTCGGAATATGTGTATTACATAAATGCTTCACCTATCAGTATTTTTATATCAGTATTTATTCAGTATCCTCATAGTCTAATGTTATTAGCCAGTTCCTTATTTTTGCTTGAAATTTAGAATTTTATTAACTTTATTTAAATATATACAGAAAGAAAAAAATATTTCAAAGACATGTGAAGTTCGCCAACACTCATTGGGGCAGCGCGGAGGACACTTCCTTGCCCTAAAACCATCTCAGAAGTGAGGAGAGGCCTGTGCCCAGCAGTGGTACGTGTATAGGCTGTAACTTTACTTTACTTTACTATGAATTATGAATTATTCTTGGTCGAGCTAACCTTCTTTTGTTTATAGAATAAGGGTGACAAACGAGCACACAGTCCACCTGATGGTAAGTGGATGCTGTGGCCCATAGACATCTACATTTATCCTCGATTAGGACTAAGATGGAATGCTTCGTTTCCAGTAAAAAAGGGTTTCCGGATCCCTTCACTCACTATATAAAACACAGCAGCATTAAGCTACTATTTGGTGTTCTGTGAGAGCGTGGTCCTGCCCCAGTCGAGCCGACCTATTCGTGCCCAATCCCGAACACAATTCTTACTGATTATAATTATCTAATTACGTGTCTAATTTCAAATCTCTAATAATTAAATTTACGGAAATAAGGCAAATTTAAGGCACAAAAATAAATCTTCTTTCTTCCCGTAGGGATTTCCAAAAATCCTGAAAATAATCATTAGTGATTATAATTATCTACTAACGTGCTAAATTCGAAATCTCTAATGATTATTGTTACGGGTATAAGGCAAATTTGAAGGCAAAGGGTACATGAATCCTCCTTGTTCCCACTCTGTGGGAAATGTCCTATTCTGTGTTTCCATTATGAAGAGAACCTCTGTGTAAAATTCTTTTATGAGTCTAAGGGCTGTGAGTTGATGAGCCAGCAAGTGATTATAGTGAGTGATTGAGTGACTTGTCTTTTTATGTCATTCAAATCACTACTAACTACTAACACGGAAACAGTTTCCTCACGTTTGTATTTTGTTGATAAAAGAGATAACGAAAAACAAGTAGCACCTAGTTCCGGTATACACTTCCCGGGTTGTAACAAAAGCGCCCCATTGTGCTCACGGCCTTGGTCGTGCCGTCACGCCAGCCGTTCAGCCATCGATATCGAATGCACTGATCTCTAATTCACAGTCGTTCCCGCTCCGCTGATTTAATAGTGTAGGGGCCTTTTGTCTTTTGTTCTTTGTTCTGTGCTTATCGTTCCGCGGTATATTGAAGATGGGTGATATACGTGTTACTAGCAGTCCACTCCGACTTCGCAAAGATTGTTTCTGAATCTCGACAACAGTGCCTCCTATCGGAATTAAGTGTGCATTTAAATCAACCAGGAACCTATTTAAACACACACCAAAAAAATCATCAATATCGGTCGAGCCGTTTTTGAGTTTTTGCGAGACAAACTGATAGCAATTGATTTTTAAAGAACCAGCCAAATATGCAGAAAAGGTTCAGAATATTTAATATAGGCAAATGGTATAGAAAAATTAATTAAAAAAATCTCAAACGTTCTATCTTATTTCTTTTTCAAATTCAAAATGCTTGGAAATGCATTATTTTAACAGATTTTTCAGCGCACGCATACATTCCTAAGGGTAGATCGGTAAGCAAAAACGATGTTGACCATAAATTACATTCAATTGAGGATATTTTTAAATAATATTAGAAGCCTTATTTATCCGTTTTTTCAAAAACTGCAATATCCGTATATCATTATTCATTATTTATATATTTGAAGTTAAGTTTAAAATTTTGGCTGGACTAAAAAATAACTCAGCATAGAGATACAGGTGATATACATACGTATTATATTATTGTATTAGCTGTGTGGTGGCAGAGAAGTCATTGTTTACCCTACTCGTATTTTATATTATGGCTTCCGACGGATGATGACAAAGGGAAAGATTCAAGTTCAGTAGTAAACCTGACTCATCAGAAGGAAAACGTATGCGCATACAACTTTATTAACCTGAAAAAAATTTAGGATATATTCAGTAACTGGAGCAGAACGTAATAAAATATATCAAAAGTGAATTTTATTAGACATTACATTATCTAAATTAAAGAGTACTTAGCGTAGGCGGGTGTACTTTACTGACTAGAATTATTCAAGTACTCCAGAGGAATGACAGTCTAGTTAAGTGATTCTCTTCAAATATACCACGTTTTTTATTCATATTATTGCATTATTATCGAGTTGTAAGCTACCCTGAAAGTTTCATCCGTATAACTAATCGGGTAGTTTTCGAAATTTGAGTTGCAGGATTCCATTCGTAATGACAGACAGACAAACAAACAAGAAAGTGACTTAATAAAAACCTGATGAAATAATTCAGTTCTTTACTGCATCCGTTTTACTCGAACTATTGCTTGAAATCTTAGTCTTTAGGAGTTGACAACGCATCGGCATTTTGATTCTTAAACAAAATATGTATCTAGATAAAAACAGAACATATGAATAAAAAATATATGGATACATATGGATAAAAAATGAAACGAAAGGAAAGCGATAACTTCATCAAATTAAAATAAATTCAACTTCTGATTTCAATAAGATATGTGATGGATTTTCTTTAATAGAATAAGAGTGACATACGAACATACAGTCCTCCAGGTAAGCGGATGTTGTTATCCATAGACACATACACTATCCTCGGTTGAGGATCAAAATGCAGATGCATTGTTATCCCTAAGAACTAAGATGGAACGCCTCATTTCCAGTACAAAGCGCCTCCGGTTCTCCACACACACTATATGAAATACAGCAACACTAAGATGCTATTTCATGCTGGTATTGTGTGAGCACGTGGTCCCTCTTCAGTGAAACCGACCCATTCGTGCTACAACTATAACACTATAGTATGGCTCTACCACGTAGAAATAACATTAACATACCTAGTTTTAATTTGAGTTTGGGATTGCCGCTATTTACGCTGGTACGTTCGTGCTACAACTATAACACTACAGTACGGCTCTACCACGTAGAAATAACATTAACATACCTAGTTTTAATTTGAGTTTGGGATTGCCGCTATTTACGCTGGTACATTCGTGCTACAACTATAACACTACAGTATGGCTCTACCACGTAAAAATAACATTAACATACCTAGTTTTAATTTGAGTTTGGGATTGCCGCTATTTACGCTGGTACATTCGTGCTACCACTATTACACTACAGTATGGCTCTACCACGTAGAAATAACATTAACATACCTAGTTTTAATTTGAGTTTGGGATTGCCGATATTTACGCTGGTACATTCGTGCTACCACTATTACACTACAGTATGGCTCTACCACGTAGAAATAACATTAACATACCTAGTTTTAATTTGAGTTTGGGATTGCCGCTATTTACGCTGGTACATTCGTGCTACCACTATTACACTACAGTATGGCTCTACCACGTAGAAATAACATTAACATACCTAGTTTTAATTTGAGTTTGGGATTGCCGCTATTTACGCTGGTACATTCGTGCTACCACTATTACACTACAGTATGGCTCTACCACGTAGAAATAACATTAACATACCTAGTTTTAATTTGAGTTTGGGATTGCCGCTATTTACGCTGGTACATTCGTGCTACCACTATTACACTACAGTATGGCTCTACCACGTAGAAATAACATTAACATACCTAGTTTTAATTTGAGTTTGGGATTGCCGCTATTTACGCTGGTACATTCGTGCTACCACTATTACACTACAGTATGGCTCTACCACGTAGAAATAACATTAACATACCTAGTTTTAATTTGAGTTTGGGATTGCCGCTATTTACGCTGGTACATTCGTGCTACCACTATTACACTACAGTATGGCTCTACCACGTAGAAATAACATTAACATACCTAGTTTTAATTTGAGTTTGGGATTGCCGCTATTTACGCTGGTACATTCGTGCTACCACTATTACACTACAGTATGGCTCTACCACGTAGAAATAACATTAACATACCTAGTTTTAATTTGAGTTTGGGATTGCCGCTATTTACGCTGGTACATTCGTGCTACAACTATAACACTACAGTATGGCTCTACCACGTAAAAATAACATTAACATACCTAGTTTTAATTTGAGTTTGGGATTGCCGCTATTTACGCTGGTACATTCGTGCTACCACTATTACACTACAGTACGGCTCTACCACGTAGAAATAACATTAACATACCTAGTTTTAATTTGAGTTTGGGATTGCCGCTATTTACGCTGGTACATTCGTGCTACCACTATTACACTACAGTATGGCTCTACCACGTAGAAATAACATTAACATACCTAGTTTTAATTTGAGTTTGGGATTGCCGCTATTTACGCTGGTACATTCGTGCTACCACTATTACACTACAGTATGGCTCTACCACGTAGAAATAACATTAACATACCTAGTTTTAATTTGAGTTTGGGATTGCCGCTATTTACGCTGGTACATTCGTGCTACCACTATTACACTACAGTATGGCTCTACCACGTAGAAATAACATTAACATACCTAGTTTTAATTTGAGTTTGGGATTGCCGCTATTTACGCTGGTATTCTGTGAGAGCGTGGTCCTACGCTTCCCTTCCATTAGTGCTACAACCACAATACATTTGTAGCATGGCTCTACTACTGTAGAATCCCCGTTTTTTCTTGTTACTGACATTTTGTGGTGTAAATCACCTATAAATCACTAAAGTGGATCATGGTCAAAAACATAAAAGCTGAAGCGATGCTGAATATAGTTTCTTTCGGAGATTGCAATATGTGATAGAGTGTTTTTCTGCCTTAAGAACTGCCTAGATAAATATCACCCTCTCCGAGTAAAGTATTCGTGACATGGTACTATTTTTTAGATATCATTTGACTTCGAAGTCAACAATTTGTGAAAAAGAATCGAGTCCCAAGCTCATTACTTAATAACCAATTATGTTCTCCGCTGAGACATGAGTCACTGTTGGCGACGCTCATTACTGTTGCTACAAAATATATGGTCTCGTTCAGCGTGGACGGCTCCACTTTCTAATTTATTCCACTTTCAACGTTAAATCCTTTGATTACCTTTCCCTTAATATTCACAGAGAACTAAGATATTATTAGTATTATTACTATTTGACTGCTAGTAGCTGCTGCCTAGTGTACGTAAACGCGGTTGCTGATTTTGAGGTCCAGGGTTCCAATCCCGGATTGGAGCAAAAATCAGTAATTGCGTTTTTCTGTCCGCCTGTTGGTCTAATGGTTGTGTTAGTGCAACTGTTGATCATGAGGTCCCGGGTTTGAATCCCGGGTCGGGCCAAAAAATTCATTTATTGAGTTTTCCGTCAAGAAATTCTCAGTGTGCAAGAAGCTACCCTGAGTCAATAATTTGGCGGTGTCTTTTTCCTCTGCCTCGGAAAGCACGTAAAGCCGTTGGTCCTGTGCCTGATCTCTTCCTGTTCGTGTCGGTTTACTGTCCCATCGGATAATGAGAGTAAGGGAATAGTGAATGCACCTGTGCTTGCGCATACGCTTGGGCACTGTCCTGAAGTCTTATGGGTAAGAAGAAGCTGGCTGGATCTTTTCTCACTCAAAGGCGAAAAAATTCAACAAGGAAACACAGCCATTCTTGGCCCTATACCGCAGAGAGTAAAACGCAGCCATGGTTCTTGCGACTATACCGCGGGGAGTAGGATAGTATATTAATATTTGTTATAGTTCCTTTGTTGTAAGTATTGTATAGGATAATGTTATTTTTATAAATTATTTAATATAGTAAACATTAAAAGAAAATTGACATAGATAATATTTAAATATGATCAAAGTTAAGAAGGTGTAAGACTTCTGATTTTATTATAACAACTTTTCAAAAACAAAGATTACGCTATTTATGAAGGAGGCCCATATCAGTTTTTTACGTGACAGAGCCATGCTACAGCTATATTGTGGTTATAAAATGAATGGGGCAGCTCGGCCGGGGAAGGACCACGCTCTCGTGTTTCATATGATGAGTGTAGAGAACCGGAGTCCCTTTTTACTAGAAATGAGGCATTTCATCTTAGTCCTCAGTAGTGACGCATCAACGCATCTGTATTTTGATTATTAATCGAGGATAGATGTAGATCTCTTTGGTCTACAATATCCACTTACCATCAGGTGAAAAGTGTGTTGTTTATCACCCTATTTGGATTAAAAAAAAGTGTTATATAGTAAAATTCTTCAATGTTATATAGTACAGCTTTAAAGAGTCTATCATCCCATCTGGTACCAGATCGGCACTTTATCCAGTGGGGGGCCGTCTGAGGCTGCCACTCAAAAACCTTTTAAACCTTAAGTACAATGTTGAATCTATAACTTTTACGTATATTTACATATAAAGTACTTACGTATTTTCAGATTTTTATAAAAAAAATTGTCGTGTAGTGGCGCTGTAAGATAATCTATTACCCCACATCATCCAAAGGGGAAACTGAAGCAGGAAATAAGAAGTAGCATATTCCTTCAACCTTTGTTTGTGTTGTTGTTCAAAATTTGTATATCTAATAGATAAAAATGTATCCGTATGTTAAGAATTATATATTATGTGTGTTATATACTTAACGTATATAATTTATTGTCTGTAGCCATTTAGATAATTCAAATTTGACAGAACAACATTTTTAGGCGGATAAAAACCGGTAGACCTAAGCGACGCGTGCGCAGATATCAGTCAAGATGGCGCGGGCATGATTGAGCCGTCACGCTTCGCTCGCTCGCACCATTGTTTTTTATTTAGAGGCCGACCAGTGTTTTTTCAAACGTATTTAGTTACATTTGATCCAAAGACTGTAATTATTTAAACGGTCATTTATAAATAGATAGTAGTGTTTAGGGGTTTTAACGGAAGGAAATTTTCTTTTTATAAGTACTTATGAAAAGAAAATTTTGCTTTGCGAATCATCCTTGGAAGGAATCGGTGTTATTTAGTGAGGATGTGTGGTATATCAAATCTGATGTAGTGACGGAGGCGATCCAGTACGTGTTCACAGACTCCGGGAAGTCTACGTCGCATGTTTTCCTAATAAAATAGCGTTTCTCTTCGTGAAATTTCATTGCAGTCAGTTAAGATATTTCGTAGATTAACTTGTACAGAAAGACATACAACAAATTTTTAAATGGTAAATTATGTACCAATATCGTCCCGTGAGTGTCGTAAGAGGTGACAGAGGGAAACTGAAGTAGGTGAGGGCAGCAGCGTCTCCCCGATAACAATTCAAAATAATAAAAAGCTGCGGTTGACAACCCGCTCGCGAAGTGTGTCAACTATGACAAATATCCCCCTATGAGGCAAACTATGGGGGAGGCCTATGTTCAGCAGTAAACTTTTATAGGCTGTAATGATGACGATGATGAATTTATGCCTTAATAGCTTGCAAATAACCTTAGCTTAATAGAAGTCAGATATTTTGATGTTTCAGACAATATACCAGACTTCAATTTAATAATAAAACTTATTATAATAAATAACTCCTCCCTACTTTTATACGCAACACAGACGTAGACACATTTTATAGTACAAGGGTAACAAATGAGCACACAGTCCACCTGATGTATGTGAATGCTGTGACCCATAGACATCTACATCTATCCTCGGTTATGAATCAGAATGCAGAAGCATTGTCACCCGTGAGGACTAAGATGGGATGTCTCGTTTCCAATAAAAAGGGGCTCCGGTTCTCTAAACTCACCGTACAGAGCACAGCAGTATTAAGCTGCTATTTTATGCTGGTGCTGTATTTTATGGACCTAATCCTAGGCCCACCCTACACGTTTCCCCCGGGTGGTGCTAAAAGAGCGACAAAGCCGAAAGAACAGACTCGGCTACTCGCCGTGTGGTAGCGGCGTAAAATATTCCACACCCTAGTTTTCGCACCATGAGGCAAAAGGTAAAAGAAATGGCCCCGAGTTCCCGGCGCCCCTTTAAGGGGTGCAAATAATCTCCGGGAGGAAAACCGGTGACGAGGTTCGCCACCCGTCACGTTCTGTCTCCCAGAGAGGCGAAAAGTGGATTGCAGAGGCCCGTCTGGCTACGTTGAATGTATGTAGGGCAAAGAATGATAAAATGGATAAAGTATGCGATATGATGTATGATAGAGGAATAGGTGTGTTATGGGTAAATGAGACGAAAAGGAAGGGGAAGGATGTCACTGCACATGGCATGTATACCGCATACTGGTCTGGTGTAAACGAGATCGAGCGGGCATGCCAGGGAGTAGGTATCATCCTTTCAGAAAGAATGGGCCAATGTGTGAAAAAGTATTAATGTGTAAGCCCAAGACTGTTATGGATACGAGTGAAAGTGGGCTTAAAGAAGTTGTTTGTGTTAGGGGTCTACGCCCCAGACATGTCTAAGCCCACTTATATCCGGGAGCAGTTTTGGGAAATGGTAAGGATGGTGTTAATGAAGTGTAAGGGAAATGAAAATATTATTATGCTAGGAGATTTTAATGGAAGGGTTGAGGTGAGGAGGCTTGGTTATGAAAAGGTATTGGGAACGTTTGGTGATGAAAGTATAAATGAGAATGGTGAAAGCCTCCTCACCGCATGTGTGGAAAGGAATCTTTTTGTGACGAACACTTTCTTTCGTCATAAGGAGATTCACATGTATACTTGGGAAAGAGGTGATGATAGAAGCATGATAGATTTCATAACCGTGGATGAAAGAATGAGGAGCGCAGTGGTGGATACAAGGGTTTACCGGGGGTCCAACGTAGGGACGGACAACTACCTGGCCTTATGCCGAATTAGGGGTTTATTCAGACGTTGGCGGCATAGGACATCTGTGTCTACCACTGCGTTACAGCGTATGAGAATTGAGAGGTTACAAGATGAAGATGTGAAAGACATTTACAAATGCAGACTGAGAGAAACTATAAGTAATTTGGATGAGTTGTGTGTAAATGAGTTAGACTTGGAGAATGTGTGGCATAATGTTAAGAAAGGTTTAGTGGATGCAGCTACCGAAGTATGTGGTGTTAGTAATAGAACGAATGAAAGCAAAGACAATACGTTATGGTGGGATGATGAGGTGCGTATGGAAGTTGAAGCAAAGAAGAGAGCATGGCTAGATTTACTAGCGACCAAAGCTGGTAATTCTGGCGGTTAGAATGATGAGAATGAAAGAAAAAAGGCACAGTTTAAACGTTTAAATAAGATAGTAAAAGAATTAGTTGATAGGAAAAAGCAAGAAAGAACGGAGAAGAATGATAGAAGAATATCGGATAACTTCCAGGCAAATATTAAAATGTTCCGGAAACTCGTAAGAAATACCAGGGGACTTTCAAAACAGCCTAGATTGAATGCGATACGAGACGAGAATGGTTGTATCCTCAATGATGAAATGTTGAGTCTAAAGAGATGGAAGGAATATTTTGAAAGCGTATTTATGAGTGAGGAGAAGTGTTAATTAAATGAAATAGAAATTCCGAAAGAGAATGAAAGAGATAGGGAGATAAGTATAGATGAAATAATGAAAGCAATGAAAAGCATGAAAGTAGGTAAGGCAGCCGGATATGATAGAGTTTCACTCGAAATGCTAAGGGCTGGAGAGGACGTTGTGGCAGGCCTGCTGTACACCTTGTTTAATTTATGTTGGGAACTAAAGCGGGTACCGGGAGACTGGTGCAAAGCCGTGATAGTCCCAATATATAAGGGAAAAGGGTCACAGCAGGACTGTAAAACTACCGTGGTATTAGCCCTCTTAGCATTGTGGGAAAACTGTATGCTAAGGTACTAATTGAAAGAGTTGTGAAAGAAACTGATGAAAAATTTGGGATGTGCAAGCGGGATTTAGAAAGGGAATGGGGTGTACAGATCAAGTCTTTTTCATGCGCATGATCGCGGAGAAGTTTTTGGCGAAAAACCAAAAAGTTTTTTGTGCGTTCATGGACTTGGAAAAGGCTTATGACAGAGTGGACAGGGATGTGTTATGGCAAACGCTGAACGCATTTAGGTTGAGCGATGGTTTGATACAGGCATTAAAGTCTCTGTATAGGGACTCGAGTGCTTGTGTTAGAATCAACGGGGTCTAGTCGAACTGGTTTGGCATCCATAAAGGTGTCAGACAGGGCTGTGTAGCTTCCCCGTGGCTGTTCAACCTATTTATGGACAGCTGTTTGGAAAATTTGAAAGTTGAAGAATGCGGGTTAAGAATGGGTGGGCGATGATCAAGTCATACTTGCGTCGTCGACAGCTGAGTCGCAAATGATGGTTACATTAATGAATAGGTCATTAAAAGAAAGGGGAATGAACGTGAACGCAAGTAAGACGAAAGTGATGGTTTTTGAAAGAGATGAAAGCAAAACGGTATGTGAAATAAGAATAGAAGGAGAGTTAATTGAGCAAGTGGATGAGTTCGTATATTTGGGATGTGTATTCAGCAGGGATGGGAGATATGATAAGGATATTGAAGAGAGTGAATGAAAAAGTAAATGGGGCTCTACACTCTATTGTGAAAAGTCAGAATGTGTCAAAAAAGGCACGTATGGCAATTCACAGTGCTGTATTAGTCCCTACTTTAACGTATGGTAGTGAAAGTTGGGTGTGGCAGAAGAAACACGAGAGTAGAATAAATGCAGTAGAAATGCGGGAAATATCATACTCATAAATAATGTCCTAATAGTAATTACATAGTCAGTTAATAAAATGTCTATAGTTAAAACCGTTTGTTTTTTAATTTACTTTTTGTCAAGCAACCTTGAAAACTAGAAAACAACCTGTCATGAATTAGGTATAAGTAGGCAAACAGATAATGAAGTATTTGTATGTGAAAACGGGTGTTTTAACGTACTCCTATCAATTCAGCTTTAATATTAAATGTCTGTGGCCGACTACGATACAACGTTTCAAAAACATGAAACTCAATAAAACTGCACATAAAAGTTATTGTGGACAAGAGAATTTGAAGCAATCCAAGAGAAAAGCCGAGCACCGCAAGCTTTTAATACTGTCAAAACGAAATCCCCTTCTAAGTGTGGCTTACGCTATAACTGAAAGAAACCCTAATATAATGAACTAAACGGGGAGGCACCCTACAAGAAAAAGCAAAGAACAGACTGCGTCTACCTTTTCTACATACAACTTTTTCCTGTTAAATGTATCGTGTATATTGTTTACTATTAAGTGTCTATATTGTTTCTAAAATTTAGTTTTCATAACTCCAACTCTACACTTACATTGTTACTCCGAACTTACAAAACTCTGAAACTACAGTGTTAATAATCGGTATGATTTAGCGATTCTGAAAAAACGAGCCAGTACAGTTCAGGGGACAGAAGGATTTGCCTCCTATCTATTATACTTTCGACTCAGCTGCCTGGTAGACTATGGTTAAACCGTGGTTTTCCGCCTTTCTAAGGCCTTGGACTGTGTTAACTATGAGATCATAATCTAGTAGCTACAGCATTACGTAGCAATTAAACATGGCGTTTAAACTGATTACTTAATTTTTACGTAATAGAAGGCAAACCGATGTTATGAAGACAGGAGTTTTTCTGGGTCGTTAGAATCTTTGGGTGTTCCTCAGAGCTCAATTTTAGTCCCTTTCGGTTCTTAGTCTATATTTTAATGTTTTATTTTACCATGATATAGTTTTATTTGCTGATGACACTTCGTTGATTTTAAGATTTAAATGACAATTATTAAAATATGACAAAGCGAATGATGTTATATAAAACTAGTACATAATTTTAACGTCAAATTCAATAAATATAATGCCAAGTGGCAAGCCTATTTAAATCTATACTATTTACTATATAATATAATAAAGCGAAAGAATTTTGTGTTTGTTTAAACACGCTCTCTATCTCTGGAATTACTTGTCTGATTTGAAAAATTTGGTAGGGCATAGATATGATCTACTAGCCTAAAAATCAAGAATTTAATGTTTTATCGCATGATATCGTATCTAACAATCATATTGAACATATAAATGATATAAAAAGCTCATTGTTAGAAAGACAAATGATTGAACATTTTTTAAGCAAATAATTGCTATTTTTACATTAAAAAAGTTGTTTTAGCGGCTTATGGTGCCTGTGTGTCTGATTATGGTGGCCTATGGCTTATTTATCAAGTCCTAGATAAAGGGGTAAACACAATAACTTTTGAAAATATCAAATTTTTAACTCAATCTATTTTTAATCTCTTCATCTATCATGTGGGAAGCCATGTAATTTAAATGGTTATTTAATTTTGTTTTGTTTTAGTTATAATCAGTTTTTTCGGCTGAGATATTCTGAAATTTTCGGTGTTTGAGCAGCCTTGTAATAATAGAGTCGTGCACTTTTGGATTTTCTAAACCTTTTTTTATTGACGTTTGACATAAAATTATCAGAAAATCAGAAGCAATAGTAATAAGGTTATTTGTCAAAACTTAATTTTAGTTATCAAAAAAGTGATTAAAAATTGACATATAACATGAGTGTTTAAGGCATATATATTTGGATTTACCAAAAGTTTTTTTGTATATTATAGCCACATTCATTACAAATAGCATAGGCTATATCTAGCATTAGGCTACATCTCTCAGCTAGCCTTAAATATTGATTTTTGTTAAGCAAGTCAGAAGAAAAAGCGCTCCGAAATGATTTATCCGCGTGCACTGGCGTGATGTTTAATGATACGTAAATACAATGCTCTACAAAAATATAGATATTTACTTCATCTAAAAAGAAGTTTGCGATAATATATTCCTATTTCTTACACAAAAGCCACAATAAGGTAAATAATTCAAAACTCGGCTCGACTCACGAACGACGCATAAACCCTAGCCGCCCTATGAGAACCGAGAGAAACCATCGGTGAACGCTTCTATGGGCGAGGATAGTTCAATCATTTTAGCTAAAAAATTGGCAACATTATTAGAGTACTTTTATCTATCAGCATATGCACGTTATGTGTAGTTAAATGATACCCACTTTCGCTTCTCCTCCCGTGTGAGCGTCACCCCCGCCCTAGAATGTGTCCCGAAGCGCGTTGTTTTTTTTTTTAATTTTAAAGAAAACCGTACACGATACATGAAAAGTATGTATGTATGAAATGATCCTGTATAAATTTGCTAACATTCACATATAGTTCAATATCAAGATACTGTAAGCCACGGAATATAAAAAACATCCGTGCTGTTAGCTCATTCTGTGTAGATCGGACCAAATATTAATATTCTAAAACTGAAGGTAGTCGAGCTAGCTATGACATCGGGATGTCAAACACCTGAGTCCCCCACTTGACCATGGGTGCTGTAAAGCACCCGAAACGTTGGTAAATAATTAAAGAGTCAAAATTAAATGAGTTAAATTAGTTTAATTTAATTTGACCTCTCAATATTTTTATGTACCTAAATATTTTCAGTTTAACCTCTAAAAATATGATAAATGAAAAAATATCTAAAAATGCTGCTGAGAAACGTGAAACGGTCATCTAAACAGCAGTAATTAGACGGTAAATCATCTTTACGTTTTAAATTTCAAACGCGGAGACGCTTCAGCAATCGTTTTTACATTTACGTGTCCTGTATCCAAACGTTGAGTCAATTTTTATTTCCTACAAGTTCAAGTTACAATAGCGGATGGCAATATGGCGTCGTTTCCGGCAGCTCACTTCCGTTTGGCGGCACGCTTCAATACACAGCCCGTTTCAGGGCGGGTGTGTAATGTTTACTGTAAATACGTAAACATTACACACCCGCCCTGTTAATATTTTAGGGCGAGGAAGGAACCCTTTCAGAAATGAGGGTGACCTGTGCCCAGCAGTGGGACGTATATAGGCTGTAAGGCTGTTTGTAGTTTTAAGTAGTACGGCCTTATTTGGAAGAATTGCCCATGTTATCTATTTCATCATATATGTTTTAACTTTTTACAGAAGTAAGGTTTACAAATGAGCACGCAATCCAGCTTACGGTAAGTAAATGCTGTGGTCCATGGACATCCGCCACACCATTGCATATATATATACAATATGTAACGTAATTAACGCACACCCTCAGACACCCCAATTAGTATATTATGTTATAATCATAATACATTTTGTTTTGACTGTACAGATTTAGTGTGACTGTAATTTACCTGATTCTGAACAAACTACTTTCTCAAAGTGCGTTAATTATGTTACATGTTATTTGTATATATATATATATATATATATATATATTTGTGTGTGTGTATATGTATATATAATTATTCATATACATATATATATATATATATATTGTCACGATTATTGTATTAAGAATAAAAGATTCTAAACCTGGACGCCCTTTCTACAGGCTTTTAGTGGATTTTAGCATTTTGGCTACATTTTAGTCATGATAAAAGTGATAAAATCTGCTAAAAGTTTAAGTCAAGCTTGTGCAGTATATTATACCAGCGTGAAACAGCAGCTTAACACTGCTGTGTTTCGTATAGTGGGTGTAGAGAACCGGAGACCCTTTTTACAGGAATTGAGACATTCCATCTTAGTCCTCAGGGGTTACAACGTATTTGAATTTTGATCCTTAATTGAGGATAAATGTGGATATCTATGAGCCACAGCATCCACTTACCAGTAGGTGGACTGCGTGCTCGTTTATCCACCAATGCTATAAAAAAGTTTCAAATTAGACGATTTAGATTTATACAGAGTCTCATAATAAAAATACGTGAACAAATCGAGTTCATTTACGTGGTAGAGCCAAGCTGCAGCTATATTGTGGTTGCAGCACGAATGGGTCGGCTCGACCGGAGTAGGACCACGCTCTCACAGAATACCAGCGTAAAATAGCAGCTTAATACTACTACAGCTGTTTCCTATGGTGAGCGTAGAGATCCAGAGACACTTTTTTACTGGAAACGAGGCTTCTATCTTAGTCCTTAGGGGTGACAACGCATCTGCTTTTTGATTCTCAATCGAAGATAAACGTAGATGTCTATGGGCCACAGTATCCACTTACCATCAGGTGGACTGTATGCTCGTTTGTCACACTTATTCTATAAAAAAATAAAATTCGATCCCCATTTTTAGATTATCGTACCATTAGACGGGATAGTAGACAAACACTGGCCTGATTGTTAAAAAAACAACAGAAATTTTAACTGTTAATTCTTTCCATTGATTTACGTTCTTATTTATGTCACCAAATAGCAGTGCTCGCACTGAAGAGTTTCAGTCTGAAGGGTATAGAGAAAATATACTTTTATAATAAAAGGCTGTGAGTCATTTCATCTTAGTCCTGAAAGGTCTGTCGTAGATCTGTATCCTTTTTGGTTTGAAATTGGCTGCAGGTGTTCGTGAACTTCAATAGTCTCTTACCGACAGGCAGACTGTAAGTTCGTGTATCAATGTATGAAAAACTGTGACATGTTATATATGTATGTATGAAAGTGCTGGATAATGAAAAAAATATTCTGAGAAATCATGCATGTTTAAGGAAATCTAAAATAAACATTTGAGGAAATTCGAACTCGTCTCTACAATTGGCCTAATTCCGTTTTCGTGTCCAGTAGTGGGAAATATATGGGCTTGTTCAGGCAGTTTACTTATGGTTACAACAGACTAGTGTAGTACGTGAGGGTAATATGGTCATCCGGTTAATATGGTCACTTTCTTATAACTCAAAAACCACAGCCTTGTTTGCATAGATGGCTCTGTGATACGATAGCTCTTCATCAGTCAATCAAATATTAAAGGGTCAAAAGGACTCGGCTTCATCGACGCCATTTTGACAGTTGACATTATAGTAAATACTACGTTGTTCTACTCTTCTCGACGACTCTTTGTCATGTCCTATTAAAAACCCTCAAATTCACAGAAAAAATATTGTAGGCCACTTATGGGCAAAAAAACTATTCTATCCCTCAAGTTAGACCAAACTGCACACGGTGTTCAAATTTCATTAAAATCGGTTAAGTTTAGGAGTCCATCGCGGACAAACAGCGTGACACGTAATTTATATATATTAAGATTTTTGTCGATTTTAGTATGGTGTAGTGTGGTTTGTCTTATTTAGATTGATTTTTCTAAGTGTTCCTAATTATTGTCACAGTTTCTTTGCCATGTTTTTCATAATATATTAGTTATAGTTTACGACTTAGTGTTTTTATCTCTGTCCTACTCCTTGTTTTGGTTTTATAGGTCGGCAAAGCTTTAGGTGACCATATTACCCTCACGTACCATATAAAATAAATTCAGTAAGTCTTCCTGAAACCAACACGTGTGCGTACCGGAACTCAAAACGAGAAGAATATGGTAATGATAATTCCAAGCCTGCATCGTGCATCGTTTCAGTTCTAAAAAGAGCTCATTGTTAACACGTTCAGTGTCTACCATCCTAGCCTATGAGTCTGAGTCAATGCCTACGCTTGTCCACATGTGTGGGCTATTAAATCTGCGCCAGATTGTATCAATATATGAGCGCTGATGACTATTCGCACTGCTTATGGCGCCGAGTCACAGATGATAGCAATTATACCGTCTATCATATATCGATTTGTTGTTTATTGGACTAGGTTGAAATTGAATAAAATAATTTTGTATTTATATTAGTTTGCAATATTAACAGTTTCCCTTTTTTATAGGTAGGGTCATAGGGTGACAAACGAACACACATTCCACCTGATGGCGAGTGTTGCCGTGGCCCATATACATGTACATCTATCCTTGCGTTGTGAGGACTAAGATGGAATACCACGTTTCCAGTAAAAAGGGTCTCCCGTTCTCTACCCTCACCATAAGAAACTCTGCAGTATTAAGCTACTATTTTACATTGGTATTCTGCGAGAGCGTGATCTTTCCCCAGTCGAGCCGACCCGTTCGTGATACAACATACTACTATTATAACTGCAGCATGGCTCTACTACGTATTATTTACCTGTCCGCGAAACAGACAAAATAGTTAAACAATTTAAGTGTTCATATATGACCGCTTAACGTTAGTGGTCAGCCACCGCAGTCTATTTTGCCTCGTTTTCAGGCAAAACACGAGTCGTATTATCGACGGTGGTATGTCTTACCTAGTATAGTGGTGTTGGGATTAGTGGGGACGAGAGTAGTTTAGTAAGTTTATTTAGATAAATATTAATCGTAGTCCCATTAGAAATTGTGTTCCAAGAATATATTTATATACTATATATATTTTTAGAGTAACATTTATGTATGTGTTTTATACGTGGTAAAGCCAAGCTGCAACTGTATTGTGGTTATAGCTCGAATGGGTCGGTTTTATCATAGAAAAACCACGCTCTCACAGAATACTAGCGTGAAAAAACAGAATAATGCTTAATGCTGCTGTATTACGTATCGAGTACCTATAGAGAACCCTTTTTACCGAAAACATTCCATCCTTATCATCAACGCGTCTGCATTTTGATTCTTAATAGACGATAGATGTAGATCTCTTCGGGTCACATAATCCACTTACCATCAGATGATCTGTGTGCTTATTTGTCAAATTATGTATGTGAAGTAAAATAAGAGTGACAAACGGACATCCAGTCCTGATGATAAGTGGATACTGTGGCCCATAGACATTTATATTCTATTATCCATCTTCCATTCTTCCACCATTTTTACTGGAATCGAGGCGTTCCATCTTATTCGATGGAATGCCAAAATGAAGTGACAATTTTGTTTTTGTTACAACTTATTTTCCTATCCGTGTTTCTTCTTCTCCTCTAGTTTCTTCGTGTTGTGTGCATGAGCAACGAAAAACTTTCTTATTTATCTATCTATATAAAACATAAAAATGTTTCTACCTATGTCCCTTAAAAACTTTGAACCCATCCTACAAATTTTGATGAAACTCTTTGCGTGTGTTTGAATGGATCGCTAGATGGTTTATATTTACATTTGGACCTGGTAGGCGGCGCTGCTATCGAGATCCGTGCGAAGCCGGGCGTATCGCTAGTTATTTTATAAAATATATAATTTACAACTAAAAATAATTTTGTTTCGATGTTTCTTCTCCGGTCAGAGGAACCTGAAATTTTAAAACAGTATATTTAAGTAAAATTAAAGAAGACTTATGACATGCACAATTTTAATTTATTACCTTAAAATAAATATTTAATTCCATTTTTAATTGATATATTAAATGGAAAAATATTCCTCACTGTAATAAAGTGAAAATAATAGATGTAAAGAGTGAAATTCGAAAGTGAAAATTCCAATTTAATCTTCACCTAAATGATATTTTATATAGAAAAATTAACATTAATTAAAATTTAATTTAATTAATTATAAAAATTGTTAATTAAAAAGCTCTGATGACTTTCTTTTAAAAATTATGTCAAAATTTGATCCTGCTAAGCTTTCCAGGTTACTCGACTTCACAATCTAAATGTACAAAATCTGATTTCCGCCAAGTTGAAAAATTATATTAAACAAAGATTGTAACATAAACGTTATTATAAAATTAAAGAATCTTATGAATGGTAATTACTGCTGAAAATGAGGTGATCGCAACCAAGCTATTCTTAATTTGTTTTGTATTATTAATTATTTGGTAACATTTTAAATGATTGTAAACTGCTCATTTAAAATGGGTGGCTGATGGGTTTCCTGCTGGTTCTTCCGAAGACTGAGGTATTATTTATAATCTACGGAAGCAGCACCAGAAACAGAAACTTTTTATTCAATAAGTTCATGTTTCTCTTGCTCTGGAGTCACCACCAAATCGGCAATTCAATCATTTTCTTATCCGATTTTTCCATTCGTTGGTTTAATTAACAATTTGTCGTCCAACAATAAAACGTATTTCGGTCGTTAACATAAATGACTTAAATCAATAACTGAGTCATTTTCACATGTGTGTGCTATGTGTTGTGACGCGTAACTGCAACTGGGCTGTGACTCATAGAGTTAGAAAAATGACATTACGTGCTACAGCCTAGCAGATAATTTGATTGGCACGTCCTAGCGACATAGTCGCCAATGTAGTTGTTAAATAATCATGCTGATTACATAAACCTGTTTCCTAAATTACGATATTTTTTATGGAATAAAGGTAACAAACGATCACACGGTCCACCTGATGGCAAGTGGATGCTGAGAAACATATAAACACGTCAATATTTATGTAAACATCTGTATTTTTTACTATTATAAACCAGTGATTATACAACCCTCCTGATGATAAGTGATGAAAGAAGCCCTAATTGGTAAATCACACTATCTTAGCGTAACGAAAGCGTATACTCAAGCGTAAACTCTTGTCTTAAAGACGCTCATATTCTAATCGAACGGTAAAGTAAACGTCATCAGATTATTCAACTACTTTGCGAATTGTTTGGTTCAAATGTGTAAAATTCGGATGAAGACCTTCTGACCGTCTGGTTGTCAAATGGTTGGAGGAAAGAATTAAGGCATGTTATACGTGGTAGAGTCACGCTGCAGCTATTTAAGGTTATACAAATGTGTCGGCTCGATGGAGGAATGACCACGCTCTCACAGAATTCGGGAACCTGTTTTACTGGCAAGAAGGCGTTCCATCTTGGGTGACAAACCATCTGCATTTTGATTCTTAATCGAGGTTAAATCTTTAATCTATGGGCCACAGCATCCAGTTACCATCGGGTGAACTGTGTGCTCTTTTGTCATCCTTATTCTATAATAAAAATCGGGATGTGGCCACGTCGCGGACAGGGCTGTGAGTTTTGCGTGAATACGTGCAACGAAATGACCTCAAAATGGTGGCGCTCCTCTCTCTGCCGCGTGCGATGCGTCACTATCCTTACTCAAAATAATACATTCGTTGATTCTTTAGCTATAGAATGGTGTAATTCAATTTTAGACGTAGATGATAGATATGTAGCTACAACACCAAACTGTATTTCCCACAGTCGAAACAACTTTAAAGACGTATTCACGTCAAACATGTTCCATCACATAATCCGATTTGCATCCATTATATGTTTTAAACTTTTCACTTGTTGATCCACCTTGTCCTACCGACAAGTACAATGATATTCGCTCGCGATCCTGCGCCTGATAATTCCCACGATAAACCAGTTCCACGCAACACTATCGAGCTCCATACCGAGACATAAACATCCAAAGAAACATGCGTGCGAGGTGACGAGAAAACACCAAACGTTTCTCGTTCGTTTTTACCAATATCTTCGGGTGTCCCACAGGGCTCGCATCCCCTTTTGTTCAATATTTATATAAATGTGTTCTTTTTCAATTCCAACATTCGAACATACTCCTTTGTGCTGATAATAAAAAAAATTTAAATTATTAAAAATAAACATGACTGTGAGCTACTACAAGAAGATATTAATAGATTATACTCATATTGTTCAAATAATCAATTGTTCTTCAATATTAAAAAATGTAATTTTATAACATTCAGCAGAAAAAAAGAGACCTATAGAATTTGATTATAAAATAAATGATATGTCGATATATCGGGTAACGGAGTTGCGGGACCTGGGCGTGTATTTGGATCAAAAATTAACATTTAAATCTCATATTGATAAAATAGTTAACAAGTCATAGGTATGAGATGCTTGGATTTATCTTACGAGTTACTAAAGACTTTAAAAAGCCTTCAACCCTAATTATTTTGTATAACTCGTTGGTCCGCTCTATGTTAGAATATTGCTCAACAGTTTGGAATCCTCAATATAATATTTATACGAGTATAGAGTCAATTGAAAAGATCCACAAAAATTTTCTGAAGCATATCCAATTTAGATTAGCCGGCGATGCCTCTATTTGGTGTAGACTAACTTTTGACCTAAAATCTCGCCGTACTGTCAGGGATCAGATGTTTTTATATAAAATCATTCATAATAGGGTCGACTCCATACCACTTCTAAATGGAATAAGTTTCATATGCCAAAGGATAAGTGCTAGAAAGAAACTTTTATTTTGTACTTCCACTATGCGCACAAAATATGGCAAGAACAATTTTATAACTCGTGCATGTAATTCGTATAATAAAAACTTTTCACATGTGGATATATTTTCTCCGTCATGTGGACAGTTTAAGAAGGAAATTGAAGTTGTAATGGATAATAGTTAAATTAATAGCTAAATTATCATTTCACTTAAATATCACACATTACTTTGACTTAAATTCGCTTTATTTTTTGCACACCTAAGTTAGTCATGGTGTTCGCTTGTTGTCGATGCGTTACTTAACAGTGGAAACTTTATTGTTAAATGAAAGATTAATATGTGTTATGTAATAGACTAAAATTATGTATGTTTCCCTTGAAGATAAAATAAATAAATAAACGCCTTACCCACACTAACAGCGATTCGAATGTGATGAAACGAGAAATTACATAAATCATACTTAGATAAATAGTAATAAAACCAAGACCAAAAATATGGTGTCTTAGTAATTAGGTTTTAGAAAACTATTAATAAATTACGTCATAGGTAGAATACATAGTTTTACGTGGGCAGATCTTGTATGTTATTAATTTCTTGAACACGATTCTAAGGAAGTTTTATTTCCAAGATTATATACATAGAAATCGTCTCGTCCCTGAAAAAATTATATAATTCCTCTAACTTACGCCCAAGTATTAATTTTCATAATAATACATTTTTTAACCAATAATGTATAACTTAGTGCATAATGTTGTTGCTATTTTCTCCAAATATAAAATAGTTCTCTTTTTCTACTCAAAACTATCAAACTCTTTCTCAACGCTAAGTGTGTGCTCAAGCATAACATTCCTTTGGATAACCTGTTCTAGCTTAGTCCTACTGTTCAAAAAAACGCTACCGTACGCTATTCCGGTGTGTAATGGCCTTGCTGACTGACTGAACTGTTCATTACATCAATGACCGATACCGACCCGCGACATCCCGAGTCTTTGGCCGCGCTTCGAGAGGAAATGCCCATTGGCGGCCGTGGTTTGTTAACTAATAACTTTTGAATGAAGATTAACATAAAAAGGGTTGAAATTATTGCAAGGGTTCTGTACAGTTGCACTCATTTCGTTTTCTTAGGTACTCTTTTTAGTCCACTACTGCTAGTTTTACATGGTAGAGTCATGCTGCAAATATGTTATTGTTGTAGCACGAATGGTTTGGCTCGTCCGGAGAAGGACGACGCTCTCAAAGAATAGAAGCTTAATGCTGCTGTGTTTTGTATGGTGTGTGTAGAGAACCGGCGACCCCTATTACTGGAAACGACACATTTTATCTTAGTTCTCAGGGGTAACAACACATCTGCATTTTGATTCATAATCGAGTATAAACGCACATAGAGAGTATAGAGGCAACGCACCTGCAATTGCCGTGTGTTGCCGTTGTTCATGGCGGGTGGTAGTCACTTACCATCAGGTGAGTCGCATGATCATTTGCCCCTTCTTCTATAAAAAAAGAAAGCTTGGTGGAACATAAATGTAATTTTTTTATACAATTGGGGTGACAAACGATCACTCAATCCGCCTGATGGTAAATGAATGCTGTGGCCCATAGACATCTACATCTATCCTCGATTATGAATAAAAATGCTCTCTATACTCACCATACGAAACACAGCAACGTTAAGCTGCTATTTTATGCTGTTTTTTTTTTAATGAAAGCGTGGTCCTTCTACGGTCGAGCCGACCCACCCATTCATTCTACAACTACACTACTAATATAGCTGCAGCATAGTTCTACCACGTAAGCAAACTGGTGCCCATCGCCGATCTAGGTATTAACCATTCGCTCAAAATGAGTTGGTAATACTGTTATCTATAAAAGACTTAACATGTTTCTGACATTTGCCAGTCTCTTCGTAAGAGGCAAATTATGACGCCCTCAGGATATAATAAGATGATGAATTCTCTTGAATGAGGTTGTGGCACCGCTGTCGTCGCGCTACCAACGCTATCAAAGTTCCGAAGTAAAACAGTATATATAAAATAGCTCTGAATTACCACTCGGAGCGTTGGTCTCTCCCCGAGCAGAACATCTTGTCCGGCGGGAGATTTCCCCTTTTTCTGCCACGGCCACAAGGTGATCGCTACCATAATGTTTCTAAATGTTTTGTTTGTTAATCGATAGTGAAAATGGTTGAAAGATCATAATTTGCCTCAAAAAGTGTTATTGCTTCTTAATAGCAATAAAGCTTACGGTGGTAGTGCTTGTTGACTTTTCAAATGCTTTTAACACAGTCGACCACGATATCCTTATAGCCTTCCTAACTAATCTTAGACTCTCAATCCCAGCTTTGGAATGGTTTTTCATCCTATCTTCGCGGCCGCCAGCAATCAGTACGATTAGGACAAGAGTTCTAAAGATGGGTAGACATTGAAACAGGCGTGCCGCAAGGCGGAATATTTTCTCCTTTAATGTTTTCTTTATTCATAAATTCTATCACTTCAGTTCTCAACTGTTCGTACCATCTGTATGCAGATGATCTTCAGCTCTATGTGCAATCTAGTGTTAACGACCTTAATGATAATATTCATAAACTCAACCACAACCTCGATGCCATTAGAGATTGGTCGTACAAACATGGTGTTTTGGTTAACCCAACCAAATGCAAAGCAATGGTTATAGGTAGTAGCAGAAAGTTAGCTAAGATTAATAAGGATAACCTTGCTCCCGTATTTTACAATGGCACGTTGTTGCCATTTTGTAAGTCTGTCGAAAATCTTGGCTTACATATAGACCATACCTTAAGCTGGGAAGTTCAAGTTGCCAAAACAAACCGTAAAGTAACTGCCACCTTACGTTCTCTTTGTCGTCTCAAAAACTTTCTGCCTTTTAAAACTAAACTTCTGCTAATCCAGACTTTGATATTACCCATTATTGATTATGCGGATGTGTGTTACCCAGATCTAAATATCTTCTCGATAAGTTGGAGCGCCTTCTCAACGATTGCATTAGATTCATTTTCGGCTTACGTAAGTATGACCATATTTTCCAGTACCGATCTAAGCTTAAATGGCTATCCATTCGTCAAAGGCGTAGCTCCCGAACTTTGCAAGTACTACATTCAATTTTAAATGACGCCAATTCTCCCTCTTATCTTAAAGATAACTTTCAATATTTGTATTCTACTAACGATAGAGTTCCCCGTTCCCAAAATTGTCTTAAAATTCGTATTCCACCACATAGGAGTGGTTTCTATAATTCCTCTTTAACTGTGCAGTCTATACTGCTCTGGAATGCCTTGCCTGTTTATATCAAGAAAACCAATAACAAAAATTATTTTAAAAGACTAGTTCGAGAATTCTGTCGTAAAAATAATACCACCTGACTATCCGACTATTTTTTTTGTGTTTCTTTTTTTCTCTTTCACTTTATAAGTAATATTTTGTATAATGTATTTTAATATGTATTGTGTTATTTTATTTTTGTCTCATAATATTTTATTTACTTATAGTTTTGTATAGAAGTACCCGTTTATATATTTATTATTTATCCTATATTATATATTGGTGGCTCAGGACCGTGCTTTGTGGCATTACTTGGGGGAGGCCTATGTTCAGCAGTGGACTTGTGAAGGGCTGTGATGATGATGATGATGATGATATATTAAGTAAGTATGTATATTTTACTAACTATATATCCGCCAAATTCGATAGTCCGAATCCCTGCAAAATGTTTGTCGGATTACCGAAGGTCCACTGTAATGTAAATATAATGCAATTCAATTATCTATGCTGACTCCTAAAACTACATCAATAAATACGTCATACAATATAATAAAATATCAGGCGACGAAAGTAAATTAAATCTAAATGATTCCCTGAATGGTTATTAATAGATGAAACGATCGACGTTTAGTATTCACGGCGAAAGCTTGATCCTGTCGCATTCGAATTGAGGTATCTTATGAAAATTAGGCACGTATAGGTTATATATGTACGTGGTGGAGCCTATAGCTATATTATAATGGTAGCACGAATGGATCGGCTCGACCGGAGAAGAAGCACGCTCTCGTAGAATACTAGCATAAAATAGCAGCTTAATGATTCGTATCGTGAGCGTATAGAACCGAAGACCCTCTTTACTGGATAAGAGGCATTCCACCTTAGTCCTCAGGGGTGACAACGCATCTGCATTTTGATCATTAATTGCGAAAAGATGTTCGTCTACAGGTCACAGCATCCACTTACCATCAGGTGAACTGTGTGCTCGTTTGTTACCTTTATTGTATAAAAAATATCTCTAACGTAATTCCGTATGGTGGTGGCACAAGAGAATCACTCATCTTCCCGTTATTGTCGTAAAAGGCGACAAGAAAAGTCTAATAGCACCCGTTAGAGGTTGACGTCTAGGGTTACCAGGGCCTGTTATTAGAGATATGGTAGTAGCTGGGCAAAAATCCTGATTTTCAGGGGAAAAAGTCCTGTGTTCATTTGGCATATTGTTAATAAACTCAATTTTTAATTACACTTTATTTCCCAATCAAATATGTGTACAGTGTAGTAGTAGTGTATGATTACTGTTACAGTCCGTCAAAGTCTATTGCTGAAATAGGCCTCCCCATAGATTGCCTTGTAAAGGGGATATTTACATTTTTTAGAACTTAATTTTTTTGCCACAAGCAACAGCTTTCAAAAATTTAGTTCCTCCACAAATTTTATTGAAAAATTCTATATAAGTCATGTGTCTGAAGTCGAATTTTCTTGCTCACTTTCGCTTGAGCTTTACGTATAGTCAGCGTGATAAAAATCCGGTCTCTATTTTAATATTAGATTTTGATTCGGGCGAAGTCCGGTCAAG